>KN840459.1:2008-213839 GCA_000832265.1 Phlebiopsis gigantea 11061_1 CR5-6 | reverse complement strand
CTCACCAGTTTTGTAGGCGATACTGTTTAGTTTACTGTCTACAAAATATTTACGCCGGTTTACGTCGCAAATAATCATAAACGTAAACAGTTATTACTGTTTATAAGCAGTAAATAAACTAAATAGTGGGAGCCTTAATTTCCGATACGGAATCGCAACAAGCTGGGCCACCTGTGAGTCAGGTATGAGTACTATACATGAGTACTATATGAGTGCCGAGCGGCGAGAAAGTAACACGTCCGTTACATCTGTGTCACGCAGCGCGGTAAGTAAGTAGAAGGTTGAACAGCTCACCCTACGCGTTTGTATTTTCCACAGATTCTCGTGGCGTCGTTCGTTAATTGAACCTCCGCCATAATCATTTAACATGCTATATTTTCCTGCGGGAAGGCATCCAGTGATTTCTCTACCGTTTCTCATGTATCCATATGAGCATTGAATTTATGATACATCCAGAATATCCAAACTCATATCGTTCTTGAGTGACTATTGATCATGACCTCGTCCGACACCGCCCCGACCTGGCCTTGGTCCTCGCCCAGCGAGTCCAATACGGAACGGGAAGTGGGCACCTGCTATGGGAATGATAGGAGGGCCTTGCCAGGTATGGTGCGTCGGTTCCGGCGGAGATGACGCTGTTTGCTTGACGTCTTCCTCGTCTTCTTCATCAGGCTACAAGAGATAACCACATAAGCCTTGCATCACGTAAAACAGAAATGCACGGACCTCGAGGTCAATGACCAAGGCCCCCGAGTGCCATCCGGCAGCGGTAGCAGCGAAGACGAACTTCTTCCTGCCCTTGCTCTTCAACATATGGTCAAACCGCACCGCGGTCGGCTCTCGCACGTCCGGAGGGGTGAACGGCATGTGGGCGCGTGCGTCCATGACAGCCAGCCGCTCCTCACGTGTGTTGAACCCGCCTGGCTGGCCGGGCTCGATGTCCACCGGATCGCCGAGGCCGAGCGCGCCCTTGGAGAACGCGCCCCAGGAAAGCAGTGTGCCGTCTGACGTGAGTGCCCCGTAGTGGTAATCGCCGAGGACGACCGAGATGACGGAACGATACTGCAGGGAAAGAGGGACTTCGGGTTTGAGGGGCGCATTTCCTAGCAACGCGGGTCCGGGGGCACCGAAGTCCTCGGTCTCGATCTGCTTGAGGAGCACGACAGATTCGGGGCCGGAGGTGTAAACAACGAATGTCCGGAAGTGGGCAGAGATCTATAGGCACATATCAGCTCGGTTGTTTGCATAAGAGAGTTGGGATTCGCACATGAGTTACGTGTAGGGTGCTGGGGAGCTCAAGCGGTCCATTTGAGAAGGCAGGCAGCTCCGCGACTTTCTCGACCTCGCTGAAGTAAGGGAGCTACATGGACAGATAAGTAACACATCGCGCTGTCGAACTGAGTCAACATACGTATTCCCAATGGCCCGATTCATAGGAGTCTTCACCACTGAGTTTGTTGTACCTCAATACGTGACCCTTGTTGGTCAAGCCTATCAAATTGTTGTCTAATCCAGCGATTTGGACGAGCTTCGTTTCTTCATCTACCTGAGAGGGGGGAAGCGCTGTTCTAGTTAGGTGGGGCAGATTCGTGGGTATGGGAGGCAGCCGGTGAGGCTCGTAGGTGGTTAGATCCCACGCATGGCACGGAATAACGTCCGTATGCTCATCGGAGACCTTCGCCTTCGTGAGATTGCCTTTTCGATCCATCTCGTCGTTAAGACGATGTAGCTCTTGCTGCATACCTCCTGTTCTAGGCCAGTACACATAAACGATGCCGCCTCCCGTGAGGATCGATGTATACGACCATCCACATTCGACTCGCACGGGGGTAGAGTCCACAGACGATTTATCTAGCAGAGGGGTGACGAGCCGGAATGGGCGGCCCCAGGAGGTGAACGTCCAGACATTGGACTCGGAGTCCAGGCCAGCACTGTATAGTCGTGCGCAGCTATCGAGTCGAAGCTGAGTCAGAACCTCACGGTACAGAAGTACGAACTAACCTGATGCTGCGCATTGCGCAAGACAAATCCAGGCGCATTGGAGTTTGAGCTATCTTGGCTGGCTCCGAAAACCCATCTGTGTTCAATGCCCAATCTAAACCATTTAGCACACCTGTGCAACTTCGTGTGAAAAGATCATTCACTGCATGCTAGCAGACAGCTCACCCCATACATATATTTTTCCCAGCGCATCGATGGCATGGAAAGACCTAGTAAATCGGAAACAGCTCTTACAGTCGATCAAATAGACAACGTACATGCCACCAGCCACTAGACTGACGATTCGAGCGCCTGGGATGCGGAGACGCATGGGGTGAGGGACTCCACCGTACACATTGTTTGGCAAGTCTCTCGGGTTCAGCGCGAGCCTGCGTTGCGAGTGATCGCTGCTTCATAGTTAGCTATCGTTCACCAACGTATGGCAGACTACGTACCCCCAGACATAGACCTTTGGGTTGGCTAAACGCTTGTAGATGAATTTCCAGCCCGTGTTCCTCGCCGTGCTCGAGTCTGGAAAGTTGTAGTCCTCTCTTATCTTGCGCTTCCAGAAGAGATCGTCAGAGGTGAGCTTGTAGAAGTCCTTGCTCGTCGCGCCGAGGTGCTGCAAGTCGGTGACCGGTAGGAAGGGGAGCAGGTTGTCTAAGAAAACTTCAGGGGGGAGATCTTGTAGTGCAGGCATGTCTTTTCGTAGGCTCGTAGTGGTAGAGGATAAGATGAGGATCGCACTTGCTCGTGCAGAGACTCATTATAAGGAGGTCCTGCCTAGCGCCCACGTATGTCAATAGTATCCTCTGCGGTCCGCAGTCTCCACTGCTGGAACGATGCGGATATGTACTGCGTACGGTGAACCTTAGGCCTGCCGGTAAATCCAAATCCGACAACTCACTAATCGAGAGATAAGCTGAGAGGAAACGTTATGCCCAACAACGCTAGGACTGAGTAGAAATATAGAACATTAATGCTATATTAAGGGAGCTCTGCGGCGCGCGACACGGGATACAGAGATCGAGGCAACAAAGAGTCAAGCGACACACAGCGAGGGGACGGGACGGGACGACTAGGGAAAACACAAAAGCAAGGCGTTAGGTTCGTAATATGTTCGTGAGGTGCAGACAAAGCAACAGTCCATTGCTGTCAAGTAAATATCACGCTGACTCAGGAAGGTGAGATGGAGAGATGCAATGCGAGGAGGGCAATCAAAGGAAGATGGAAATTGTGATAGAACTTGGACTTTGCGAGGATTGCTGTGACACGAGAGTGCGGGACTACCAGAACTTGTCCCATCGCGAAGGACTGCCAGGGCTGTCGTAAAAAATGCTCCGCTTGCCGAACAAGGAGCCGCCGGGGCTGTCGTGCAGGTGGTCTTGAGATGTAAGCCGCATCACTTCATCTTCGAGCAGTGTGCTCGGGTTGCTCGGGTCGAGAATCGACGACGACGGCGTCCGGAAGGGCGAATCCACGCCGAACATGAGACGTCTCGGCGAGAACGGCGAGAGGTCGGCCCCTTTCAGCCCGGAGCCCCCTTTGTTAGGTGTCGTCCGCTTCCGCGAGGGTGTTCGCAGTATCTCGGGGTTTGGTAGTGTTAAAGAGGGGTCATCCGGGTGGGCCAGCCCTGATAGCAGCGGTGCGTGAGGAAGGAAGACGGCAGCTGGAGGCGGGTCCAGGTTAGACTTGTAGTGTGCCAAGCTGGGAGACGGGCTCATATGCAAACCGCGGTGAGAGATGGGTGTTCGCTGTGGTGAGAGCTGTACCGCGTTCGAGGTGGATGAGGGCCGCCTCTGAAGAGGCGTGCACGGGCGAGCCGGGAGTTCAGTCGGATGTGTGAGTTCCGCCGTCTCAGGAGTGGGATACATGAGCATTGGACTAGGGGATCGCATGCGCGCCTTTCCTTTAGCCGCACGCCGTTCTGTGGTCGGAGACTCTGGAGCAGCGGGCACAGCGAATGAGAATCCCTACAGGTGATGGTCAATATCTTGAAGTATGATAGCCCGTTACAATATGTTACCTTGGCACGAGAAGAATCTTTCGAAGGCGTGGTATCCCGGTAACCTGCCCGAATACGAGCGTTCCTGAACGCCGTATTCGACTCCAACGCATCGAGAGTCGATGGGGAAGCCAACCATTGTGCAGTCAACTTATCGACCTCGTCCTCGGAGTCAGCCACTGTAGGACCGCTCACGCCCAGCGAGACTGCCTCCAGTATGTTGGAGGAGTGCTCGAGCAAAGGCAGTGGAGGGCTGGATGCTGAGCTGGATGAAGACGTCAGTTCCGGTAACGATGATGACGACGACAGTCCTGGCTTTGGGGACGGCATACGAGTCGGCTCTGGCGACGCTGTCGGCGCGATACTTGACGATGTATCAGGAGGGCCGGTCTCCACAGAGCCTGCTCTGGAAAAGGATGCGGATGAGGGGCGTGACATCGACATCGCGCGGTGATACGCTGAAGTAGCAGGCAAGGGGGGGAACAAGGACTCCGCTGACACTGGCGGTAGCGGGCGAGCGTACGGCTGGTAGTATGGCTGTTGGTGAGCATTCTGGTACAACGGCGCGTAGAATGGAGGTAGCACTGGAGGCGGATGCGAGGAAGAGGGGAAAAGACTCGTCCTGACAGCTGCTTCCTCTTTCGCTGAGACTTTCTTTCGTTTCTTGGTGTCCTTTGACAAGGCATCATCCATAGTCGTCTTCCGCTTGGGACCAGACTTGGCTGGTGGCGGTTTCGCCTTTACCATGTCCGCGCACAGGGACTTCCTGAAATTTCCACTCGCAAAACACGGTATGTCGCAGTCCCAGATGGCCCACAGACTCTTGCCTTCGTTGCGTCCACGCGTGATCTTGCGGAACACGGCCATCGTGCTTAGGGAATGCCGAATAGAGTTCATCCAGGTTTGTTCACCACGTGTATAAAACGGGTATACGGTCGTGATCCACTCGTAGATGTCCTGGAGCGTGAGGCGGTGTTCTGGCGATGAGAGAATTGCTTGCCCAATCAATGCTGCGTACGAAAAGTCTGGCTTCTCCTTGTAATATGGGCCTGGAGGAAGGCTATACGGCAAGTCGTCGAGTTCATCTTCTTCCGAGTCCGGCGCGTCTCTCATTGGCCCCGGTGATGATACGATGTTCACGATACGCGCGGGACTAGACTGTGGCGTTGAGGTGTGCGAGGACACTGGTTGGGAGAGAATACGGTGTGTCACTGGTGTCTTGGGAGGTCGCGAATTGGGGACTTTGAATGTAGCAGACCGCGTCTGCTTGCGAGGGGTTTCAGGGGTGGCGTCGGCGATTGTGTCCTACGTATGTCGTGAGTATGCACTAACTCCGCAAGCGTAGCATCGCGCTTACCAGAGAGAGTTGTGAAGTAGAGGCTTCGCCTATCACTCGCTCACTATAGTACTTGTAGTGGTGTGGTGTCCCAGGGAGGGCCTGGTTTGCAACACGCGTGTCAAGCGCGGAGAACAGGATGACGACGCGTGATACTCACAGAGGGTGTTGTACTGCGTGATGGAGTGAGGTTTTGCGCAGTAGATACGCGTCGACTATCCCGTGAGCGAGACTGGGATTCTGTGGGAAGAGGACAACCGATGTTACGTGAAAATTAGCGGAAAACACGGATATCCAGGCCACACACCTCTTCGCTCCCTCTTAGCTTGCCTGCTTTTTCGTTCCATGACCATCTCCATAGTGCCCATCGGGCGGCCAGAGAGGCTTGGTTCGACTGGTTCGGACTTGACCGGAGTCTTGGGCGGTGTGGGTGAGGGATTTCGCTTCACGGTGCTGAAGGATGACACGGTATGTGATCTGCGCAAGGAACGCGAGTTTGCAGGAGATAAAGCACTGGATTGTGAGCCGGTGCCCTGCGATAAGTATACTCGCATCTGCTCCGTGTGCAACACGAGGTCTTCACGCGTTAGGCCTAGCGTATGCAGGAGAGATGAAATAGGAGACTGTGTGTTCTGGAGAGCATGAGGATCAGCCATCGTCGAGTATCGCGGCGGCGAGAGCCAGCAGAGTGGGTAAAGAGGAGAGGAGGGACGGCGGATCGCAAAGTTCAATTTCAGCTGGTGTGGACCGTGAGGGGGCGTGACGCCTAAGTAGAGCAGTCACTTTAGTCGTCACGGAGACGTCACCCGAGCCATGCGTCACGCGCTGTAGGTCGCTGAGGCGCTTGTACCAGTGCGCATTCTGAAACCCTACACGATCTTTGAGTATACCGAGGCCGACGGCGAGCAGGCATGCCATATCATAACTTGAAGGGTATGTGGACTTTCGATACCTAAGCTCACCCCTACTTATTGCGGTTTGTAGCCCTCATCAAGGGTATCCGGGCCTGCAAGGTACTTGCACCTGCTGCTCTCATTGACAACATGATCTCATTGCTGTATAGACCGTCGCCGACGAGCGGGCCCTCATCAAACAGGAATCTGCGGCGATTCGGGCTTCATTCAGGGAAGAAGACTCGTATGCAAGACATAACAATGTCGCGAAGCTGCTTTACATCCACATGCTTGGCTCAGAGGCGCACTTTGGTCAGATGGAGTGCTTGAAGCTAGTAGCAAGTCCTCGGTTCGGTGATAAGCGTCTGGGATATCTCGGCATTATGCTTCTACTGGATGAAAGTCAGGAAGTCCTTACCCTTGTGACGAACTCGCTAAAGAAGTGAGTGCTCCGTAGTCTCTTACGCTGCCTATTAACAAGTATCTGGGCAGCGACATGAACCACACGAACATGTACGCTGTCGGACTCGCTCTGTGTACATTCGCGGATATTGCGTCCGAGGAAATGTCGCGCGACCTAGCTAACGAAATTGAGAAGCTGTTGGGCTCGAGTAACACGTACATCCGGAAGAAGGTGCGTTCCTAGGTCAGTAGCATCAGACAGCCTACTGACAACACATATCACCAGGCCGCTCTCTGTGCCCTGCGGGTAATTCGAAAAGTGCCTGACCTCTCCGATCACTTTGTGTCCAAAGCAAAGAACCTACTCGCCGACCGAAACCACGGCGTTCTGCTCACAGCCATCACATTGGTCATCGAGATGGTACAAGTAGATCCAGCATGTTTGGAAGAGTTTAGAAACGTTAGTCGAAACGTGGACGGCTGAAATAGTCGCGTATGCTCAATGTTCTCCGTAGGCCGTACCCCTGCTCGTGCGACATCTCAAAGCCCTTGTGACGACAGGTTACAGCCCAGAACATGACGTATCTGGAATAACTGATCCTTTCCTGCAAGTCAAGGTCCTACGTTTGCTCAGATTGCTTGGAAAGGGGGACGCACAAGCAAGCGAAACTATGAATGATATTCTCGCGCAGGTATGAATACATGTTTCTCGAAAAGGGCGTAATGAATTGACTCCGACGCAAGGTTGCTACTAACACGGATGGAAGCAAGAATGTCGGGAACTCCATTCTATACGAGACGGTCTTGACGGTTCTCGAGATTGAAGCTGACAGCGGTCTGCGAGTCATGGCCATCAATATCCTTGGAAAATTCCTCAGCAATCGTGATAATAACATTCGGTACGTAGTCGCGGTCTAGGGAATGTCTTTGAGACTTATATTTGTATTTAGCTATGTCGCACTAAACACCTTGAACAAGGTCGTTACCATTGACACAAACGCTGTCCAGCGGCACAGGAACATTATCCTCGACTGTCTCCGTGACGGCGATATCTCAATCCGACGCCGTGCATTGGAGCTGTCCTACGCCCTCATTAATGAGAGCAACGTTCGCATCCTCATTCGCGAACTTCTCGCGTTCCTCGAGGTCGCCGACGACGAGTTTAAACTGGGCATGACCACCCAGATCAGTTTGGCGGCAGAGCGCTTCGCGCCTAACAAGCGATGGCATATCGACACCTTCCTCCGCGTTTTGAAACTGGTAAGAAAAATCACCATCGACCTCGACGGAAGCCATATTTAATGTCTGTAGGCTGGCAACTTTGTGCGCGAAGAGATATTATCCGCGTTCATCCGACTTGTTGCTCATACGCCTGAGCTACAAGCTTACACTACTTCCAAACTATACACTTCACTCCGAGCGGATATCTCCCAGGAATCTTTGACCCTAGCTGCAACGTGGGTCATTGGTGAATACAGTGATGTATTGCTCGAAGGTGGTCTTGTAGATGAGGATCAGCCGAAGCCTGTAGGTTTTCGTACTCGTAGATTCATCACAAGAGCTGACTGAATTCTCTCAGATCTCTGATGTGGAAGTCGTTGACCTCTTCGTTTCGACTCTGGAATCGCCCTATGCCAACTACCTCACCCGCCAGTTTGTTCTCACTGCCCTCACTAAGGTTGCTGCGCGTTCAACAACATCGGTGGCGCAACAAGAGAGAATACAGACCTTACTCGCGAATTATACGACAAGCCCTGAGCTAGAGATACAGCAGCGGGCCGTCGAGTTTGCTAATCTGTACAACTTGGGCGACATCCGTAGCGGCGTCTTGGAGCGTATGCCAGCTCCTGAATTGAAGCAGACTGTCATCGGTGTCGGTAAGCGACACTTCAATATGTATTCTGCTCTGTCTGACAACACGGACCAGTTAGCGAGAACAAACCTGTTGGTTCCTTGCAGCCGAGCAAAGATGTGAGCTATGGCCTCTATTCCCTGCTGTGAAATTTCTCACATATAACAGGACAACCTTCTCGGTGACGATATCCCATCGACTCCTGCACCTAACGGTGTTTCTGCTGCCCCAGTTCAAAGCAACACCGATCTACTCGCAGAAATCTTCGGTAGTTCATCAGAGACCTCTGCATCGACGCCCGCCCCTACCACGGCAGCCCCGAAGAGCACCGTCAACGACATCCTTGGTCTCTTTGATTCTCCCGCTCCCGCAGCGCCGGCTACCCACCCTCCCGCAGCAGCCGCCCCCTCAGCGTTTTCCCTCCTTGCGAATACACAGTCGCACACACCCCCGCCACAAGCACAGCCCCAAGCGCAGGCGGCCGCTCCGCGGCTGACGGCGTACCCTGCATACGACAAAAACGAGCTGAGAATATCGCTCACGCCACAGACATCCGCACTGCGCCCGGGTGTGGTCAACATCTTGGCGAGGTTCCAGGTGACCGGGAGCACTCCTGCGGCAGGACTGAGCTTCCAGGCGGCGGTGCCGAAGGTACTTCTCCAAGTATAATAGTCTGCAGCATATGCTGACATGCTTTACCAGTCCCAACAACTCCAAATGCTGCCCATGTCAAGCCCGGATGTCAGCCCAGGTGCCACAGAGACACAACAGATGCGCGTCATCGCTCCGGCCGGCGTAAGTCCCGCCTCTTCTGCTCACGATCCCTAACTGAACTTTACATAGGCGAACATACGACTGCGGTTACGGATATCGTACGCCTTGGGTGGTCACCAAATACAAGACCAGGTCGACTTTGCCGGGTTTCCCCCTGGGCTGACCGGCAACGCATCGTGAGCTGACCGTGGGCACAACCGTAGATGGATAATTATTAGCATTGTCTAAATACGTCTCTTGTACATTGCGGGTCTCTCCATTGTGTGTACTCCGTGTTAGGGAATTTATACCATTTTGTCAAGGGGCTTACCGTTGAGCGTCTACTTAAGGAAAGTCCGTGACCGTGAGAATTATTTGATGGTATAATTTTCAGCGCGCACTCTTCTTCTCGTCGTCCTTCTCCCACCATCTCATGTTGTCAGTCGTAGTGTTGCACAGACTGGGCTGTCAGACAGGTAAGTCTCGACGTTCAACCCCACGAAGTGATGAGCTTTTTGCTGTGCACCAGTCGGATGGTTTCAGACGATAAACACCCTGGTCCTCTTTTATACGCTTCGAGGGCCCTGATCTCTTCTGTCGGATTACTATTCGAACAACGCTAACCACTCCCTTGCAGATATCGTCATTTGCGGACTACCTTCAAGCCTACGTAGTGATTTCGTATCGCTGTTCTGTATATATGTAGTCCATTGGTGCAAGAATATGCAATTTATTGGCTGTTATACATACACTACCGAAATAAAGTAAAGAAAAGACACCACTGCGAATGCAACATATGAATTGGCACGACCATGTTACTCAGATGAACATCTGTAGCGGATGGCGATCGTAGACGTTCTGACCCTCGCTGAGCTCGCCCAGGTCGGGGTAGAACGGCACAAGGGCATCCGAGGCACCAAGATATAGTGAGTTGTAGACACGCCAATAGACCTACAGCCCGTCATGTCAGCCATTGGAATGAACGATAGTGACGGGGATGCTCACCTCACGAACTTTCCGCGCGGGATGGAAAAGACCTTGGAGGACATAGCTGAGGAGGACGCCAGGGCCGAGGGTGACCCGCATTGCCTCGACTGCCTCCATGACAGCACCAATGACGTGCGGCGAGGTCTCAAAGCAATTCGGCCAGACGAGGTTCATGAGATGCATCATCGAGTCCTCGCAACCAAGACCAGCTACACCAAGGGCCAAGTGCTTGACGATGACGCTGGCAGTCTGTCGGTGGACGAGGTCGCGATCCGTGAGGGCGTCCTCGAGCATGGTGACCACGGAGTCGGCGTAGTACGCAGACTGCGGTCCGACGTACTCGAAGACGAACGTCAGAGCTTTCAAACAGCCAGTTCGGACGTTCAGCTCTGCCGTTCGGTACTCGTTGAGGATGGCAGGAATGCATGTGAAGGCTACGCAGGAGAAGCACGATTAGCACATGAACTCAACACACTTAGAACGAAGATGCTCACGTCCGCAAGTCTCCGCTACGATGGCGATGGCGACGGTACTACATACGCGGCTTTGCCGCTCTTGCACGCGCAAGTTCGTCAGGAGCACCTGAAGAACGTCTTGGGGACCCAAGCTCTTCGCGATGTAACCGAAGGAGTTGACAGCGGCACGCCGGATACCCTTCTTGTGCGCCTTGAGCAAGTCGAGGAGCTCGAAACAGATGCGCATCCATTCGCGGGCTGGAACGAACTCGGCACCGCGATCGGCTGCGACACAGAGTAAGCACATAAATTTCGCAACAAGAAATTAAAGGATCAACTTACCAATGCGACCAATTAAGTTGATTGTTGCTTCCTGCACCTTTTCGTGTCGGTTACGAAGAATTGGCGTCATACGAGGAACTAGTGTAATCAAGTAAGCATGAGGCAGGGCTGCAATGTGTAGCTGCGACTTACGGAGATCCTTGACAGGCGGATTCATCTGCGTCATACCAACGACGTTCGCGATGGCACCCTCGGCAGCGATGATACTGCCAAGTGTATCGGGATACTCCTCACCAAGTTGTTCAAACAAGACCAAGCCGAGCTTGCTCAAAAGCTGATCCTCGCCGCATTGCTTGATGACGACGGCAAGACGAGTGGTCAAGTCGGCCGCTTGTTGACGAACCTTGGCAGACTTGTTGTTCAAGCGCCAAAGGATCGTTGAAACAATCTGCGTGAGGTAAGGCTTGACGCGGATACCCAGCGCGTTGACGACCGTGCCAAAACCGTCAAGCATGACCTGGTCCTCCGTCGTCTGCTCCTGGAAGGCATAGATGATACCATCGACCAGGCGGACTTCGAGACGCTCGTCGATGTCGGAGGCACCTAGGGATGCAATAACCTTCGTGATTGTCTCCATGACCATCTTTCGGTACGGCTCTGCCTCGTCCTTCAGGTCGTTGACGATGCGCCCCACAATCTCCGCGACTCCGGACTTCTGGGCAAGCTCCACGGTGGTCTCGACCACTTGGCGATAGTTACGTCTGTCGAGGGCCATGCGACGGACCCAGAACGATTTGAAGAAGTCCGGCAAGATGTCCTGCTTGATGTACTGAGGAGTGACACCCTCAGTGGCAGCACACTGCTGGACGACCTTGAGGACGATCTTCTTCATCTCCTCGTCCGAAGTTTGGAACTCTCGGATGAGGATGATAGTAACTTCCTTGATGTAGTACGAGACGTACTCAGGGTCCATCAGGGGAAGAATGAAACCAATGGCCTTCAAGAACGCCGCCAGACTTTTTCCGCGGTGCAGACGGATGCCGACCCACAGCGGCTTGAGTACGTTGTCGAAAGACTCGATACCGTAGGGAGCAGAAGCCTCGGCGAGCGCAGCCAGTGCCAGCGCGGTCATCGTCCGAACCTTCTGCTGCTCGTCTTGCAGACCGTGTGCGATGCAGTCTACAAGGTTGCGGAGGTGAGGGAGGACCGCGCAACCCATCATAATGGCGATCTGCTGGACAATTCGGATACCCGTGTGACGCGCCTGCCACGACTTCTTGCTGCGGCAGACAGCCTTGAGGAAGGGGAGGAGAGACGGAATACCGAGGGCTGAAGCGACGACGGAGAACGCGCGAGCGGTAGTGTTACGGACGTACTCGTCGGCGTGGTCGATATCCGGACGCATAGTCGAGATCATGTGAGCCAAGCCAGCAGCTTTCGACAAGTTGGAAATGATCTCGCGACCCTCGACGCGAGCGTAGTAGTCTTCATCAATGAGCAGAGGTTCGATGACGACGAGGATCTTGTGCACGTAGGGCCGAACGAGGTCGTCGAGCTTGTAGAGGACACGGTCGATGACCTTCACGAGCAAATGCCGTTCTTGGTCTTCGAGAGTGCGCTCCATGAGCAGTGGCAGGATCTTGTCGAACAAAGGACCAGCACCGAATTCACGAGCTTTGTCGGTAATCTGTCTAAGGGCAGTTTTCCGAACGGGAGGCGTACCGTTCTTGATTTTGAGTAGGAGGCGCATGATCTTGCGCTCCTTCATCTCATCCACCGAAAGCTCTGTCTCATCCTCCTCCTTCAGAATCTTGGCGAAGTATTGCGCGTCCTCTGCCTTGAAGAAAGCGAGGCTACCGACGCCCGGGATTTCGGTGGGAAGCTCAGGAGCAAGACCTGCGGCTGCTGCGACCGCGGCCGCGTCCGAGCTCTCTTGGATATGGAAGCCTTCGGTGACCGGGGGTGGAAGCGTCGGTGGGCGGACCAAGGGCGCATACCCAGGCGGTGGAGTGACGATTTGGTATCCTTGGGAAGGTAGGATAGCATTGAGTTCCTCGTCGGTGAGGTACCTGTTGTGCTTGTCGTCCGCGTGAATGCCAGGAGTGTTCATCATAATGGGGGCTAGTGGGGCTTCGGGCTGGGGTGCGGGTGCTTGGTCCCATCGAGAACGTTTTGGTGTTTCGCCAACGTTAGTGACGTCCGCGGGTGTGGCATCCCAGCGAGACCGACGCTTCTTGGGTGCAGCGCCCTCTAAAGCCTTCTCTGACCACTCGCCCTGGTCGTCCATCTTGACGTCGGCATTCTCGTCGGTTGGCTCAGAGACATCCCATCGACGTTTGCGCTTCGTTCCTGAAGCTTGGGCTAGCTCTTGTGCAGCCTCCATAAGCTCTTCCCGTGGTGGAGTCCTGTCCAGATCCATCTTGTCCTTCCCCTCCTCCCTTTCCTGCTTCTCCTTGTCCTCGATGGCTCGTCTGACACGCTGCTCCTCCTTTTCCAGCATCTGCAGCCTCATAGCCTCCTTGTATCCTCCCTCTACATCCTGGCCCTCCTCGGTTGCCTTGAATGCATCTCCGCTCTCGTTCGCCTGTCGACCGAACCTCCGGTTGTGGTAGTCTGACTGACGAGCAGCAATCTGTCGCTTGGACGCAGTCTCGGCGAACGGGTCGAAGTCTTCTTCTTCCGCGAGCTCAGCAAACTCCTGCAGCACCTCTTTCGGTGCTGTAAACGAATCGATGAGGCGTGGTTCGTCCGAGGACATGGTTGGATATGAAGGAGTGGTACAGGTTAGTGACAGAACAACGCAGAAGTCACAATGGAGCGCTGAGTAACAAACGCCAAAGATTGATTCTCCGCCTTGCTTATTCCGTCTCAGGGCACTGAGTGAGATGAAGTTTCTGTCTCCGACCTAAACGTGCCACACTCGTCGCAACTCCCGTATGTGTACTACACTCGAGGACGTTGTTCATTGACCGTTCACGTTGGACTGCTCCGGTATTCTCGTGTTCTCCCTCCGGAGCTCCTGGATTACGCCCTTCAAACGCTCTTGTGAACCAGAGTTTTGAGTCGTCATGAAAGAAAACTAACCGCTAACGCCTCGGGGTTCACACCATTCTCAATCATGCTGACGCACGTCGCCAGTGTCTCTTTGTCAAGCTGAGTATGCAGGAGCTGTGAGATTTCGTACAAGACTGGTATCACTAGTAAGTACCCCTCGATTACTCATTCGAAGGGCTGGCTTACTATCGAGTGTCTGCTGTGCAGAGCTCATGCGATCCGTCTCTCTGCTCGACATGATGGCCTTCTGCGGTGTACACGAGCGAAAGAATGCAGCGCCGACTCCCGAGAGAGAGACTTCTCACGCTGTAGTTGAGCAAGGGCACAGCTTAGTCATCCTGCGTCATCCCACATACGCTATGCGCGCGACGCTCAGCTATATATGAGTGCAATAATAAGGTTGCGATATGACCGCCGCAGTATCGCATCTCTTCCTTTACACTCTTCATCATGACCTGGACCTCGCCCCTCGCAGGATACGAGAACGCGGAGCCTCTCCCCACTACGACCAATCCTGATGGAAAGTCTCTCTACAATCCTCCTGCCCCCAAGTCCGAGGCGTACGAGAAATTTCCTGCCCCCATTGACATGTCGAACAATGCGTTCGACTTTCACAGTGAGCCACCTTACTGGCCCTGCAAAGCTTCTCGTATTCTCATGCATGTCGATAGTATACTACATGCAGACCGATCCCGAGCAAGCAAAGTTTGCCGGGGAATTGCACGAGCGAATAAGGCGAGAATTTCCAGAGGTAAATCATAATTGGGCTGTCACGACTTTTTTACTGACGTGTTGCACAGTTGCGCATATACAAGTTCTGGGACAGGCCTATCGGTACGTGACTTGCCCTTCGTGCCATTCGCTGCACGTCTCACAGCGTACCTGACAGGTCCCCACCCTGTGGCAATGTTTGAAGTGAATACATTCACGCCTCTCCAGACGGGCACCTTGTTTGGGTGGCTGGTGGTAAACCGAGGGCCTTGCTCGTATGTCATCACTTTGTGAATACAACTTCTATGCTCATTAGTCATTCTTTGCAGCGTGCTGATCCATCCAAACACTAACGACGAATTTAAAGATCACACCGAACTCGTATCTTGGATGGGGACGCCGTGGCCGATCAACACCGATGTCTTGAACGTGAAACGACTCCACCACTGAAAGACTGCTAATTGTCAACATAAAGTGTGGGGCCGTGAGAGTACGGTGAAGAGTGTCGGGCACCCTTCTTTTCGAGATGTGGCTGTCAGTCACAAGTATACGTTACAGAATGACGAGATATCCAGTCAACACCATGTAGTAATAGTACAAATAACCAAGTCATTGTTGGTCCGACGATCCAGACTACGAAATAATGCTCTTATCGGGCACCATGAACATGTAATCGACACGGTTTAAATGAGAGAACGCGGAACACTATCAGGACATCCCCTAGGTTGCATAGGAACGTCTCACAAAATTCCGTGCGTTGCAAGGTCTCAAGGCTCAGGTTACACACAAGGTTCACGACAAGAGAATATATCATTCACTTTATACAATAGTCGGAGTGACAGTATGTCTTGGATTGCAGCTGCGAAATTTTACCGTGTATAACCGGGCATCATTGAGTAGAAACCATCACCGCATTTCGCAACGAGCCAAAGCCGCTCTGCTCTGCGCTCAGGAGCACTGGGAGTAGTCTAGGAGGAAACAGTCAGCTCGCAGCTAAGAAAGACGGGGAAAGATACTCACAAGAGTTGAGGACGTGGCAAGTGTACGGGCTGGCGCAAGTCGTAGAGCCAGTGTAGCCAATGCCACCGCACTGGCCCCACTGAGCGACGGTCGAGCCGGTGGGGGAGGTGGCGGCAGAGGAGGAGCTTGCGGACGAGCTGGACGATGCAGAGGTCGAGCCGGTCGAGCTGCCGGTGCCGCTGAAGGTCGTGCCGATGTCGCCCCACTTGATGTTGGAGAAGACAACGGAGGAGTTGGGCACCTGGGACTCGACGTCCGCGGGGACGCCGGAGGTGGTCGCGCAGGTGCCGCGGGCGACGCCGGGCGTGGAGGCGGACTTGCTGGTGGGGTAGTCGGAGTCGAGCCAGAGCATGTTAGCGGAGTAGTCGTCCCAGATGGAGAGCGCGAGGACCATGCCGGCGCCGGCGAAGGACTGGCCGAGCTGCTTGAGGCCGCCCTTCTGGTCGAAGACGTTGGTGTCGCCGAAGGCGGTCTTCTGCTGGGCGCAGAACTTCTCGGTGATCGAGTTGACGGGGTCGATGCCGGGGATGTTCGTGACTGAGTTCTGGATGACCTTGCCGCCCTGCACGTAGATACGGCGGATCTCGGAGAGGGCACCGGTGGATGTGTTGTCGGCGGTCAGGAACTGTGTGACGACCGTAAAGGGCTTGCTCGTGTCGACGGTCTGCCCCTTGCCGAGGAACGTTTTATCTCCCAAGCGGTAGGAGTTGAAGTCACAACCGTCTCCGTCGCACATGCCAGTGTTACGGGCGCAGTCGGAGCCCGAGCAGCGGGTCTGCGTGACAGCAGTGCAAGGGTGGGGGGTGTAGGCAGCCGCGTCGTTGTTGGCTTCCCAGACTAGAAAGCACGCTAGTTAGTGACGAGAAAAATAGGGGAGGAAGAAAAAAAGGTAAACTAACCATCCATTTCGTTACAGCACGTGCCATAACTGCCAGTTCCACTGTTTGCGCTCGTACCGTTCCAGCCAATGACGTTAGCCTACGACGACGTGATTAGCCAGGATGCAAAAGGTCAAGCATGTGAATTACCTCGCCGTTAATAAACTTGATGTCCCTGGGGCATTGCGAATCGCAGTATCCAGTGCCGTATTTGGCTCCGGCCTTGTTGTTGGTGTACTTGGACATGCCACCGTCCTGGTCCATAGCGGAGAAGTAGAGGGCGCCATTGAGACCGCAAGGGAGGTTGGACATGTCAACGTCGAAGGTGAATTCCTGGTTGAGGAGCTTGAACATCTGGTAGTTAGAGTCGTCCTGCATGAGGTACACACGCGAGCCGACGTTGGAGCCCGTGACGAACTTCAGGGTGAGCGAGGAGCCGGAGGACGTGATACCGTACGTTCCTGCGTAGTCCGCGCCGTCGAGGGCACAGTTCTTTGCGCAGGTCACACCGTCGGGGCAGAGCGTAGTGTCCCACGCGTTGCCCGTGTAGCAGTTTGTGTAGCCAGAGGTGGTGTGAAGCCAGCGCCAGTTGGCGTCGAGGACGACTTTAGTGTTTTGCGTGACGCAGCCACTGGCGGTACACTTCTGGGAAGAGAGAGCGGGGTGCGTCTCAGCCATCTGGGTGCCGATCTGCTGACCGGACACCATAGCGAGGAGGGTGAAACCGACGAGGGCGGCAGCACGGAACATGGTGGCCTCTACAAAAGGTTATCAGCTTTGCGTTCGGCAGAGGCAGAGCAGAGCAGCACCCACGAAAGCTCGATGACCAGGTAGGGGAGGCTTGTGGTTTGCTCTCTGAAGTTTGACTGCAGAAACGGTCGAGGTTTTATACCACTTCATGCGCTCCTTCAGTTTCCGTGATAGTGCCTCAACAATGATGCATGCGAGCAACCTCGTGATCCTCCAACGGACAAACGAGACATTCTTCGACGACTTGTCCCGACAATTTGGAACAAAAAGTATTTGTCGGCGAATAACGCTGTTATTGCTCCTCTTCCGCGAGCACCGCTGTCTGATGGTGAGCATAGCAGCTCGGACTTTAGCGTCGAGGAACCTCAGCGTCCGAGCAATAGCGACGGGTTAACTCGCCAGTCGAGACTGTTCTTCACACTCGAATTGTGTGTTTACATCGTCGAGGGCATCCGAGGATACAAGACCCATCACAGCCGAATTGGACGACTATCGCCAAGCCTATGGAGGTAGAGGGAGGGCGCTTCCCTACGTCTTCTTTCGACTGGATTGAATTGAAATGACGGTGAAACTACGGCTGGAGCTGATGGATCCTCCTCGACGAGGGTCGTCGGGTGCGTCGATACCAGGTCCTCGCACGGCACAACTTCGCGATCTGGCCGGAGCTCGAGACACTTGGCAACTCGATGAACCCACCTGAGAGGATCCGGGTGCAATGCTTGATCTCGACGTCTTGCCCCAGGGCCCGTGGGTCGCTCTCGCTGCACGCTTTCACGACACTTGGTGCCCCGAGCACGACCACCGACGCCCCACCCCCACAGCGATGGCACAGCGATTTGTCCTAGGGTCGGACTAGCACGGATTACGCGCGGTGAGTGTCTAAAGCAACTTCTTACGATGTTTTCTGCGGGGCGATAGACTATTAGACACAGAGAACGCGCCACATATCGCTGCGAGATGTGCATTGGACCCGCTCACCGAAGAGAAGAACGTCATAAGGTTAGACAAGGTGAGTATCAGGGAAGGAACATTGGTTTGCCGGAGCGGCAGAGATGGTGACAGAAATAGACCACACCACGCGAGTTATCGGACGTCTTTCGCGTATATTTGGCCAGTCAACGGGATTCCAGTATAGTACACGTCTAGGTTGTAGTTCATCTAAAAAGAAAGCGGATAGAAGGCACGTTCAGTAGGTGACCTCATCGGGCGCATCAGGTCGGTTCGGGATATCAGGCTTGGTGCGGGCCTCGATGCCTTCAGCCAGGGCTTCAGAAACCGTTTCGACCCCGCTCTTGGAATCCTGGAGGATAGCGGAAATCTGCTTCGCGAGCGAAGAAGGTTCTGCTTCAAGTGCCATCTTCAGGAACCAAGGTTTGCTCATATAGTTGCGAATACTAAAGGCGAGCAATTTCAGCTCACAGCTAACACTGCTGAAAGAAATAACTAACCCATCAGGCAGAAGCACGACAACGTTGACACCCTTGGTCTGGCCATATCGCTTTCCTTCGTCGCTCTTCAGCCAACGAAGAGCGCCGCTAAGAGCACTGCCGCTGCTGCCACCGACCAAAAGGCCTTCGAGGCGCATTAACTTGCGGACCGCCTCGAAAGACTCTTCATCGCCAGTCTTGATCCAATAGTCGACCGTGCCCGGATCGCGGGAGAGAACGTCGGGAACGAAGTCGTATCCAATGCCCTCCACGATGTACAGCTCTCCCTCACCATCCCTGTTAAGCTCGTTAGGAAGGGCAAGAATACTGCCTTTCTATGAAGATGTACTTTATCAGTATCCGGGGCGCCAAATCGGCATGACAGATACTTACGGGGTCGACACCGACGACAGCACACTTGGAGTTGTGTGTCTTCTTGATTGCGCGAGAGATACCGGTGATAGTTCCACCGGTACCTGCGCCGGCAACCATTACGTCTACCAGGCCGGAGGAAGGCTTCAGCCCCGTGGACGGCGTTGCGACAACAGCATCGATGATTTCGGGACCAGTGGTGAGTTCATGAGCGAGGGGGTTATTCACCTAGGTCGGGTGTTCATATGTGCGTCGAAGCGACGGCGAAAATCGACGTACATTTCGATACTGATCAAGGATGATCCCGCCAGGAATTTGGCGCTGCAACTTCTGCGCGACTCCTGCGATCGTTAAGGAATTCAGCCACGAGGGGTGCCTGCGAGTCAAATTGAGCTCTACCTATGTGTGATTCCGGGGAATCCCATGCTGCTTCCGTCGGGGTGCGGACGACCTCCGCTCCAAGGGCGCGCAAAGCGGCCTCCTTCTCCTGAGAAGTGTGATCCCCAGTTCAGTATGCGCATAACGAAGGTTCATTGAGGTTCTCACAAGTGACATCTTGTGAGGCATCGTAATGATTACGGAATATCCCTTATCTGTAGTATTCAGCATATATTCAGGGAAATGGAGCTGTGGGTTTGACCTTGACCGCGCACGCCATCGCGAGCCCGATACCTAGCGCATCGTGTCAGTTCTGACTGATATTACAGACACAGTATACAAATTCTCACCAGTGTTGCCAGAGGTCGGCTCGATTACGACGCTTTGCCCGGGGATGAGTTTGCCCTCTTTCTCCGCCTGCTCAACCATCCGCTTCGCAATTCGGTCTTTGACAGACCCTCCCGCAGACGTGTACTCGACCTTTCCGACTACAGCAGCATCGTGAGCTTCGATCGTGTAGGCCAAACAGAATTTTTCTTACGCAAATTGCATTGAAGTCCTTCCGCCTGTGCAATCTTATCAAGCCGGACGAGGGGTGTGTAGCCGACGGCTTCCAGGGCGTTGTCGAGAATGCGGACTGGTCGTGCCATGTTGCTGGGTGCTTAGAAACGGTTGAATCGCAAGTGTGTAGAGCTGTGGGACAAAAAAAATGAAGACGTGGTGATGGTGAGAGGAGAGTTATAGAGGCGGAGGAGGACCGGACCATCCTGTCAAGCTTGAATCATCCAAGGTCCGAAGTGCGTCATGCGTCGCGGCAACTTCCACGTGGCAATTGAGACGCATCTATAGCCAGAGACTCGAGCTGAAGAACTTGAGAGGTTGCAGGAATCAGACCATATATGTATATGAAGCCCACTCAGAGCGACATCACCCCAACAGTATGATTTAACACACTCTAGAGTTACTCTTCGTACTCCTGGTATAAATTTGTCCAGAATAGCAATATCGGAACCACGCTTCTCCCCTCGCCACGCTCCTTGGCCATGTGCACAGTGTCAATATTAATGATTCGTGTCTTCCGCCAACTCCACGTCGTGCAGTACAAATGGGTTTGAATATAGACATACATTCAGGGAGCGAAGCCTAATGCCACACAAGTCAGCGATTTTCCTTCCTGTGGGTATCACAAGTACTCACTATCCTCGTCTAACAACGTCTCTTCCTCAAGACATGCGGAGATAAAGTCGGCGACGACAAGATTTCTACGCTTGGGCCTAGGTAAAGACCAGAGTAAATCCTCCTGTAACACTTTGATCTGAAGGGGTAGCTTACTTGGACGTCCGTTTGGTGAGTTCGACCCGGCGCGCTGTGTCCCGCTTGTCTAGTACGACGTGAGTGAGTTTGGCCTCATCCAGATCAACCACTTTCCCGCCGTTGGCGATGATCTTTCTGGAAATTTCCTGGAAGCTATCTTGCTGTGAGGAGTGTCTATCGTTCGCAAACCATAGATTTCGTACCTCTGCTCGATCTGTGCTTCGTTCTTACTCTTCACTGGCATGCCATTCTTCTTCGCATTCGACGGTGAATCTAAGTAGAAGCAGCTACGAAAGAAGTAGTTAGAGGTAATCATGACATTGTAGACCGCTTGGAAATTGCCTCACAGCTGCCTAAAGATCAGGTCCGTGTCATACTCCATAGCTGTATCGTCCTCGCCCATCTTGACGTCCGGAGTCGCCGGGTTCTCGTTTCCAGAACGCGTGGTTTGCGACATCGTGCGACTGGCTTCTGCCTGCATCGTCACGGGAGTGTGAATATGTGGACAGAGATATACGAGGGAGACTAACCGTGCTGGAGGTAGGTACGTTGACCCACTCATCACCCTGGTCCTTCTCGTCGTCCAAGACTTCATCGTCATCTCGCACGTCCTCATTGTCTGACCCCGGATCAGTCTCGCTCTCCGTCTCACTGTCGTCCTCCGCGACAGCTTTCCCCTTGCCCTTCCCGACCTTCGTGTTCTCGACTTTGAACCAATCGGCCAGCGATGGATCGGTATCTTCCTCGGGCTCTTCTTTGACGCCCTCCTCTACTTTCGGTTCTGCCATGTCCTCGTCTTTGGGTTCGGTTTCTGAGGACGCGGGCGATGGTACCGCCTCCGCGTCCGGCACGGCCTCATCATCGTCAGAATCTACATTGCGACCCCCACAGGCGAAGAAGAAATATCTGAGGCGCCATGTTCGCAAGATTCCTGTTATAAGATATATCAAAATGGCTCACTTCTTCTTGAACGGCATCAACGTGGCCTTGGCGACACTATCCTTGATCCATTCTGGGCGAACTATGTCGAGGGTACCCCTATCCATGATCAGCTTGATGTCATATGCTGAGTGTCTCGATTTCAGGGGAAACGGATGCATGTATGCGGAACAAGGACTCACGTGTGGTCTCGCCGCCATATATAACGATAACATCAGTTTTGTTCTTATTGACAATCTGAACGAATGAGCCCCCATTAGCCTTGATCCTAGTTCACAGTCAGATTGCTGCAAGACACTCTCATGTAAAGACATCCTACAGCTTTAAAAGCTCCTTCTTGTCTTCTTCACCGGTCCTAGATTTCGGATCCGAAGCAACCACTGGACTTCGGTTAGCAATAATGAGTGGGAAAAGCTTAGCACGTACTGAATTTCATTCCCTTGAAGAGCTCACCCTTGACCTTGACGCTCTTCATGTCCTTCACCTGGAATTGCGGTAACACAGTGGCCTGTTCGAATCACTGGATCTCAGGAGGCACTATTACACAAGTAAGTGCACCCATACCTTTTTCACTGCAGATTTCCTTTTCTTTTTCGTGCTCCTGTACATATAGACCATCAGAAACACGCGCCATATATATAAAAAGCTACGTACTCCTCTGTGTCGTCTTCAATCTTCCTCTTCTTCCCTGCACGGATGAGTTCAAACAATGCGCTCGCCATCATGCAGTCTTCAGTACCAAGGTCCTCCCGAATTAACGTGGCTCTGGGGAATCGCATTGTATAGCCCAAGTGATACTGGTCTGCATTCATGTGAGCACACCATTCTTCCAATCAAGAAACGTCGTACACACCAGAAGGTGTTATTTCTGCGGCTTTGATCTTGAGGATAAAAGAACTATAAACGAGGCTCCAGTGTCGTTACACGTGCATACGCGAGGACAATGCTCACTCATGAGGCTCCAGATAGATGTCGCCTTTGTCTTCTGTCCCCCTTTTTGACGTCAGAAGCCACGTCGGCGGGTGCTTTTTATCCCATTCTTTCCAAGGCCGCTGGCGGACCCACATATAATCTGCGAAAGAAAGCCCAGTGCCTATCCGAACAAAGGAGCTGTACCTGAAGAACATAGTACATGATCAGCGCCACCGTCGTTACTTGGCAAGGAAGGCGTACTTCGGCTCCTCGTCCTCTTCGAGCTGACGCCGATCGTCCAAAACCGCGCAGATAAGAGTCGAGACTCCACCCGACCGTCGACCGGTGCCGTAATTACCAGCTGCACACGAGGTGAGTAACATTAGATGGGGGTTCGTCCATTGAGCACATACCGACGACAAGGACGTCAACCGTCTCGCCCATGTTGTCCTGCCACGATTTAGCTGCGCGCCTCCGGAGTTTGACGAGTCGCAACATACCATGTACTCAGGCTTGACCTATGGAGACAGTCAGACAACTCTCACTGATGTCACTCAAGTCGCACCTTGATCCAATCCTTGTTCCTTCCGTTAAGTACGTACTCGGAATCGGGATGCTTGATAACGAGACCCTCTCCTCGATTGTTCATGACGTCTTCCATACGCTGGCGCACATCCTGGGCAGTCTTGCCTTCAAACTCGACTGATAACTCCAGTCGACCCTTAACCTCGGTCAGGCAAGCCTTAAGATTGCGCTTGCGAAACTTGAGTGATCTCTGGAGTAAGGATTGGCCATTGAGATAAAGCAAGTCGAAGACCTTGACTGTGACGATGGTAAGATGACAAGGGACATGATATAGATGTAAGTTTCATACAGCATGGCCGCGGATTATAGTCCTTCTTGGATTTGTCTAGATGTGGACTCAGCTGCGACCGTCTACAGAAGGAAGATATCACTCACCCAATGCTGCCGTTTTGAGTGTACCGAATGGTAGATTGCGTTCAGAGACTGGGTCCCAGACTAGCATCTCTCCATCCAAAACAATCCTAGTGATGTCAGCAGTAGTAATATCCCCTCTCAACTACACTTACTCGTCGACCCGTGAGTCAAATGCAGCATCGATGTACGGGGTTAAGCTGCCCGTTCCGACATGCTTCCCATAGAGATACGTGTAATCCTTGCCCTTCCTGTTTGAGGCCATCAGTACTTATCATCGCACTACCTAATGGACCACTGACCGAGAGCAATAGAAATATTCATTCCCTCGCTTGTGCAACTGCATCCGCTCGCCATCGAGCTTCTCCTCGATGATGAACTTGTTTCCGCCCATCTCTTTTACGGACTCTTCGATCCTCTTGGTTGGTCGTTTGCAGAGCATGGGAGCAAAAGCATGGAACAAGTTGACAGCTTTCTCCTAGATGTAATTTTAACTTCTGCCCCGCATGAACAAAGCCAAAACATGCACCTCGTCGTTCAGTCGTCGCTTAGGGTTCCACAATTCCCAGGTGACTTTCTTGAGGTCTGAACAGGTATTGAAAAGGTCGTGGGCATCCGGATGGAAGACCGAGAAGACCGTCGTTTCCTTCACGGAAATGATCATATCTAACTGAGTGTCAACTACGGGTTTGGTAGGTTGTAGAGACATATCTGACCCTTCAAGATAACGCGCACAATCCATCTTTGCTCCTCTGGAGTCGTGCGATTGTATACCTTTTGCATGATTCTCGACTGTATGCCTCTAGATATACATTGAGCGTGGTCTGTAAGCACCTCGTGCGGTCTCACTTACGACTTGCCGATATTCATAGCCAATGAATCCAATATGTCATTGAGCTCTTCTATAGATAGAGACCCTTGAATGACGGAGGATCGCTTGCTGATAACTTCGTAGAGCACCGTTGGAAAATCGCCAGATGAAGTCTGTATAAAGTAGGCGTGAACTCGTTTAATACATACAAGAACCAGTGAGCATACGTCTTTTTCCGTCGGCTTTTTCCAATTAAGAAGTCTGATTGCGTCTGGATCCTTGGGCTGGAGCGGAATGAGTTTTATGTAGATCTTGGCCAAATTCTTCTCCTTCAGGCCATATACCGCACGCTCTCGGTCCTTCTGTTTTCTCATTAGTTTCCTTTGGCTGCATGTTCATCCAAATGCACCAAACCTGCGGCAGAATAAGCCTCAACACCGGATATAAGTCATAGCCTTTCTCTTCACGCCAGTGCTGGACAAGTGGTCGGTGAGTTCATAAGTAATGAGAGCAGTGCTACATACATTAAACCATGTATCCAATAGCTTGCGTCGTTTCTCAGGCTTGCGTTCGTTCTGTAGCCTGTCAAACAGTGCCGAAAGCACGTAGAACGGTGCACTCCCGTTATTTTGAGGAGGCACAGGGTAGTCGACAGTATGGCCCTCCGCTGCCACAGCTGGTAGGGAACTACGCTCAAGGGGTGGCGATTTTCGGTGTTCGGATGGTGCAGGTGTTGGTTGTTGCATCTTAAAATTGGTCAAACAAGAAGGCGATATAGAATATTAGAGATAGATTGAGCACGACGTCGGCGAGGACGAGGAGCAGACGGAAGTCAGCGAGAGAGTCACGGCTCCGCGCGACGCGCCAACTCGTGATGGTAACGCGTGACTGATGTGACACGACGTGCAGCGTGACTGGCTGTCCGTGGGGTAAACCGTGGCGATCACCTGGTGATCTGCGGAGGTGACGGTCGAGAATCAGGAACATCAGAACGCATGAGTTGTGTATAAAAGGGCAGCGGCTCGGCTCGCGCATCGGTCTCTCAACTACATCGTGTAGCTTTCAGCTTCCCCTTTCTCGTCTGCTTGCTTGTCCTCTTGGCTTGTTAGCCATGCTGTCGTTCTTTACCACACTCCTTGCCTGCACCCTCGCCGCCTCGAGCGTGTCCGCGCTATCCATTTCCTCCCTCGCTGCTCGCGGGCTCTACAGCCCGTCACTCACGTCTCCTGACACGAATACCATTTGGAGTGTCGGACAAGATGCTGTCGTGAGCTGGTGAGTGCGAGCTTTATCTTTCCCAGCGAAATATGTGAACCACGTTACGCACAGGGATGCCACCAAAGTGCCCCAGACCACCGGCAACTTTGTGTCCGTCGATTTGTACAACACCGGTAGCAATGGAAAAGACAACCTTATCACTAGCCTGTCGCAGAACTTCGATTCTGCCACGGGATCTATCGGTTTCACAGTTCCTGGATCGGTAACTCCTGGGTCGTACTTCGTCAAGAGTGAGCCCTCTCTTTCTCTTCTTGTGCCCGATGCTTGTGCTCAAATTTCGCAGTCGGAAGCAGTGCTAGCTCGAAGTTTGAAATTGCTGCCGCCGCCGTCGCATACCTTCCCTCCGTCACTGGCCCAGACTCAAACACTGCGTGGAAAGTCGGAGACAAAGTCGATATTACTTGGTATGATCGTTCTACGCTCGTACATATGCATACCCATCCACCACCATTTATTTACTTCTTCTCAGGGATATTTCCGCTGCTCCTGCAAACCCAGCTCAGCTCCAATACGTGGACTTGTACACGGAATCTCCGTCTGGCGGCTCATTCTTCGTGTCGCGTCTGGCCACCAACGTCGACGTTAAGCCTGGAAGCCTGAGCATTGTTGTACCCCAAGTTCGCACTGGAAGGTACTTTATCATGGGTGAGCTATTGCCTGTAAACATGTCGGAAGTAAGTTGCTCACCTCGCTCTGTCACAGTCGGCAAATACGGGCACAGCAGTGCACACTTCTCTATCAATGCGTAGTGTCTTGCAATGACTGCACAACGTGGACTCTTATTGGAAGGACTATTACTTTGTTTCTAGTAGTATTAATTGCGCCTGATACTTACTTACCTACTAATTACCTGGCGGAATTTTCACATGGTCACTTCTGGCGGAACTGAACTTGAACGCCTGCCTTGTTCGGGTATTGACCTGATGGAATCAGTGATGGCGCCTCCGCGGGCGCCAGTCAGCTGGACTCAATCCGTCATTGCCCCTCAACTCATACAGCAACCACGATGACACTAAAGCTGAGAGCGAGCTCGTCGCCGGACCCTACGTCGCCCTTCTCATGGGATAATCAAATACCATCGCCGCAGCCCTCGGACTCCTCCTTGCTCGCGGCGAACACCTCGTCGCTGCCGCAGACACACTGGCTCTCCGCGCGCGACATGAAGGTGTTTGGGGCGTCACCGCTGAGTTCGACGGTCGGCATCGTGAGGTGCAAGGACTGCCAAAAGCCGGTGCTGCGGAGTGCGATGGCGGAGCATGCGGGTGAGTGTAGTGGCTTTTGCGATGGCTATGGACAGGCGAGACTCAGGCCACGTAGAACAATGCGTAAAGCTCAGAAACGCTGCGAAGAAGGCTGGGAAGGGGAAGGCTGAACCCCCAGGTGTGTGTATGCGCTTCCGTAATCACGTCATCGCGGCCCTCTTACCTTCCCAGTAGTGAACGGCAAGAAGCGGAAGGCGGACGACGACGAGCCCCCTGCCGAAGATCCTTCTGAACCCAAGAAAAAGAAACCGCTACCTAAAGTCACAAAGGGCCGTACGAAGGGCCCAGTAGACTTGAATCGGCAATGTGGCGTTATCAATGACAAGAATCTCCCCTGCTCTCGCTCCCTGACGTGTAAGTCGCACTCAATGGGAGCCAAACGAGCCGTCGCGGGTCGCTCGCGCCTTTACGACGACCTTCTCCTGGACTGGAATCGCGAGCACAATCCCAACTTCGTTGAACCTGTGAAGCGGGAGTCGAAACAAGAGAGAAAAGAGCGGAAGGAGAAAGAGAAAGCAGAGAAGAAGAGACTTCAGATGCAGACGGCTACTGTCACCGGCACCGACCTCAACGTGAAGAAGCCGGGAGGGTCTGGGGGGACAAGCACCAAGAAGACCAAGAAGGCTTCGGCGGCAGGGACTTTAACTGCTACTGGGGCAGCTACGTCTACCAACACTGTCAAACTTGGAGACGAAGTAAACGAGGTGGAGGACGTCGACTCGGAGACTGAGCTAGATAGCCTCATTGCGTCAGTCCGGCATGCACAGGACAAGGGCATACTGGGCCAGCCGTTGGCTGTGACCTACGACGCTAGCTCATGGTTTGTCATGAGACGTGAACGCGTACGGTCCTGTAGGGAGCTTTTCGCTCAAGCCCTCATGCCTTCACGAGCCGGCGCTGGAGTCCCTCCTCGAGTACAGTGACAGGTCCTTCCAACGATACCCTACCCTCCCTGATACCCGTATTATAATCTTCTCATATCCCGGACGTCCTGTTGTATATTGTATCACTCCCACTGGCATACTGTAGCTGCTGCTCTTTGTATAATATCCTGTATACTATTCGCCGATTCAGTGACGACGGATAAGCTAAAAGCGGCAAGTAAACAAACATTCTATTGGCGCGGTAGACGGGATCAGCGATGGTTTGTTATCTAATCAATAGGAGGATTAATACACAACGTCATGCTGCCGCCTTTCGACCACCAATCTACCCGAGAGCAGCATCACTCCCAACCGACCCTTTTACGTGTACCAGGAACTTCTTGTCTCGCTTTCCCAACCACCCAAAAACTTTCAGCTCGCCGCGAGCTCGTCGCACTTGGTCCCCGCAGTCCCACCCGTCGGAGGCCTCTCTTTGTCCCTCTCGTGCGCCCACAGCCATGGTCCAGCCACCTGAGAGCACAGAGACGCCGCCAGGTGACAGCGCGGTCAAGGCCCCTGAGCGATCTGTGTCCAAGACCCCAGCCAAGAAACGCACGAGCGAGGACGGCAAGCACGAGGAATCGTCCTCCTCGCACGCCTCGCCGGGCTCCTCTGAGGGCAGACGGGGGCGGTCGCGCACAAGGAACTCTGCAGCGCACCATAATCATATAGATCAGCCAGGACATACTACGGAGAGACAGTATGTCCGGTGGTTCGCCCTCGTCTCACATGTCTATATAGCATTGATCTTCCGGCTTACAGGGGATACCATTCGTTGATGTCATCGTTTGGGAAAGTATTCCATGTTGAGAAACGATGGAAACTCATCCGCGAGATGGGCAGCGGGGCCTATGGATATGTAATGTGAGTGATGACCCACCAATAATAGTCAGATTCATTGCACTAACTCTCTTTGGTTGGCCGTAGTTCTGCTGTGGATGAAGTATCGGGGGAACCTGTCGCTATCAAAATGATCACAAGAGTAACGCAAAAGATACAGCTTGCAAAACGAGCCTTGCGTGAACTCACCTTGCTGCGACACTTCTCGCACGAGAACATTACTGGGCTGATAGACGTAGACATATCACCCAACCACGACGAGATGTGAGTATCTCAAGTACTCTGCGGTTTGCTAGATTTAACGATCGCTGTCGTAGATACATCTTTATGGAGGTGAGGGTTCACCTGAAGCAAGTATCCGCACGAATGTCACTAACCACGAGGGATATTTAGCCCATGGAAGGTATGTTCCTTATGTCGCTCCACTGTTCAGAGGACTTGATACAAACCGCGTTCCGTTCAGCCGATCTACATCAAATCATCAAGTCAGGACAATCCCTCACCGTTGAGCACGTGCAATATTTCGTCTACCAAATACTCCGAGGTGTGCCTCTTACCCTTCATCGACTGTTCTCGACCGTCTCATACCGGCGCACGTGTCATAGGCCTTAAGTACATCCACTCCGCTTCCGTCGTACACCGCGACCTAAAGCCGGGCAACTTGTTGGTCAACGCGGATTGTGAGCTGAAAATATGCGACTTCGGTCTCAGCCGGGGATTCAACGCTGCGCCGGACGAGAACGCCACGATGATGACCGAGTACGTTGCGACAAGATGGTATCGTGCCCCCGAGATCATGCTTGCGTACCGCGCATACGGAACGGCAGGTAATTGCCGTGTCCTTTCATCGCCGTCTGTAGCCGGGGGCTAACACGCGCCTAGTCGACATCTGGGCTACGGGCTGCATTGTTGCGGAACTCATGCAAGGCAAGCCGTTCTTCAAGGGAAAGGAGTGAGCATGCGCGCTACCTTCTGCCTGACTCCCACCTGATGTTTTCCGCGCTACAGCTATGGTTAGCTCGTCTAGGCTGCTGGGGGCGGATATTGAACTGACGCGCGACCCTTTCGCCGCAGTCGACCAGCTGAACAAGGTGCTTGATGTGCTCGGTAAGTGCATTCTATACACCGGGCGCTATGCTTTGTAACAAAGGTGGGCTCCGCAGGCTCTCCTGAGGATAAGGTTATGCAACGTATTGGAAGCGATAAGGTGAACGCGCTGCTACGGTACATTGCCCGCGATTGACGCATTGCAGGCGCGAGCGTACGTACGATCGCTACCATTCAAGAAGACGCAGCCCCTGAGCAAGCTCTTCCCCACGGCCGATCCCGAAGGTTCGTGTCGCCGGGCGGCGTTTACCAAGCAGGCCGCATTACTGACTGTCTACATTCCACTGGCAGCGCTCGACTTCATCGGACGACTGCTAGCATTCGACCCAGCGGAACGCCCCACAACAGAAGACGCGCTAGCACACCCGTGGCTGGCGACATACCACGACATGGAAGATGAGCCCTCTAGCAAACGGAAGTTCGACCGCTGGACCGAGATCGAGGAGCTCGAGACACTGGAACAATTTCGCGATGCGCTTGTGAACGAGGTACACGACTGCCGGAACGAGGTGCGCAACCTGGCATCGTTTTCGCCTGAGCTGGGCAGGCGGCGAACAGCGTCGTACGCGGTGGAGGACGAGGAGGCCATCGACCCCGGGGAGGCGGACGACGAGCCGAGGATGCTCGCGAGTAGACAGGTCTCGCGCTCGCGCTCGCCCGAGGACCGCATGTATCAGCGCCGCCCGGGCGTGTCGCGCAAAGCGAGCATCGAGCCGGGCACGCTCGCGCCGAGCATCCCCGAGGATAACGTCGCGTTCCCCGGCTCCGCGGCGGGGGCGGCAGGGAACGACCCCGTGCTCGCGTACTCACGCCGCTCGATTTTCGGCCAGCCGTCGCGCACGAGCTCGACGTACTCGCTCAAGGGCTCCGCGGAGGCGGCTGCAGTTGCTGCGGGCGAGCAGCACAAGGACGGGAAGAGCACGGTCGCGTTCCCGTCGACGGGCGAGTACGTCGTGCCGGCGCGCCACCGGACGGCGTCGATGTTCACGCTCGGGGGCGGCGCGAGCGAGGTCGCCCTCGGTGGCCCCGGGGACATGCGCCGGCTGCTGCGCACGCTGTCTACGGTGTCCGTGTACGAGAGCGGGGAAGGCTTCGCAGGCGGGCTGGCGGACGTCGCGCCGATCGGCAAGTACATCGTCCAGAAGCACCGCACGGGCGACGACCCCGTACAGTCAGGGATGCCGAAGGACCTACCCGGTGGCGAGACTTCCGAGAGCGCGAGTGGGTCCGGCGCGCACAGGGATGGGTCCGACAAGGAGCGGCGGTTCACGCTATAGCGTGTGTATCAATGGTGCTATGATACTTCGCAGATCTAGAGTACCGTAGACTACTTTACACTTAGATATGAGGCTCGGTTGGACCCTGTACTATATTTAACAAATGTAGATGATACCACGGAACTGTACTATGGAACACACATGAAACAAAAATCAGAACCTGAAATCCCAAAACTAAACTCAAACGAGGAAATAGTAGTGATACCAACCGGACGAAGAAAGAGAAACTTTGAGCAGAAACCTATCGTTGCTCAGACTTCTCATCAATTTCAGAATCATCGGCAAGAAGAGTGCGTGAAAAAAGCAGCTCGAGCATACGATAAATGATATACGAAGTCCGCATTGAAAACATCAACAATACCGTTTTCGCAGGAAGTGACGAAGACGGAAAAACCACAGATGTACATAATGATGCCATAGTCGGCTGGAAAGGATATATGCGCACCTTTGTACGCCAGTCAGAACGAGCAGTTGGACCCAATAAACTAGAGACCCGATGCATAGATGATACAACAGTAATGGACTATGGATACATACATGATACAAATCCCTGGCTATGAATGACGATGAGAGAAAAGATATTAATGCTCCAACTGATCCTTGATTTCTGCGGATGCCTGTGAGCAAGCTGCCGTACGGATACGAGCGGACAAGACTCACTATCAATGATGTCCAAGTACGCGGTCGTAGCAGGACTGTCGGGATACTCGTCCAGAAAGCTGACACCGTAGTCCGCGCTCTTGCCTATGCGCGGATCCAGCGGGACAGCGCCCAGGAAGGGCACCTGCATGTCCTCGGCGAGCCGCCGCCCGCCGCCTGTGCTCGGCTTGAAGATCTGCGACTCCGTCTTGCAGCTCGGACACACAAACCCGGACATGTTCTCGACGAGGCCGAGCACGCGGATGCCGACCTTGCGGCAAAAGTCGATCTCGCGCCGGACGTCCTGGAGCGCGACCTCCTGCGGGGTGGTGATCAGCACCGCGCCGTCGATGCCGCTCTCCTTGAGGTACGAGACGATGCTGAGGTGCTCGTCGGACGTGCCCGGCGGGGTGTCGACGAGCAGGTAGTCGAGGGTGCCCCAGTCGACGTCCTTCAGGAACTGCGCGATCAGGCCATTCTTTTTCGGTCCGCGCCACATGACGGCGTCCTTGGCCGAGGGGAGCATGAAGCCGACAGACATGACGCCAAGGTTGTCCTGGACGTACACGGGTGACCACCCCGACGACGACGAGTGGACCTGTTCAGACGCTATCCCGAGAATAGTCGGTATTGAAGGGCCGCAAATGTCGACGTCCATGATCCCAGTCTACCGGACGCCGGATCAGACAGCCTCCGCATGCAACACACACGCGCGCACGCACCTGGGAATCCTCGTCCGCCGCGAACGCCCAGCCCAGTTGTGCGGTGAACGTCGACTTGCCTACGCCGCCCTTCCCGGAGAGGACGAGGATCTTGTGCTTGACTGTCTCCATGCGTGCGCGCACAAGTGGGATCGCAGGGTCGGGGCCGCGCGTGACGCCAGAGGCGCAGATGTCCTGGTTGGCGCAGCCCGCGCAGGCATCCGCCTTGCCGGCGAGCTCTGACTCTGTGCCCTGCAAGGGGTGTCAGCAGTGCGAGGATGTACAACATGCACGGGAATGCTTACGGGACAGTGTTCTGGGGCGTTGGAGGGGACCGAGAGGGCGTCCGGCACTGGTACTGAAGACTGCACGGCGAGCATCTTGAGCAGCGTAGACGACAAGGCCGACGATGAAAGCAAGAGCCAAGCGCGATCACCGAGAGAAACAATTATATAAACCTGTGATGGTGGGCGGGTTAGTCATCTGGTGCTTATCAGATACCGCTATCTTGAAATTACCAAAACAGGACAGAGCGAGGCGCGCGCAGCGATCAACGAGCTCACACAAAGTCCCACAACGTTGCCGGTGTCCGCGGAGGGAAGCCTATACAGAGAATAACATTGCTGATATGTCTGACATGGGTCACTACAGGTGCTACATGCGCGGGCTCACACCCCGGGCGCCCACTGCAGCGACTCCCAGAACGCGCTGGCGGCGAAGGGCGCACTGGGCGCAGCCTGCATGCCGCCGTCCATCGACCGGGGTGCCTCAGCGTAGAACGCGCTCTGCGCAAACTGCTGCTGCTGCGCGGGCGCGCTGAAGGCGGACGACATGCTCGGGTGGAAGCCGAGCGTGGGGGGTGGGAACATGGGGGCCGCGTACGGCGGCTGCGGCACGTACGCATGCATGATCTCCTCGTACGTCGGCACGCTCGACGTCAGGAACGCGTGGTCGACTTCGGAGAACATGAACACGTCGTCGGTCACCGCGAACGGCTGTTGCGGTGGCAGCAGCTGCTGGTAGGCCCCCATCGCCTGCGCGCCCGCCGGGAGGTCGCCGTACGCGCCGGAGAGGAAGTCCTGCATCGCGCCGTGCAGGGGATCCGAATGTGGGCGCTGCGTGCGCATGTGCGACACCTGCGAGGCGACGGGGTTCGGGGAGTTGGAGTGCGACCGAGAGGCGACTGCGTGGGTGACGGTCATCTCCCCCAGCGGTCCCATCTCGTCGGTCTCGACCGCGGGCGGAGGCATGCGCGTGAACTTTGCAGGATTGGACCAGTACGCCCTAAACGTTGTTTCGGCGTGCCGCTCGAGGTTGCGCAGTATGTCCTGAGAGTTCTCGTCAGGATGACAACAAGGAGCACCGGGCAACAGCGAGAGGAGACTGACGGCACCATTGATTTGGGGGCTGACAGCGGCGCCCTCTTGGTACAACAGACACGCCTGCTTGAGATTTTCCAGCGCGCACTGCGCCAGATTGCAGGTCGGCGTCCTGCATCCAGGGGCCATGATGGGTATCGCGGCCAGGACAACCTAGCGGACGTCGTCATCAGGCGAGCACGGAGGAGATGCTAGGGAGGAGACGCACACAGGACGAGAAGATCCCAGACCAAAAATACCACATGCTGCTGACAATCCGTGGGTGCAGTTTGTACAGGTCTCGGAGTGCGAAGCACATTCGCGTGGCACATCGATACGCAGCGAGCACTGAGTCGCCATACCGGTGCGCCAGGGGGTTCTCCGCATGCAGCGCGACAGCGAGGTAGTTGCGATGCAAGAACACTAGACCTGCACCCGGCGTGAGCACAGGCACGGACAGCCATAGGGGCGCGCGCAACTCACTGAGCTCCTTGTCGGACACGATGCAGTATTGTTGCACGGCCACCGCCGGGTTCTTCGACCATGACCACACCTCGGTGCCCTGGAGCGACGCGTGGAGGTGCGCTGGGACAGGGAAGGTCCGGATCTTGCGGTCGAGGGCCATGGCCTCCTCGTACGATGGTGTTTCTGCGCTCGCGGCCAGGCGGGTCGTCGCCCATAGACAGGCTGCCGCGTACCTGTACTTCCAGTACGGGTCTAGCGGAAGGCGGTGTCAGTCACCTGCGTCGACAGGGCGGGGAGGGCAGAAAGGCCGCTGCGTACATGGCATGAGACTTGGTTCTCCCTCGAACTCGGGGAACTTGGTGTCCGTGTCGGCGAGGTTGATAGCGGGTGCGCGCCCATTCGCGAAGCTCTGTGTGTGACAGATGGCACACAGGGGTGTCGTTCAGCGCGCCGGGCCACGGCAGTGAACATCACAAGGACAATACACGCACGATCCAGGCATCAAGCCGGTAGAGCTCCCAAAAGATGTGTCGCCGCCTCTTCACCTCTGCAGTGCCCAGACCGAACTGCTCGCCGTCGCGATCTGCTCGAGCATGTGTCAGTAGGGCGTGCTCTTGTGCGGGGTAGCGGTACTCACGGAGGCCAATCTGTCGACCGATGAGGGGTCAGGCGCAGGGCACACACGGACTTCTAGGCATTGCGGTACGCACCCTGAAGCCGACACGCGCCATGACGCCGATGAGGAGCCACGACTCCTCGCAGCCGCGGCGCGTGCCGCAGCCAAGGTAACAGAGGACGAGGAATAGCGTCTGCACGCTCGCGGCCATCGCCTCCGCGATGAGCGGAGCGAGCGACAGCGCCGCGCAGGCGAGCACGTAGTACCGCTCGGCGCTGCGGTTCAGCCCACCGCCCGCCGAGGTCGTAAAGTCCACGCTCCGCTGGTGCCCGATGGCGAGGATCGCGAAGAAGAGCGCGAGCCGGTGAGCGTGCACGCCGCCTGCGTTGGGCTCGCCTGACGTGCCGTAGATCTCGTCAATCAGCCCGGTGAAGTCTTCGCGGGGAACGGGGCCATAGCTGTGATGAGGACACGTTCAGTCCAGCAGAAGAGCGTATATATGCAACAGAAACGCACATGCAGCCATATCGATCATAGAAAATTTCTGCAATCTCCGTCGCCTTATTTCGGGGAGGAAGGAACGAGCTAAATACGGTTATACTGAATGGCCGATTCCGTAGGCCTAAAGGAAACGCGTTGAACAGCGTAACAATTTCGTCGGGGAGGTTCAAGGCCTGGAAGTCGGGCAGGTGGCACATATTGTTCACGCCGCCATCCTGACTCGGCGAGTGAGCTATTGACCGGAAACAAACCTCGCCATGTGTGGCAATACGCACCGGTATGAGCTGTGTGAAAAACTGGGTAACAGGATTTTCCTCAGCTTGTTAATGCAGGCCGTAAACACCTAGTCCATACCTCAGATAAGGTCGTATCCCCGTAGTACCTCGAGAGCCCGTCCTTGTCGATGGCGAGCGACCCCGAGCCGACGCCGTACATACGGCGCCTAGCACCCGCAGAACTTTCTGGCTTATCTGCTGCCTGAGCAGAGCGGTCGCGAGGCTGTCGTTGTGTAAGGGCAGCCTCCAAATCCCTAATTCTCGCGGTCTGTGTCGAGACCTGCTCGCGTAGCCGCGTGTTGTCCTCCTGTTGCTGTGCAGCCTCCCCAGCTAGTAACGCATTAGTGTCCTCTAGCATTCCGTTTTTGTGGCATAGCTGTTCAAGCTCGTCGCTCAGTCGCGCGACGTGTTCTTTCAAGGCTCTGACACGCCATTGCGGATCAAGATCGGTTAGAGAGAAGACAGTAAAGCGAGCTCACTTGGCGCCCTTCGTCGCCTTCATAGTGCCTGTAGCACCTTTGTTAACCAGGGAGCTAATACACGAGAGGAGGACGGAGGCTCACCGTTGGGACAGATGTGGGAGCAATCCCGTTTAACGCATGTCTGGCATGGTACGTTGCTGAGAACACCGTCAGAGGTAAATAGCGAACAGTGAGCGGCTGGTACGGCACCGGTCGCATTTAAGTTTGGATCTGCCATTGAACCGCTCAGGCGACGAATAGACACCAAAGGGCGGCGGCAAACTCACCGACGGCATTCTGCACAAGCTAGACCGCGGCGCCTACGCTCGAGCGGTGGGGTCCCTCGCTGGCTACCGTGGGACGAACGGCCGCTAGTGCTGGGCGAGGAAGGGGGCGGACTGGGCGTGGGCTGTAGTAGCTGGACATCGGGAGGGTCGGCGAACATGTTGTAGGTAGGTACGAAAGGAAAACAGATGATAACCGGTGGCGGGGCCCCGTTCTTATGGAGGTCAGGGCAGCAGATCGTGAGCCGAACATTGACACAATAGGACGCACCTCCACTCAATGTTTCAGGAGACCGGATCTGCTGGAGGACTGCCGACGATGAGGGTTCTACCGCACGCTGGGAGTGAATGGCGGCAACTCCGAATGCGTGTGGCGCCCCGTATTTCGAATACTTACACATTAGCTAGGAGGGGCGCCCTGGGGCAGGTATCATGACAGAACGAGTACATCTGGGCGCGCGAGGTTCTCGATTCGAATCAGGATCAACCCAGATTTTTTCGGAAACTGACGCTTTCGGGACATTTCGAGGGTGTCCGACTCCATCCAGTCGTGTCGACAACGCCTGAAAACTCATCACGCACTCTTCCGCGAGAGGGCAGCCAGGGCGCGCTCAGCAGTTTGGGAAACCAGTCATCGTCCGAGGGCCCAGATTATCTGCCCTGAAACGCATGGGATCGGCCACAGCGGAGACTTCGCCCGCGGAATGCAATGTGGGCGACCCAGGTCAAAGAGTAGGGAACGACTTCGCCGTCGAGCTCTCTCCCGCCGCGGTTTATGTGCTGCTCGTCACCGACTTGGATAGTCAGCACCCGAGTCGGTGTGTCCTCTAGGCAGGGCAAAACCGCTGGCCCCGCCGGCGTCCGACGATATTATCTGCTTCCTGCCGTCAGAACATACTACGTAGACGGCCTTGCGCCCGCGACTATAGGAACCACGATCGTCGCGTGATAAAGCGGATAGCGCCCTTTGATTCCGTGCGTCCGGGGTTGCCTGCAAGCGACGCTCAGCAGCGTTCGGACGGTCACGGGAGGGTGAAAGGGCCGTTGAGCTGGATGTTGGACACAGTGATGGAGAGGCGACCCAGAGAGTCGGTGCGCCGAGAAAGGCAATTGACCGATGGGGAATTGAGTTCATGCTGCAATGGGAAACCCCGAGATACTCGGCTGTGGTCGGTCGCCACGCGTCAGGGCCACTGGCCAGCGCGCCGCCGCGCCCCGTCGCTGCACTCGCCGCCTTCCATGCATGGGAGCGGTGTCCTGAGCGTCCCGGGCAAAGAACAGCTGAGGAGCACTTCAGTCAACCGAGAATAAAACATCGCCCGGGCCTCAGGGTTCCGCGGTATCAGCCTGTGTCAGCTCAAACCAGGCTCAAGTATCCCTTAGCTCAGCATCGCGCGCTCAGCAGCCGCCACACGGACTCGTCAGGGGCCCGACAATTGTCTGAAAGACTGAAACGCCTGTGTGCATGTACTGGGCCGATATTGATCGGCGCCCGCTTCGTCGTGGCCACGAACCTCTACGAACCTCGTTGATGTCCCCGAGCGGCAACACATGTGATCTTAGTAGCCGTACGTCGGCCTTTCAGTCTAGTACCGATTCTGACGTCGACGCAACAAGCAGGGGCTCACCGTCCCGCTGTCGTTTGCGGGTGCCCAAGCGTAGTGTCTATCTCCCGTGGCATCATCGGGAGCACTCAGCGCAGGGGAGTTGATAAGTAATATAATACATGTGTGACTGATTCCTTGGGTTCCGCCGGCGCACGCCCATAAATTTGCTCTGCCCTCCCACGATCTCTCTAGCCTCTAGAAACTGATGTGCGCCAGCGACATGCTCCATCAGGAACGTAATTCGCTCGAGGGACCGTCGCACGGCTTGTTGTCGCGGTGCAGCGGCAACACGGGTGCTGTGCTCGATATGGAAGTGCTTGTTCTACTCCTCCGCCCGCGCGTCGCGGTCGTACTGCTCCACACCACTCGCCCGCGCCCGTCGGTCATGAAGGGTGGATCGTTGTCGTGCACCACCATCGGCACGTCCGCGGTGGCGTGTTCCAGCGATGCGCCGGATACTGCAGTAGCCGTGTCACAGGATGATATTTGCTGTGGTATGGGGGTGGTATCAAGCTCGGAGGCGGCGACGTCCTCTGCTGCCGACGGCACGTCCTCGGCGAAGCCATCTTCCTCGCTGTTGTCAGAAGCTGTCACTGCGTCGTCAGAGCCGTAATTAAGCACAAGGTCCTCCTCAAGCGGGGTCCTCGGGTCACTTTCAGTTTGCGGGGAGCCATCGAGGTCATCGGGCAGCCGTTGCGGCATATCCCACAGATCCGGGGAGCGCCAGCGCAGCGGTACGGGCCAGCGCCCATTGTCGAGCGTCGGCGCAAAGGAGGACTGCCCGATGGTCTGGTGCTCTTCATCCACGATGACTACTCCCCTGGAGTGGGGGGTCGCGCTCTCCGGATTGTCCAGCACTTGGACCAGGCTGGACCATAAGGTCTCCGCCTACGGCGCAGGCCGAAATGCAAACATGAGATCGCTCTATCAGCATCAGACCGACATTGGTGGAGGGCAGCAAACAGAGGCAAGGACAGGACTTACCAGCGCTGTGACAGCCGACGGTGAGACAGCGGGGTGAAGTTCGTCCAGACGCATCACGGACATCTCCGACGCCATGACTGCCTCCGCGGCGAACGCATCGTCCGGGAGGTGGGCGATCCCTGGTATGCCTTCCAGGCTCGCGCGGAACCTGTTGAGAGCGACCTGCAGGCTCGCGAGGACAGATGTGCCGGCCCTCTCCGACGCCTCTACGTTCGCATAGTGATATCTGCGCCGTTGCTAGAAACAAATGCGTGCCGTTAGCACCCACAAAGAGCCCGCGCATCACACTTCCATACCTTGATGTAGTAGTCCGCGCCCTTCTCGAACTCATGGGTTGTACCGTCCGCATTTAGATGCTGATAGAAACAATCGTTTCCAAATGGGCAGAAGCGGTCCTCTGCGAGTGATTTCTTGAAGAACCTAGGGATCGGTCAGCTTTGCTAGCACGCCAGTCAGCAGATGACAAAAAAACTTACTTGCACGGCACGCGCGCCATGCTCGCCTTGTACTGCTCTATAATTGCCGTCTTCCCAGGGTGATCCTGGGGGTAGAAGACGCTTGAGGGTGTAATGAACTTTGACGGCGAACGACACATTGGACACGTCTTGATCGCGCCGGATATAATGACATCTTGGGTCTTGTCCCGTTTGTCTCTCCAGCCTTTGATACACTGCAAAGCTGTGGATAAGATGAACCATGTGTGGAGCCAGCCAGCATGAACGCACCTTTATGCAGAAGACATGGCTACAGCCAGCTAGATTGATAGGGGTCAGTGATACATTGCTGCGCAGCGATAGGAAGCTCACCAAGCAACCCATAGGTGACAGGCGTGTCGTAACAAATGGAACAAGCGCAGTCGCTTTCGTCCTCCGCAGGTGGCTCAGCGGGGGCCATCGAGCTGCCGCTCGGGGGCTGCGCATGCAAGAACCAGCACTGGGCCCCGCGCTTGCAGTACCCAGCGGCGTAGAACCGGCACGGCTTGCTCTGGTCAAATGGTGTGAGCCGCTCCTGCTCGCCGTGGAGGAACTTGCACCGGTTTCCCGCAAAGCAGCCCCGTGGGGTGGCGTAGTACTTGCAGATACCGCGCGACTTGGACGTGACCGGCCGTTCAGACGCCATGTTGGACGTGTCGCCAGAAGTCGCATGCGAGGCCATCGAGAGATCAAGTCAGAGTAGGTAGAAAATGCGGTGGTTGGGAGTCGCAAAGGACCTGAGAGTAGAGTCCGAGACAACATCCGCCATCGTTCCGCCGCTTGTCGCAACATTGCCCTTGCGCGTCTATCTAATCAGCCTCCGCGGCTCCTGACTCGCGCGCTTCGGGCGGCGCCGGTCGGGGTATCAATTGACTGGTATAAATTTTCGCCACGCGCTCGTTGTGCGCGACGCCGACAAACGGCGCGGCGGCCACATCCATCGGTGAGTACCACGGGTTCATAGACGGGATCGCTTGCGTTTCCGCATGATGTTTGAGGCATTTGGCTTTAGCAGGTTTCGGCTTGCGTTGCAGATAATCAACTCAGCTACCTTCGGGCAGCTGCTTTGGCAGTGCGCTCGTTTTTTCTGACCTTTCCCAGTTTGTCCGCTGTCACGAACGATGCATGCTAACTTTTCCTTTCTTCACAGGGGTAGGATCGTGTAGAAATTGTTGTAGTCGAGTCGTACAACATCATCTGAGAATCAATGTGCTTTTTCCCCTTCCATTTTCGTCTGTCAGAGACCATGCTATTTGCGGCAACACGTACGGTATGATACTCCACATATTCTTGGACCATGTGCATGTGCCTCCGAGCTGAGCAACGACCGCAAAGGCCAAAATTCACCTGTCTCTGCATTGTCTTCCCGTCGACGAGCTCTGATGGATGGCTGAGGCGGACCCATCCCTCGGCCATGTGCCAGGCTGTTGTCTATTGGCATAGAACGGCCAAATATTGGTCAAACGTCGCGGCTATCCGCTCCTCTGACCACAGCCCTGTTCGACGGGCGCGATGAATGCATGTAGCGGCGGTTCGCCCACGGCCTGCGATCGTACCCGCTCAAAGAACCCATCTCTGGTGAGCACCGCCGCGTTCCTGGCTCATTGATGCTGCCAAACAGAGATAAATGACCTATGCTAGCCTGTGGAGCTCTCCTCGGACGCGAACAGCGACCTTCGACCTTGGTCCGACCGGATAAAATGCCATGAAAAAAGCTGCGAGACCCTGCCAAGGTCAGGCCATTTTCAGCACAACCGGAGGTGCATACATGGGTAAATGAACAGCGATCCTAGATACCGTCGCCGCCGCAGTGGGGGCACACACATGGCGGTCGACAGGACCAAACCCCGACAGGATTTTGCGCGAGACTTAGACCGCTTTTGGCATGTGTCGTGGCGGCGGCGTTCTAGAGACAAGATACCGCCGTGCCGAGCGGCCCAGATTATTTCTGCTCGTGGGCAGCCCATCTTACCTACAACCAATACAGCCCTTCCCTGCCATTTGACCGCCTATGTGGCTAGCAGGCGGTGTTACCGACACTAGGTAGCTAGATCGCTCCACATGCTACGGAAAGTCCCAAAATTTGGCCCTTGGGCTCAATAAACCTAGGGGTTATAATCAGTGGACAAGCAAGCGGATCACGATGTTCAGCTATGCACAGGTACGCTGAAGCGGGCACTCATATATCCGTTTATGTCGTTGAAGATTGTTACGGATCGCACCGATAGCTCGTTACCAATATACTAGGATCGACTTAGACGACTTTCTCGACACCTGAAGGGAACACATATCCTCCCTGCTTGCGGACCTGGAAAATAGGCAGGTCAGATCGTTCGTCAAGCCGTCGCTTGACCTGCCCATACCTCGTCGAATACATCCATGAGTAGCAGGCTCTTGTCGTGGCTCCACACTTCGCTCTCGATCTTCCCGTCCCGGATACACCGCGCGACCTCGTCCGCCTGGTAGTGCCATCCGCCTCCGAGGATATCGAACGTTTGTTTCACCTCGCGGACGACCTTCCCGCTGCCGGGCTTGTCGAAGTACTGTACCGTGAACGACGTCGGCTTGTAGATCGGTGGGTGGATGAGGATCGAGCCGTTGCGGTAGCGGATCGTCGCGGCGGGGTCCATGTTCGGCAAGGTGATGCTGCAGGTGAGGGTCGCCTGCGCCCGCAACGTCTCGGTGAAGTTAAGCGTGAAGGACGTGCTGCTGTCGACGCCCGTCAGCGGCGTCTTCACCATCGCCCCGCTGATCGACGTCGGGCGCGCCTTCTTGTTAGCCGGGTGCTCGTACAGCGCGAGGACGGCCCAGATCATGGGGTAGGGCCCGCTGTGACAGGGTCAGGCTACGCCGAACATACGCAGACGCCTTTGGCATGGCTTACAGATCGAGGAGGGCCCCGCCGCCGAGCTGGGGGTCCAGAATACGATGGGTCTTTGGGATGTCTGAGTACGTCCTCATGAGCTCCACCTCTGGGTCGCAAACCTGCACACTCACTCTCGATGTCGAAATCCCCTGAAAGGTCGGCATGCATGGACACGGGCAGCCCGAGAGTACCCTCCTCGGCGATCCGCTTGACCTCCTGTGTCAGCGGCTGGAACCTCGTCCACAACGCCTCCATGAAGAAGAGGTTCTTTTCCTTCGCGAGCTTGAGCAGCGCACGCAGCTCTGCCGCGTTCGACGTCACGGCCTTTTCGCACAGGACGTGCTTCCCGGCAGCCAGAGCATCGCGTGCGTTCTCGTAGTGCTTCGTGTGTGGCGTGCCTAGAGACCGATGTAAGCCCTCTATCTCGTGCCGATGGCGCAAGTGAGTAGACCTATGTAAATCGCCTCGACGTCCTACCAGACACCGTCAGTCTCTCGCAGCCGCCCGAGTGGTGAGAAGGCTCACCGGGTCAGCAAAGACCTCGTCGTACGAGCCATACGCTTTGGTGTTGTCGCTGCCCCCGCCATACGCGCGGATAAAGCTCTGAGCAGTCTCGACGCTGCGCGAACCGACGGCGACCAAAGAGTGCGCCACATCTTCGACATTACGATTGCTGGACAGCAAGTCAGTCTTCTGACGCAAGTCGCAGACACGCCTGCAACCCTCTGTTCACTCACGTCTTGGGATCTAGCACGATATCCTGGTAACAGCGAAATAGTCACAATCAGTGCCGATAGCCCAAATGAAACATATTCACCTTGACAAACTGCTGCGAGATCCAGCCAGTGGCAATGATGCCCCAGCGCAGCGTGAACGGGCTCGTCGACGCCATAATCAACTACAAGTTAGAGGCGGGACAGACTGGTCAGTGACGGCTCTGCTCATCTCGCGGACCGCACACATATGGTTCTTATATACTCGCCGCTCGTTCCTGCGCAAAGCCGAGTTCCCGAGCTGACTATCATTGCATCGCGACTCCCTCGACTGACCAGTCGACTGTGCGAATCGGTCCGAAGGGGTCCGTCAATGTACTTCAGAGCATTGGTCATGATGACGTATACAACAGTTGGAATAAATTATTGCAGCATATGTGGGTATATGTGAACGAGGTCCGATAGCAAGTGGCAAAGCAAGATGGTAGGCCCTAGCAGGAACACAGGAAGAAAGGGCCAAGCGGAGAGATCTGACTAGCGGAGCGTACGCATAGCATTTTTGACGGTGCTCCGCTCACCCAGCAGTGCGAGCATTTGCCACCGCTGGTCCCGGACGTCCCACTCCTTCAGCACAAAGTCGTCGTCGTCTCTATCGTTGTCCCCTAGCGCAAGTCTCATAGCTGTAGCAGACCTATTCGGAAGAACCGCGGGAGAGATAGTGAACAGTGTGTCAAAGGAAGAAACGGATAGGTGGCTTGTGGTAGGCTTGCTTGAGGTTTTGATGGATGTAACGGCAGTAGAGCTAGCAGTCAAGGATAGGGCTCGTGTGATAAGCTGCTTCAGCTTTGCCTGCGATACGAGTCAGCCGTGCAGGCGACATCTGTCGGCGAGGGATACTTACCTCGAAGGCATACATCATAAGGGAGGCCACTGACCGAGGGGGCGCACCAAGGTTATGTTGTGCAGATATGAGATTTATGCGTTCTGAGATGTGCTGCAAAGTCGGCGCTCGGGTCACAGATGCCAAGTGCAGCTGCAGACGAGAACCCGGTGGCTCTTCGATGATGTGAATAGAGCCTTCGACATAGAGCATGGGCCATCGACGTACCTCCGCGCTCATGGAGGACAACGACGCCCCTGTCTGCAGCAATCTCGTCCCTGTCTTTCCGAGGGCTGCGTTCGGTACTGAGGGCCACAGCATCCAGGCTGCGTAGGCGGTCGCGTTCCCGCTTACCCATGCCTATTGTCCACCGTTTCAGTCGCTCGGACCGCAACGATACGGCATCTGCATCGTCTTCCCCCTGGTAAGGCAACGTCCTGCGACGTTTGCGAGACGGAGACTTCGGTGCATCTGGTGGTGGTGTAGGCGGTGCGAGGTGAGCGGACGGGTCCAACAGTGATACGATGAACGAGTTGTGTAACTGCACTGGAAACATATTCAGCATGATGAACATGACAGCGTCGTAGAGGACTGACATAGTGGTATATTGTCTTTGCCAAGACAATCCTTGATCTGCTCGTCGAACTCCAAACGGGATATGTGCGCACTGAAGTACTCCTGGAGGATCTTGTAGTAGACCTCGGTCTTGGGACCCAGAGCCTGCGAAAGCTGGGTCTTGATCGTCGTCGTAGACGACAGCGACATCCGTCTTCAGTGTATATGCACGAATCCCGTGTCTGTGAGCTGTACAAGAGGCGCGTGGAGTGAAGGGATGCGGAAGTCTGAACCAAGTTCGATTGGCGCCAGCAGGCCTACTCACGACACGCCACTATGTCGACGCCGTACACAGACCCGTCTGGCTCACAACAGGGCACGCCGTACACCTACACGCCCGTACCCGCTGCGTCGACGCCGCAGATGGCCACGCCAGATCCGTCGCAGTACGCGAGCACGTCCGCCCAGCCGCTGGCTGCCCAGAGCGTGCAGTACGCAACACCCACGCAGTACGCCCAGCCGGGGCAGCAGCAGCAATATGTGCCACAACAGCCTGCCCAACCGCCGCAACAGCAGCCGCAGCAGGCTCAGGCAGGATCGTCCAAGCAAGCAGGCGAGGAGGCGAGGAAGGACAGGACGTTGGCGGAGTTCTTGTTGATGTTGGACGACTATGAGCCTCTGGTGCGTGACATATCGGTGTGGTCGTGGGTGATTCTTACTCTGTTGTAGATTCCGAACGAGGTGACCGACTACTACCTTCAACGGGTAGGATTCGAATGCGAAGACGTCCGACTGTAAGTCCATCAATGTCCGTACATACTATACGCTCACACTGCAACAGGAAGCGTCTATTGTCGCTAGCAGCACAGAAGTTCGTCTCGGACATTGCTTCGGATGCGTATCAGCACGCCCGGATACGTTCGAACGCCGCAGGAGGTCGTTCGAGGGCCACGCAAGGTCCTGCGGCTGCTAGAGTGCGTCTGCTGCCTCATACCCTGTAGCCTTCCACTAATTCTTGCGCACTGAAGGACAAGACGAAGACTACGCTGATGATGGAAGACCTCAGCTCAGCATTGGCAGAGTACGGAATAACGTCGAAGAAGCCAGACTTTTACATGTAGAGGCCCTGTAAAGCAGAGCCGCGTATTGTTCTTTACTTTTCAACCATGTTGTATTAAATACTAGCACTACTATCTTGCAATTTTACATGCATAATGCTTCGCAGAATGCGTCGAAGTAGGGTGAAGTACATCAAGAACACTGATACTTTTTGGTTAGAATAGTACCTATATCATGCGACCCATAGGACTGGGTTACCGTGGAGCGAGTGTCATGATGAGTATCGTGCCATACAGTCCTGCTGAGCATCACTATAAATATCAGTGTTCTGTGTCCTGGTCGAGGCCTTTTATAGGAAGTCGTGCAACTAAGCGTTGTCCATCTTGATCAGTCCCTCTATCTCAGGATCTGCTGGTTGCCCGGGTTGCTCCATGGCCGCAAGGAGCGTGTCGATATCAGGCGACACAACGAATCGCCGATTGACCTGACCCAGCACACAGAGTTTTTTGTCCTCTGGGTTCAGGTATACCGCGTGTTGTAGGAAAGACGTCTGGGTCGCAGCATTGACCTGTGTACGGTGTTTAACCTTGTCCACCTGGTACGGATAAAATGTACGCTCACATCCAGAAGTATGCCATTGGAGAGTCTCATCTTGACTGCACCGCTCTGGTAGACCTCCAGTTGTCCGATGACACCATCCAACTTCTCTACGGCAACTTGGTCGCCCTCTGTTCCTGGTGCCGCTGGCTTCGTACCGTCTGCGAACGTAACCGTTTTCGTGCCATCTTGCGCTGATCCAGAGCGATCTACGCCCTTGCCCTTCGCATTCGAGGATGCTTTTGCTATAAATTCAGGGAGCGGGTCTGGGAACTGGAAGAAATATAGACGTTCTTGTAGCGAGGATTCCCCCTTTGCGAACACGCCACATGAGTGAGATGGCCTGCAGACTGGATAGGGTATCTTACAGTTTCTGCATCGAGGGAAATAGCAAAATCATCCATGATGTCTTCCATCTCCTCTTCTTCCTCGCTGTCGCTGAGGTCTACGGCATTTGCGAGGTTCACGCCTGGGGTGCCCTCTGTTGACGAATCATCTTCTATGGCTTCTTCCTTTGCGATGCCTTTGATACTGCGATTAGTGAGAGCCGCGGAAGTTGTGCTGCAACACACTTTTGCTCTTCTTGTCCTGCTCTTCCGCCTTGACTTTCTTCTTTTTGCCATCCCTCGCCTTTCGCAACGCCTCAGGCGCCATCCAGTCCATCTCCCTGACCTTCTCCATGTCGACAATCTCCACGCCCTCGTCTGCGTCCGAGTACTCCTCCTCCTCTTCGACCTTCTGCCCCTTGTCCCCCTCCTTTGCCTCCCTCTTCAGCCCCAGGCTCGGCGCGAGGGTCAGCGTGAGGCCCGCGCCCAGCTTGGACGCCGCGCCGGGCTGTCCCTGCGGCACGACGGGCGTGAAGTTTGTGCGCGGCGCCGTGCGGCGCGCGGACGTGCCGGCCAGCGCGGGGCCCATGGCAAACGGCCCGCTGGCGACCATCTCGACGGCGGGCGGACGCGAGGGTGCGGCCCCGCGACCCTCGCCGCCCCGTCCACGTCCCCGCCCGCGCGTTTCGGGCCCGCCGCGCCCCCTGCCCCGTCCGCGATCCGTGCTGGAGGAGGCGGCGGGTGGGTCTTCCTGCGAGTCAGGGTCAGCCGGCGCGGCGAGCTGGAGTGGGCTGCGCGTACCTTCTTCGCATCGCTACAGGGGAGAGTTGGGTGTCAGGATAGGGTACGTACTCGTGCACGGGGCCGCGACGTACTCACTCCCTGGCTCTCCGGGCAGGCAGCGTCGGAATAAACTTGAGTTTCGTGCTACCCCCTCGCGTCACGTCGCCTTGTCGCTTTGCCAAGCTGGGCACGGCTTTTGGTGGGCTGTTGCCCGAGGGTCCAGCATTGTTTCCTGTGCCCTCCGACATGTTTGTTGAGCGGTGCGAGCAAAGGGTAGCAAGGGGAGAAAGTCAAAAGGAACCTCGCGTGGCACTCGATCTGTTGAATCTCTGAGCCAATTAGCAGCGCTTTCTCAATCAATTGGGCTCTGAGCCTATCACTGTTTTCTGTTTTCTCTGCCCGACTCTTTCCCCTCTCTTTCCTCTCCTCCTCGCCTGCCAACCATGTCGTCCGAGCCACAGCATTTCCGCGCGACCTACAACGACATACACAACCTCATCCGTGCTCGCGCGGACCAGATCGCCGAATTCAAGCCGGACATGCTCATTGCTATCGGTGAGTGCCGCGGGATTGTGTCCGCAGACGGGTAGACTCATGCTGTGTCGTAGGTGGAGGGCGAGTATCACACGTATTTGGTGTACATTTTGCAGCGTCTTAACCCTGGTAACAGAGGGTTCTTCCCCGCTCGCGTTCTTGTGAGTGTATGCAGCGGTCTTCGTATGCGCGTGATTGACCGCGGATCTGCAGCGCACATTCTTGAAGGACACCTCCACCAAGCGGAACATCCCCATCGTTGCCATCGGACTGTCTCTGTACGAGTCTCTGCCGGGCACCACTGCCGAGCAGATCGGTACAGAGGTCGTCCGGACGCAGTGGCTGTGAGTGCCCGTCTCCGCCGCGAACTACGCTGGCCGACGACTAAATATATGCGTCTGGGCAGCGGACCAGAGGGTGCAAAGATTCTCCTCGGAAGGCGGGCCCTCATCGTCGTAAGTCTCATGACGCCAGGCTGTGCGGAATTCGCAGGCTGACGCTCGGCCCCCAGGACGAGATCGATGACTCTCGCAAGACGCTGCAGTGCGTTGTGCTACGTGGGAACGGTTGTTATCTGCTGATTAAACATTATCAGATACGCCGTGTCTGAATTGCAAAAGGACGTCGAAAAGGAGCTGCTTCTGCTGCCAGAGGCCGAACGCGAGGCACAACGCACCCAGTTCGCTGTGTTCGTCGTCCACAACAAGCTCAAGGAGAAGCTTGGCACACTGCCCCCCGACCTCCCGTGAGTTGCTTCAGGTAACAGCTCGCTACCGCACATGACTCTCAACGCGTGCCGCTCAGATACTACGCCGGCGCGGAAATCGACGACCTCTGGTGAGAGCTTTCCCACCTCATTTCCATTTGCGTCCGCTGACCCGCACGACCATAGGCTGGACTACCCGTGGGAAGCGATGTGAGTCCCCATTGGCTGCCGTCTCACGCTCTCATTGGCTAAGCTGACTTTCCGCTGCAGCGACATCGACGAGCACGACCGTCTCGCGGCGGCCCAGCAAAATGCTGGCGCATAGCCCGACGGCGGACACTACAGCCACATCTCGACAGACAAACAAAATGTACAGGACTGTATATCCCTTCTCCTGTAGCATGCATTGTAATCTTGTATTCTGGAGACGTATGAAACATCTGCTAAGCCGCTCATGATGGGTCCCGCCCTGCGCGATGTTCGTAGCGTTGCACGCGGCAACACGACGAGCAGCACCGCCCGCTCGAGGATGTCCTAAATTTCTCTCTCGCGGGGATGTCTGCTGTGAACGTTCGCACTGCGACCCGAGCCTGTGTCTGTGCCGTGCCCGTGTGATTACCCACGCGTGTCCTCGTAAAGCACTCCTCTCGGGTCTCCGCACGAGCCTCCTTTCCTCCCCACCACCACCACCGCGACCACCACCGCCCCCTGCGGTCGTCCTCGCCGTCGCGCGCGCCGTGCACCGCCAGCCCAGCGCCGTCCCGCTCGCGCAGCCCACTCCCGGCAGGTAAGCACCCCTCTGGTCGCAGCCCGCCGTCGCCCGTACCTGCCCTTGGCGACGACGCGCAAGTCCGACAGCGCTGAACCGCCGTTGTCCCGCAGACTATCGCCGCGCTGCTCGCCCTCCGGCTTTTCCACCTGTCGGCCTTTATACCGACGCTTTAGGCTCCGACGACGACCATCGATCGAGCCCCGAACGCTTTCTGCGCACCTTCGGACTAAACAGGGCACACCATGGAGGCCATAGAGGAGGTCGAATACGAGGGTCTCCCGCCGAACGCAGGTCTCGCTGTGAGTCTCCGTCGTCGATCCTGGCGTATGTGAGGCCCTAAATGAGTGTGCGTGTGGCTAGGTTAACATGATGGCGGGCTCTTTGGTGAGTCTCTTTTTTCAAGCTCGGGAGAGGTTGGCGGGGTTCATGGCGAGACTTTGTGCTGTGGAAGGGGTCACACTAGTGCCAGCCAGGTTGATTGCTGGTGTGTTTGCTCGTCAACTCAAAGGCCCGGGAGAACATACGAGCTGCAGATCACCTCGCGGTCTAGCCTAGAGCGTGTTTCACGCGAATCGCAAGACCCCTTCCCAACGCAGGGGTCGTTCAACGCAGGAGATGGTTTCTACAGAACGGGGACTATGCGGGAAAAAAAAACCGGAGCGAAGCAGCTAACTGGCTTCCTAGGCTGGAATCACTGAGCACGCTGTCATGTTCCCGGTCGACAGCATTAAAGTGAGTATCCGACCTTCCCCTGCAAAAACATACAAACTCAGGGACCCAGACGCGAATGCAAGTCTTCGCGACATCTCCCGCCGCCGTGTATACAGGCATAGGGAACGCTTTTTCGCGGATATCTTCTACCGAGGGCATGCGCGCGCTGTGGCGGGGTGTATCGTCAGTAATCATGGGCGCAGGACCCGCCCACGCCGTACATTTCGGTGTATACGAGGCGGTAAAGGAGATGATGGGTGGCAATGTGCATGGCAGCCAGAATCAGTGGATAGCGACCTGTGTGTTTCATGCCAGCTTTCGAGTTTGCTGGTCACTGACAATTGATTGTGCAGCTGTCGCGGGTGCTTCTGCTACGATAGCAAGCGATGCTCTCATGAATCCGTTCGATGGTACTTCACCAATTTTTGGATCTCTGTCTGTGACTAACTTTCCAATAGTTATCAAGCAGCGCATGCAAGTGCACGAATCGCAATTCCGCTCGGCGTTCACATGTGCGCGGACGGTCTACCGCACCGAGGGCCTCAACGCCTTCTACATCTCCTACCCGACGACGCTCACGATGACAGTGCCGTTCACGGCGGTACAGTTCACCGTGTACGAACAGATCAAGTCGTTCCTGAACCCGACGGGCGTGTACTCGCCCACGGCGCACATCGTGTCCGGCGGGCTCGCAGGCGCGGTCGCCGGTGCAGTGACAACGCCGCTCGACGTCGCGAAGACGCTCCTCCAGACGCGCGGTACGTCGCAGGACGCCGAGATCCGGCACGCGCGCGGCATGCAAGACGCGTTCCGCATCATATGGCGGCGCGACGGGTTCAAGGGCTTCGCGCGGGGCCTCGCGCCGCGGGTGCTGACCTTCATGCCCAGCAACGCGCTGTGTTGGCTGTCGTATGAGTTCTTCAGTGAGTAGCATCTCTTCTTCCTTTACCATCTTTGTCTTGATTGCGTTCTGACGACGTTGCTGCAGAGGCGGCGATACGGGACGACTAGGGGAGGCAAATAATAGGGATTATATAGAAACGCGACGTTGCTCATGCATGGCTTCCATGTCGACATGTTATGTTCCATCGATCCTAAACTATATGTTCTACAAGGGACTTAATGACGAGATAACCCACTGACCCACTGTCATGACTGCTTTCTTGAACATGCTTACTCTATCTCGGCTTAGAATAATTATCCCCACTGACGCTATTCGATATGTTGATAGTGTCGGAGTATATGAAGGACAAGACTCGGCCTGCGAATCTGGCTCGTCAATATTACGGTCTTGTTCATGGCCAATTACATGATATCAACATGGCATACTGCATGGTACTACGAAGATCTACTCTACAAGTCGGATGGGTAATGAGCAACATCACGCCGCCGGCACAGACACGGGCGCGGACTCCTCACTCACGGCAGGCGCATCGCCCGCAGGAGGTTGGCCCTCCGGGGCCGGGCTCATGGTCGGCGTGGCGTCCTCACTCTCAGGCTTGGGCGCGGGCGCGCTGCCCTCGTCCTCCGCAAAGATATCCAGGAGGCCGGCGACGCGCGCCTTGTTCCCAGCCTTCTTCGTGACGTACTCGCGGAGGCCCGCCTTGAGGCTCGGTTGCTTGTCGACGAGCTCGCGCAGCTGCTCCTTCGGCAGCTGCAGGAGCGCGCCGAAGCTCGCGGGCGCGATGAGCTTCGCGCACCGGATGAAGCCCTCCCATAGCGGCGCGACGGTCCATATCTTCTTCGTGATGAGTCGTGTGAGGAGCGTGCTTGAGACGAATGGGACCAGTGATCGGTAGGTCGAGACGGCTTGGATAACCTAGGTAGATCGTGAGGTACTTCACACAGGAAATCCCACCTACGACTTACAGTTCGCATGAAGAGCGTTGGAAGCATAGGCTCATCGACCAGTTGGTTCATGACGACGGCCAGGATATCCGACCGGAAAATATCCGTCATAGAGAAGCACACGCCGATAGCTGCACGTCCAGGTTACCCTCTGCCCATCGCACGCCTAGCAGCTGCACGTACCTTCAATGGCCGCCTTCAAGCCGATTTCCTTTTCGGACTCGTGCAGAAGCACCATGAGCTCGGCAGGGGTGAGAAGCTCGCTCTGCCGCACCCGCGGGAGATTCGAGCTGACGCTCCCAAAGCCCTGGGGCGGGGCGGTGACGACTGAGCTGAAAACAGACCTGACCAGGTTCTTGGGCTCGGGCTTCCCGTTGAGGATCGACACGATGCGGGGTAGATGCCGTAAGATGTCGGCCTGTGCGAGAACAATGGCAGGTGCGGCGGGCGCAGGGTTGAGTGAGGTACTTGGGCCGTGTAGGGCTCTGTGTACGCACCTTGTCCATCTCCGCGATGATGGGTATGAGGAACCGTGCGTCCAGATCTCGGTCGTGGATGAGTCCCTTGACCAGCGCGACCAGCTGGGCACTCGGCCGTGACGTCTCCGTGAAGATAGTCAATACCCGGAGAACTAATATCTCCGCGCCCGGCGGGAACGTCCGTAACAGAGTGAGTAACTTGCCGTGTGAAGAACCTAACGCCTTGATGAGTGGCGTGATGAGCTGCTGTACGGTCTCCTGGACGGTCTCTTCCATCGCGCCATAAGCAGCAAACACCCTGGACGGGTATCAATACTGTTATCTCCTGGGAATATGAGAATAATAATCAGGCATACCCTTCCAGAAATCCGGGAACCCTTGTTGACAAGGCCAAAACAAGTTCCAGATGTTGCAGTACCTGATCTTTCCGGGCTGGCAGCTCCAGCTGTTCGGGGAGGTATGGTGTTTGGATGATGTCTTCCTGCGGTAGCTGATCGTCCTCCATGTTCTCATCACCCATTGTTCTTGGCTCTTCAGCCCTCGCAGGCTTTGGCCGAGATTGTAGTCGCCGAAGGAGCTGCATCGCAAACTCGCGTATCATGCTTGCCATTGGCTCGGTATCGGGTATCCACCTCTTGACCGTGTTAATCGCAGCTCCTCTTGTTGTCTTGTCTAGGTATTGGGTTAATTTAGAGACTCCCGGTCAGTTTTTTTTGCTTGTTGGCAGCGTACCAGGGTGTGTAGTGAGCTCGAGTAGCATTGTTATAGCTTCTGCTCTTAGCGATGGCCGTTGCGAGACGAAGTCTCGGAGAGTAGCGAAGCCAACTTGCCGTCTGTAAGTCTTAGTGAATCTTCTATATGGCATAAGCTTGCGGCTATGTGACGTACCGATCTGCTTCAACACACATCTCGCGCAACAGGCTCATGATGTCTGAAGGGACGGTCGGTAGATCGAGGAGGAAATGTGAGAATGTACGGTCTTTGTTGTCTAGATGTGTCTGGTATACCGCAACAATTTGATTCAGCCACGTCTCATAGTTTGGCCTCTGCGCATATTGTGAGCAAGGTGGTTCCTACAGAACAAACACCACTGTACCCATTCCGACTCTTCTTCAGTTCGTATTTGATCGTTGTACCATTCCTCGTTCATCCATGTCGTCGCAAGACGTAATCTGGAGATGTCAGTATAAGATGTAAGCGACGACACTCTGCTTCCTTACCTTGAGGGGAAGTCCGACATGATGTAGTCGCACAGTTTCTGTCGAAGTCGGTCTTGCTGTGCGTATATGTCAGAGGAAACGATATCCTCCTCCTCCATTTGTGCGTCGTCCTTCGCCAGTTTTTGCAGTACCGCCGGGTCGACCACCCGTGTGACTAACCGCACGATTAGCAGCATCCACATGTCCGAGGCGGCGGTCCCGGATCCCTCCATGTAGTCCAGAGAGAAATCGGACACCTGTAAGTCCTTTGCACCGTCCCATATTCGTGACAATGACCCTTGTATGAGAGCTTCACGAGCCTCCTCCGGCAGCTCTTTCGGTGCTGGAAGCTTGAAGTCTTCCAACTCTATCTCCATTTCATGATCCATCGCAAGCTCTTCTTGGGTGGCCGCCACCCCTTGACCACCAGAAAGCTGCGACAGAGGTGCTTAGAAGTTGGCCACGTAGTATGCTTGACTCTACCTACCTCGAGATTCAGCTTCTCGGGTTCATACTCGATCTCTTCCTCGTCAATGTCCATCTTAAGTGGGTCGACCGGCTCATCTTCCGCTTTCAATGGCGGCGTCCCAGGCGGCGACTGTGACATTGACCGCGGTGCGCTCAGATCTCTGTCCTCGACTGGTGCAGGTGTGACCGAACTCGAGGGGGGCCTCGTGCGCATGGCAGCAGGCGCGTCCGGAGGTGCAAACTGCACAGACGTCGACGGAGCCGAATGGCCGCTCGCCGGCCGGGGTGTGCTTTCGTTGGCCGCCACACCCGCCGCCGGCCTTCCCTGGCGGTACGCGGCGATCATCTCCTCGAACGTTGCCTCCGAGTACGCCGCGAGGTTCGCCACTATGAGGTCGGTCACTAGCGATGCTGGCAGCGTGGTGAAGTCGAAGCTGGCAAGGAACGCGGCGGACTCGGAGGATTGGGGCTCGAGCTTGACGCGCTTCGCCTCCGGAGCGTCGGTAATCGACCCAACGGATGGAGGCCGCTTGCGCTCCATCTTGCGCTGCTTCTCCTCCAATACAGCCTTGTCAATCCGCGCCGCTTGGACAGCCAATGCGTTCTGAATTCCGTGAATGAAAGCTCCTCCTTGCGGGGAACTAAGGTAGAATGAACATCACGAGGTACTACTAGTTGAGGAACTACATACCGCATAATATGCGTCAAGAGGATCTTGATAGACCTCTCAACGCTCCTAATGCTGAGCGTCGGTAGGGCCAACAGCTTTTCGTTAGGGGCCCACGAAGCGAGAGTTGACACCACGAGCTCCACGAACGCCGGTCTTTGCTTCACAAATGCAGACCAGCTGTTCAAGATAGCTGACACGATGTCTGGGTTACTGTAAAAGGTTTAGAGCACGATGGTATTAAAGTTTGAGCGGTGACGCACGGGCTGGTATATAGGAGCGTAATGATAGCCTCTAACAGCTTTCCGCCTTCGGCCTCCAACGCTGGCCCAGACATATAGGGATGGTCTGCAGGAAGAATGCTGAGGTTCGGGTCGTCCTTTTTTTGTAACTGCATGCCCAGACATAGGGTCAGTCGTGTGAGGCCCCGGAAGGGTTCTGACGTACCCGAGGATCACTGGGTCCCCTCGTCTGCACCAATATGACTCGCTGCATGAACTTGATAGAGGATATCTTGATGCCAAGAGGGGTCGACGGTGCCCACACCAAGTCCAGGATCTTGGTCTTGGTCTGCGTGAGCAGGTCCCATTGGAGCTGCATGTTGCGCTGGGTGCATCTGAACGGAAATTATCACGCGTGTATAAGCAAAGAGATGTATTGCACGAGGATGTAGACGGTTAGCGTACATTTTGCGGAACAAGAGGGGGTACACGGTAGCGAAACACTGAACAGCGACCTTCACTGTATTCACGTTCGCGTCGTGAATGAGCCCGGCCAATGTGTCCAGCGCGTTCAGGGCCACTGTGAAACAAGCGAGGGTCAACCGAGACTGCACAGCCGTCGCGAGCGGAGAAATAGGGACGGACGTAGGGTGCGTGTCTCGATGGGGAGCGTGGACCGGCAAATGGCAAAGTGCAGCAGGTCGAGCACCCATCTCTTCAACAGCGAGTCGCCCGCGCCGGACACGGTCTTGACGAGGGTCGTGCAAAGCACCTGTATGGGGCCCGGCCGCGCCTCGAGCGATTCGCGGAGGGCGGCGAGCAGGTCTGCTTGCTCCTTCGAGTCGGCTGGGACGGCGAGGGCCGCGGACAACTGCTGCAAGGGGTCCGCCATGTCGGTCTGTGGCTCGCGTCACGGGTCTTCTGCAAACTCAGCGGAGCAACGCTCCAGAAATATTTATCGAATAGTGCAGATAGTAGGCAGCCCTGACAGACAGTGTTTCGGGGCCTGCGACCTCGTTGAGCGGCGTTGGTGAATAGCGTTGCGGAAGAAGGCCCCGAGCAGAAAGCGTGAACGCCAGGTAAGTACACGCTACTTACACATAAGTGCTACATCAATACCAAGACTTATATGGGCGTCTATATTTACAAATCGAGATAAGTAGCTGGATAAGTAAACGGTAAGCTTCAATTACATCCTGACTCTGACGTCGTCACATCCATCCAGCCACTAGTTGGGCCTCCTCTGGCACAACGATCATGGTGAGTTATATGCTTTGTCCGACAAAACGAGAACCGCGTATCTGACGAGATGTAACATTTGAACGTGATACAGGCCGCACAGCAATCACAGAGTATCCAGACACTCCTCGAGGCGGAGAAGGAGGCTGCCAAGGTCGTGCAGCAGGCTCGTGACTGTACGCGCTCTCGCACAATCTGCCGCACTCGCTAACGTGAACCTGCACGCAGACCGAGTCAAGAAGCTGAAGGAGGCACGGACACAGGCCACCAAGGAGATCGACGACTACCGAAAGTACAAGGAGCAGGAGTTCGCGGCCTTCGAGGCGTCGGTGCGTCCGCCCGCCCCCCGCTGCTGCTGCTGCGCGCGCACTCACACACAGCACGCAGCACGCGGGCAACACGCAGAGCGCGCAGGTGGCGATCGACAAGGAGACAGAGGTGAAGAAGGGCGAGATCGCGCAGCAGTACGCGCAGAACAAGGACGCGGTGGTCAAGAAGCTGCTCGACCGCGTTACCCTCGTCACGCCTGAGCTGCACCGGAACCTTACAAAGGTGGAGTAGGCCGGCCGCACCCCGTCTCTCGTAGACTGGCTCGCGTCTCATCTGCATCGTAGTGAGTAGCATACCCGCAACTAAGCCCGCCCAGAACGGACTCAATATCATCTTCTGTATCTCTGTATAATTACACCTGAACATCTTTGGGTCAGGGCAAGGCACTTGCGACGTATGTGCTGGACCGATGTTCCCGAGTTCAAGGGGTCGGGCCGTCCGACGGCGTCGAATACGACACAGTCTGTGCTGACGACGGCCTTCGTCATATATCACATTCCTGTCATGAACAAGGTACAGTTTGCAGGGTAACTACAGTTCGCCGTTGCCCTCTCATCTCTTGGAAATTGGTCGCAGCATTGGGCTTGCACATGCAACCTCAGAGGCACGCCGCCGTTCCGGAACGACATCGCGATGCCCCGTATTATTTGTAGGACACCTTGGCACATTGACGGCAGGCAATGTATGACATGAGGTGTGAGAGTCACTCCGACACATTTCCGGTGCAAGTGCTATAGCATACGCATATCGCATAGTACTTTTGATGTGATACACATGAGAGACAGCGGAAGGTCGTGAGAGAGACAGCGAAAGCAAACAAGTAAAACACAGAGACGAGGGCCCGCAATTCCGAATGTGTGCATTTACTTGAGGGGGATGCTGCGCAGACGGTCAGCACAGGGTATATTTCCTAATAGGCAGAGTACGTACAATCGGGACGCTGGATGGAGCAAAGCGCGGAAAGGCGAAGGTTGCGTTAGCATTCAAGTTTCCTTTGCAGAGTACAAGGACGAAGTTTGATCGGACTAGATACTCACAGTGTGTCGCACCGATCTGGGACGAAGGAGATGAGATGGGTAATATGGCATGCAAGAGAAGCACGTACACCTGGACGACCGTGCTTGACGGGCTTGTACGAGCACGAAAACTCGGCGAGGTAGTGGCCAACCATCTCGGGCTTGATCTCGACCGAGTTGAAGACCTAACAGGGCGTTCCTTGTTCACGGACGCTCCCTCCCAACGATGTATACGGATATGCGCACCTTTCCGTTGTAGATTCCAACAACGCTGCCAATCATCTCCGGGACGACAATCATGTTACGGAGGTGGGTCTTCACGACGGCGGGCTTCTCATTTGGTGGGGCCTCAGTCTTGGCCTTGCGCAGCTTCTTGATCAGGCCCATGGGCTTGCGCTTGAGTCCGCGCTGGAACCGACGGCGGGCACGAGCGTGGACGAGCTAACGGATTCTACTAAGTCTTCCTCTTCCTGTAGCGCCGCATTCACATGAACGTACCTCAACGAACTAAGCATTGAATATTAGTCCGATGAGCATAGAGTTCGAGAGAAAAGCCCACGCACCTCCTCGTTGCCCAAATCCAAGAGCTTGTCAAGCTCGACACCCCGGTACGAGAACGTACGGAACGTCCTCTTCTTCTTGAGCTCGGCGGCGAGGGCGGGGTCGGTGATTTCGGAATCGGCCTACAACGATCGCGCAAAACCATCAGCATTCCGTTCTGGCCTGTCTTCGCCACCCTGCGCGGCGCAGAGGCATGGGTTCACTCACCATCTTGCGTTGTCGGTAGTAGCGTACGCCGAGCGACTAGTCTTGCTTGCTTTGGCAGGGCGGAGTTCCAAATCGACGAGGGTGGCTGGAGCGCCGGCCAGATCGTGGGAATGGAACTGTACAGCTGCCCGCCACGCGCCGCTACACAGAAAGTGAGTTTGGGCGCTTAATAAAGCACACTCGTCGTCGGATAGAATCCACAGGTCTTCCCTCGAGGATTAAATGTGAGTACGCTGGGGCACACGACGACAAAGGGATTGTACTGAATGGGATCTCTTCGCAGTGATTTGTGGCTACCGGTCCTTTCCACCTGAAGACTAACTCAAAGTGCGTTCTAGATACCTTTTGCTTGAACGGCGTAAGCTGACGAGACTTGGATTTGCTCCGTTTAGATGCGTTACATTGCTGCATACCTCCTCCTCCAGATCGGTGGCAAAGCCTCCCCTTCTGCCGACGACATCAAGAAGGTCCTCGACTCTGTCGGCATTGAGACCGACGATGACCGCCTCTCCAAGCTCATCTCCGAGCTCGAGGGCAAGGACGTCAACACGGTATGTCTTGCAGTCGCTCTCTTGCACCACACGTCTCTGATCTATCTCCCTGCAGTTGATCTCTGAGGGCTCTTCCAAGCTCTCTTCCGTTCCCTCCGGCGGTGCTGGCGTTGCTTCCAGCAGCGCTGGCGGTGCCGCTGCTGGTGGTGCTGCTGCTACCGAGGAGGTCGAGGAGAAGAAGGAAGAGGAGAAGGTCCGTGTCGAGCTCTCACGGCATTTGCTTTCCAGCGCACTGACCACCACGCTTTGCAGGAGGAGTCCGACGACGACATGGGCTTCGGTCTCTTTGACTAGGCGTCTGCTCCGCTTGTATCATGTAGCCTCACGATGTATTGCTATCCTGTTCGTAATTTGGGAGCATCATGACAGCTATTTCGTACTGATGCACATCGCCGGGGGCTGCCTTTTATGCTTTGCTTCGAGTTGCGCCACACACATGGCCTGCGTGGGCTGACGGGCTTAGCGGATGTGCGAAGTCTGCCGAGAAGCTGTGCTGTGCGCCGACAGTCGTGGGCGCGACACCACCTGCGCAGGGTCGACGCATTGGAAGCGGACCGGCTGCCGCGAGAATATAACACGCGCTGGCAAAACCGAGCAAGAGCGGTGAAACATTCGATAGGGGGTGTGCCTGGCGCAGCGGGCGATGTACGTCAGTATAAAAGGCTAAATTGCCCGCCACCCTCAGGGGCCGCGGTGCATGCGCGTGGGGTGACGGCGGGCTGTGACGCGTGTGTGACGCTGCGAGGCGGCTGGTGCCTTGGTTCTTCGCGAAGCTGCCGCGTATGGACGACTACCGCCGGGCCGCCGCGGCAAGAACGCCCTCGTACCGCCGGCATCGTCCGCTTCGCCGCGGCTCCGACAGCGATCTAGCGTGCCGCCGGATCAAGCCTGCTTTGCTCGCGTGCGGGGGGCTGCCTGCACCGGCGGCGGCGCCGTGTCACGTCGGTGGGCCCCGCGCGCAGCGGCCGCAGCGAGCCCCGCGGCCGGTCGAGGCAGCGGCCGCGGCAGACGCAGACGTGGGAGGCGGAGAGGAAGGGTCGGGGCAGATTCGTGTGATTGGGGAGATGCCGGGTATGACCGCGCCGCCTGGGTTTATTGTGTGGCCTGTCACACGAAGGGCTTCTCGCTGTGACTGCGTGCACTGCGCCTAAAGATCCTGCGTTCGGCTCCCTGCCTCGCTCAACTCGCGCTTCTTATAGACCCCGCCGGCATCCCTCCTCTCTGCCTCTCGCCTCCACCTCCTCTTCGTTCCATTCGCGAGGCCTCTGCTCGTGCCCTTCCTCGGTCCTGCATATTTCGCGCGCATAGTCGCGTTCTCCCCGCCGCCCCTGCGCGTCGCTTCGTCTTGGTCTACGGCTCACTGTCTCGCTGCACCCCCATGTCTCGCTCCCCTGCTGAAGGCTTTCAAGTCGTCGCCATATCTCCCAACATGCCCGGGTCGCCGCCCGCCGGAATGAACGGCGAGTTCTCTCGCATGACCATACTCTCTTCCCCAGAGTCTACCCAGCAGCTGCCCCCGACCGACTCCGCCAACGTCGCCTTCGTCAAAGGCGGCAAGCGCAAGCGGCTCAGCAAGGTTGGCACACCACTTCATCCATCTTTACTCCCAGCCCTGACCATGCGGTCTGCAAGGCCTGCGACGCCTGTCACAAGAGCAAGCGTCGCTGCGATGGCACCGGTAAGCTTCTCCCCTCCCTTGTGACCGAAGGTGCTCGCGGACTTACATATTGCCTCTGCACAGCTCCGTGCAGCAACTGGTAGGCGCCCTACTATTAAATAGCGAACCCTCGTCAACTCAATACCGCGCCAGCTACTTTGCTTCCAAGGAATGCACCTATACAGACTCTAGCGGACGTTCGGTGCCAGCTCCCAGGGTGAGCACTCAGGAGAGGCCCATCCAGGCGCCGGGCCGCATTTCGGCAGGCCATTCCACGGACTCCACCCCTAGCGACACCAATGCTGGTGCACATCCGGAGACGACGACTATGCGCCGCCAGACCCATCAGGCTGACACAATAAGCAAGCGTGTCAAGCCTGAGAAGTCTCTGAACGTGCCCTCTATTACGTCTAGCCCCAGCGTCGATTCCGGCCACAGCTCCCCGACCACCCAACTTGATTCCAGAACGCAGCTCATGCTGATCAACCGTAAGTCAATCAGCGGTGACCGAGGCTTCCTGTCTCATCTCGCCTTGTCCAGTCTTCTTTGCACACTGCAACCCGCACCGGCTGATTCTTCACAAAACGTCCTTCCTCGCTTCTCTCACGCACGAACGGGTTCCGCAATCCTTGATTCTCGCCATTTGTGCCATTGCGGCCCCTTACGCGAAAGAAATCGCGAACGCGGCATCCATGCCTCGACTCGCGGGAGTGCCATTTTTCCAAGAGGCCGTCAACCTGATGTTCGACGCGTCTGGACGGCTGTTGAGCGAGCCCACTTTGGCTACAGCACAGTCCCTGTGTCTTCTCGAGATGCACGAGGTCGCCGCAAGCCATTCGTGGACCAAACACTATCGTTACTTTGGTAAGTTCAAAATCGCTAAGCTTCCGGTTTGGTCGGCGCTGATTGTCCCATCATCTCCCACCCACTGGCATATGCTCAACCTGGCAACCGTCATTCCGGTGTTCCTTCCTTCCAAACCTGCAAAAAACAGACCTTGCACTCCAAGTGTTGGAAGATGCATTGGAAGTACACAAGAGCGACAGCCAGAGCTTCTTGGCAACGCTTTCCGCGATCGAAGCCCGACAGTACACCATCGAACGTGAATGCACCCGTCGGTGCTTCTGGCTTGTCCAGTCTATGCACTGGATCAACGGCATATACACATACCGTCCGATGCGTCCACGATGCATCGAGCTCATGAAGATAATTCCTCTCCCCGTCGACGAGGACAGCTTTGAGCTCGGCAGGATACTCGAAACCGGTAAATAGTCTCGTCACCGCGCCTGTCACATCCGCGGGCTGATTATTCGCGTGCGAACGCTTCTCGCGCTCTTTGAACATGCCCTTTTCTGCACCAGAATTCCTGCACATCCCGGGCCCACGTAAGAAGACAGCGTCAGAGTTTGGTCATGTGTGTCGCGCGCTCTCCATATATCAGACTTTGGAAGCAGTCCTAGGTGCGTGTTCTCCGTCCTCCTTGTGCCCGCTTTGGCACACCAGAGGCGCGGGTGCTGATCATCGCGGCCGCTTTCTCCAGCGACGACAACCGTCCAGGCTCGCCCGCCCGCACTGGCTGCGTGCAGGGAAGCCGTCCAGGTGGGCAGCCTGAACTTACGGGGAGAGTCGCGGATCGCGCTAACCATGGGCGTATCGATTGTTTGCAATGCAGACCTGGCTCGCTTCCCTGCCGGACCATCTGCGCTTCTCCCAGGAAAACCTGGACAAGCAGATCGACATGTTCGAGACGGGCTCGACGACCAGCGCCTGGTGTTACTGCTTCATCCACGCGCTGCACCCGTGCTACATCCTCGAACTGACAGATGTGAGTGTGGCATCTCGCTGCGCCGGGAAGAGGGTGAGATATTCACCGTTGGTCGTCAGGCGGAGGGCAGACTGGGTGCAGAACCCATCAGCTGGGTTCGAGACCAGCTGGACATGATATTCAAAGCGACTGGACATCGCGCCAAGAATACCATACTCTGTAAGGCACCCGCCCTGTACTCCCCGGTGACAGTGCTAACAGTGACGTTTGCCCCGCGAACCAGCGGCTTGCGCCCTTTGGGTAAGCCTCGCCACTTTTCTCCTCACGCCATAATCTCTGACCGCGGCCTCCTCGCCTCCGCAGACGTACAGCAAATACTATCCGAACGACCCGCGCGTGGAGGAGTGGGATGACGCGTTCGAGGGGCTCTGGGGCTTCCGGGTGACCCTCGTCGCCGCGCAGTGGCGCAAGACGCAGTCCGAGCAGCGGTCGCAGATCGGACGCACGTACCCCGTCGACGGCGTCTCGCAGCATGACTCGAGCCCCGCCTTCGCCGTTGCGTCCTCGGACTCGTCGCCGGCCTCGCCGCCCGCGCGCCTCCCGTCCCCGCGCTCGCAGCCCGCGTCCCAGCCGTCGTCCGCGCGCAGCTCGCCNCGCCGCATCGTACGCCGCCGTCAGCGGCACCTCACCCGGCCGTCGCCAGCCGCCGCCGCCGCACGCGCACCACCGGTCGCTCCAGCCGCAGCAGTCGCTGCCGTCGCTCAAGGCGAGCGGGCTGCTCGACTCGTGGCCCCCGCCGACGGAGGCGTTCGCGCAGTCCGTGCAAGTCTTGCGGCCCGAGGGCATGATCCACAGCCCGCACGACCTCGGACGCGCCGGCAACGCCGCGGGCATGTCGTGGCGGCACGACGACGGCCAGTGAGCACGGAAGTTCCCCATTTCCTGCGCGTTTGAACGCGTCTCATGCCGCTCGCACCTCATTATCTTATTATTACATTCCTCTCTCTCGCTGTACTATCCGCATCCCAGCATGTCGTCGCTGTCTCCCAATCTTATAGCATGTCGTCCATAGTGTGTAACATCTAGGCTTCTCCGCTCCCACCGTTGTTTACCGTGTCGCCCTTACATAATTGTCCCTCCCTGTTAGAGTAGCAAACTCCCGTTGCGTACAAGCCGTTTCACGCTGACTGCCGCAAGCGAGAGCCCCCCGCCACTCGAGTGACCTCAGACCTCAGGGCTGCCCATTTCCCGACATGTCAAGTTCTCCCAGACGGACACGCGACTGCAGCCGCGTGGGAGGGACGCCCCAACGTGCACGCGGACGCGCCGTGCCGCGGCAGTTGCTCGCAGGCTGCGTCACAGTCGCACACGGTGCCTGGCTGGCCCCTGCACGCGGGCGTCGGGGCGCTGCGGGGCGCGAGAAGCGGACAGAGTGAATGCGTGCCGCTTGGGGGGGCGGAAGAAGCCCGCCGTCATCCCGACGCGGCCTGCGTGCCCCGTCTACGGCATGCGCGTGGGTGGGCATCAGCACGTCGGTGCCGCGCGGGCTTAGCGGTTGCCAGCGTCGCTCGCACGGCGGGCAGAACGTCCACTCGAAACACGGCGAAATTGTTTTGCGCAATTGCTGTGCTGCTGCTGGGGACGTACATATGATGCGTGCCGCGAGATGAGACCACTAAGGAGTTAGCACTACGGGTGCGCGAGGGCACGCGGGCGATCGAACGAAGCGTGATGCGTCTGCCGCCACGTTGCTACAGCGGAACAGCTCTTGGCTTCGCGCGGCGCCGCGATCGTGCAGCTCGCCAGCGGTGGTGAGTAATCCGAGCAGATCCAGCACGGGCAGGGCGTCCCACTCCGGCATTCGTTCCGCCGGAAGGTCCAACAGACCCGTCTCGACGCGAGGCACGATGTCGTCGGAGCCGAAGCCACGAATAGGGGTGGGCCGCAACAGGGGCAGCTGGTAGAGCTTCTTCTTGAGCTCGTACGCCTCCGGGGTCGTTTCCTTCACGTGCGAGCCGACCTCGAGGTGATTCGTCGAGAGCGAGAGGTAGTCGCGGTAGTTCGGGTACAGCATGACGTAGCCGCGCAGAAAGGCGAGCTCGATAAAATACTTCTTCCACGACCGCGTCCACTTGTTCGACCGCAGGCCGGGCGCGACAATGCCGCCGACGGGAAGAAGATGTCCCGAGAGCCGCGCGGCGAGGTAGTCGTGGAACTCGCGCCAGTGCTCGGGGAAATACACAGCACCCCAGCTGCACGGAATCTGCGATAGGTACGGCGTACCGACATGCGCCTGGGCCGCCGACGCGAAGACGGTCCGCGCGTCGAAGCGGTGCCGCCCCTCCGGCCGCAACTCCAAAATCTTCTGCTGATAGAGGCTGATGCCGAACAACGCCGCCGCGTTGGCTCGAGGCTGGTCGTACCTGTGTTCGCGAGCCGTCGGCGGGGAAGCCCACTTTGCAAATTGACGGGATACGCACCGGTAATGCAGCAGAGACATCTTGACCCACGCGTAGAACAGGGGCGACAGCTCGACGTCGTCCTCCAGAATGAGGCCGTACGAGTCGTTCGATTGCGGATACCACGACTCCACTACTGCGGGCAGCAGGCCCCCGTGGATGATTCGACGGTGCAGGAACACAGGGCCATGGGGCCAGTGGAACTCATTAATCAGCTGCAACGTCTGCGGACCGGCAGTCTGCTCGATGTTGATACGAAGCGTGACAGAGTCACCGAAAAAGTACGCTGCCGAAAGCGAAGCGAGCAAGCGGCCAAGGGACGTAGGCCTGTCGTCGGTGATTACACTGATCTCGAGCTGCGGCTTAGCCCAATCTAGGCGTGTTCGTGAGCATCAAAGATCCTGTCGGTTGTTCGATGGACTCACTGTGCCATGCATCAATAGACAGCAAACTAAGCCAATCGCAATAGGGCAAATCTTGGTCTGGGATTTGCACCAACGTGGTAGAGGCGTGATTTTCCGACACAGCACGGCGTACTGCGTCCGAGACTGCAGGCTCGAGCCCCGATAACACGATGGCGGCCGGAGGACAGGACGCAAGACTAATTTGTATTTGCGCGGCCAGTAAGTCTGAGTGCCGAGGAAACGAGGTGACTTCGATTGTGCAGAGAGATAACGGTACTGCCAGCGATATAGGCTCTTGAGTAGCGTTTGTGTGCGCCAAGAGCAAGAATGTGAGGGTGTGGCCTTGACTTTTCATCCGACATATCGCAGCGCTAAATCTATGGAAAGTGTTTTCCGACCCAAAGGCGACGACGAGGGAAGGTGCGGTATCGTGACAGATATTATGATCCGGTAAAGCAGTGTCGGTCGCAGGACAGTGATCTGATGTCCCCACAGCCAGCACGGGGCCTAGAGCGGTCGATGTCTCGCAAGGAGGAGAGGTTCGTCCGGGGCACCAAGCTGAAGCTGAGAGATCCCAGGACACGGCGACGCCGCCGACGTGTTCGAATCGAGCACGAGATATATGCTCGCCGAGGGCTTGCCAGACATCATAGACCGGGGCGGGGACAAGATCATGCGGCGGGACCAGGGTCGCTGCGACAGAAAAAGGAGGGACCAGAAAGGCGGCAGCTTTGGGGTCCTCGTCGGCTTCGAAGCAAGAAACATTGTCTTCGCTGATGTTGTATCCCCTAGGTCCCACAGGTAGAGGCGTTGAAAGAGGGCTTGAGAGCATCGCCAGAGTTTCGTATGTAATTCCGCTGAGGCTACTAGAGTCGAAGAGAATGAGCCTGTCTCCGACAACTTGCCGAGCGGCATAGAGGACAGCAGAGCCTTCTTCAAGCCCTATCGGCCAGGTGATTATCGACACATCGAAATGAGCATCGTCTTCATCCATGAAAACTTCGCGTAAGACGTCCCGTGCAGCGGCAGCCTCTGCGGAAGGGCATAGCAGAGCGATTTCCTGGATAGCCGAAGATAGCGGTAGGAAAATCGCAAGAGTTGCAGAGAGAGAAGCTAAAGAGCCCCAGCCAATAGGTATAATAGCCACAGTGACAGAGCCTTCAATTTCAAGGGCAGGCGAGTGATGATCGGTAAATGTCGACTCGGAGGCGTCGAAGGAATTCGGAGAGTCTTGAATGTCGAGAGCGTCTACCCGGACGGGCGAGAATGAGGTATTCTCGTATGTTTTTGAATTTATCGATGTCTCAGATCCAGTCGACAGAACCGTGCTCGTATTCTTTGGGGAAGAGCGGCGAGGGAGTCTCAGCAAGCAAAACCAGACCAACGTTGAGCTGATGAACAGCAAAGGTAGCAGCAGTTTTCTCCTGGGCTTCATACGTAGACCAATCATGGTACAGACTGCAGGGTAAAACTTGCCGAGAGGAGCGTCAAGGCGTGCAGGCGTAACGCAGAGGATCCGGCTGAGGGAGAAGAGAGCTCAGTGACGGTTTGGGCGTCCGGCGCCAGCACGCCACCGCGTCAGATCGGATCGGGACCAACCTCTGAACAAGCACTGTACCCCGAACACCCTCGACCGCTGCGCCCTGTCACAGTCGTAAGTACATCTAACGAGGTTACAACACATTCGTTTTCCACGATCATCTATCACAGAAAGAAACGAGGTATCGTTGTTTTACTGCTGTGTCCCATGCCTTCCGTCTCTTCCATGCCAGATAAAATACTGATCTTTCGGCTCTAGAAGTTGCACTTGGATGAATCAGAAAGGTTCGGTAACTGGTGGGACATCACTGGCATATCAAGTATATGGTTCAGCGAATGGCTTCAATGCGTTGTCGTCTGTGTTCAATCAAACCAGAGCCCACACGGCTGCGCACGAGGGACGCAGCCGTTCCCAGCAAGCTCAGGGTTTCTGCCCGTTGCTCAAGGTTCTCGAGAAGATCAATTATGCCGCTGGGCTTTTTGTGTGGTCTGGCTTCTAGCCTTGAGAACATTCAGCTACACGCGCTGCAGCTGTGTATTCCGCCGAGTGCTCCGACGGAGAGTTTAATTATACCCTTCCGGGAAGCGAGCAGCTCAAGGCTTGAGAACATCCTCGCCTTTGTTCCTTCCTCATTCGATGCATTCCACAGTACTTTTATATGTCGGTGTTGTGGGAGGCATCCAATCACACGCCGGCGCCTGAGATAATACACATCAGCCAATCACAAGCGTCTAGCGAAGATTGCTGCCGCTCACGGGTCATCTTCAGTTCATACATTCTACTGCTACTCGACGTTTACTCGACATGGGCCCAAAGACTGCGGCAACAAAGAAAGGTGGAAAGCCTGCAAAGGAAAAACTATTCCACCCGCAGTCTCGAAAGGCAGACCAGCTAGTCAGAGCACAGCACCGTAAAAGCAAGCTCCAGGGACTGGCAAAGTCTCGCACGAAAAGGCATGAAGGGCAAGGTGCGTGCAGTCCAAAATATCCCCCTGGATACATTTCCTCAATTCTGGTTGTTGCAGTGGACATATACAGTTTCTTTTATGCAGCAATACCCTCGGAAGGAGTTCTTGCGCTTCAAGACTTGCATACGATAGTCCAGAAAGTCTGGCTGCCTCGTTATGATGACGAGCTCGAGACAGAACGTGCGTCGCGCAGAAAAGGCAGGCCAAAAAGCACCAGAGAACAGAAAATTGAAGAGCTGAAGCTGCATGAGGCGGAAGAGTACCGGACTGGTCTCGGTGCGTTCCATTACATGTGTGTTGCATGCGTCTCGTAGTTCACACCTTTTGTAGAGGTACTCGATCTAACAGAGCCTACAAACGTTGGCCTATTCCGTCAATGGGATCAAAAAGAACTTGCCTACATTCAGCAGCTACGGTTCATACGCATCTCGAGTGCACAGCCGGACGTATACACCGTAGCCCGGTATGGTCACCGTCCTACACTTCCCAAAGCTCCGAAGCCTGCTCCAACCGCTGCCACAGACTCTAAATCCACACCAGATTCTGACGTTGCCATGGACGAGGACGAAGCACCCATGCTCCTCGAGCCGCCGTCTCGATTTTCCTCTACGATCATGGGCATGGATGAAATACCGTCATGACATCTGTGTATTAGTACGCTCTTCCCGATTGCGCATTACGATAACTTGCATCTTCCGCAATCTACGTTTTGATCTTACTTCACACCTTTTGGTAGCTTTGAAGGAATGGCCTCGTTATTGAAGCGGGTCGCTAAGATGCATACACTACTTCTACAAATCTATCGTCGTCGTCTGCCCGACCCTCCATCGCAAACGCAATCGGTGCGGTATCCAGGACCCATTCTCTCCGCAGACGTCCGTACACAAGTTTGAAGCTCGAGTGTGCGCCCTTCTCCATCACCATGTCCAGGAGCACGGTGTACCCGGAGACCGCCTGCACTGTCGTCGGTATCCGCAGCTCGATGCGAAACTTGGCTGGCTTGACAGTGGCCATGACCCCTGCCGGGTCCCGCGTCTCCTCCAGCCGGCACTTGAATATGCCCATCCCCTCCGTCTGGGTCAGCATCACCGACACGCCCATATTCTCGAGGATCTGCCGGCACTCCCGCCGCGTCTCCGCGACGTCCTGCGTCGAGAGCAGCTGGTACGCCGCCGGGCCAAAACGGAAGACGGCGCCGAACCAGCTGCGCTTGGGCGTGGACGAAAAGACGTGGGAGCCGCCGCCGTCCGCGGACGAGCCGCCCGAGGAGCTCGGCGAGCGCGACCGCGCGACGCTGGATTTTCTGCGGAGCTTCGCGCGGTCACGCTCCGGCTCGACGATGTGCACATGGCGGTCGGTGTGTTTGCTGTTCGACGAGCCGTTGCTCTTTAGCGACGACCTGCGCTCCGGCCACTGGTGGTCGGCGGTCAGGTAAGACGGGTTCTGCTCCGCCGCTGTGTTCTCCTTGTCCTTCCCAGTGTTCCTGCGGCGGATGCTGAGCGGCCTCGTACCAGTATCGTTGTTTTTCATGTCGGCAAAGGTGTCCGCGCCGGCGATATGGTTTCCCACACCGGTACGGACAGTGAACGGTGTGCCCAGGTTGAGCTGAAGCGGAGTGGGCGGTGGAGGCCTGGTCACGGCTGGGGACGCGGTCGCATCCGCGACGGCCCGCTTCTGGTGCTGCTCGCCGCTGGTCTGCATGACGTTCAGATGCTCCACGATCTGCTGGAAGAATGTCTGGATGCGCTCGTCGCCCAGTGCCGAGTTCTCGAGTTGTGGGGAGAATGGTGAAGTCGGATCGAAACCCACGCGAGCAGACGACGTCGCCTCGGGGGCAAACTCCTCCGAGCCAACCGCTGTCAACTGGCGGAAGGTGTTGCGCTCGCTGTCGGGGGCAGGCAAGCCCTCGATATCTGCGTAGCGGGCTGCGCGTCGAGGCGTGGGTGGGCCCGTGCGCAGTGGAAGGTCCTCGGCGATCCGGACCCGTTGGCTCTTCTTCTTTGCCCTCTTCTGCCTGCGCCTCTCGGCCAGCGTCTCCTCCTCTTCGTCGTAGTTCTCCAGACGTCTGGCGCGGTATTGCATGAGCAGGTGGTAAATGCCCTTCTCCCAGGTCTGCTGCTCGTTCGTGAGGGCCTCCTTCAACCGCGCTTCAGATGTCCCAGGCCAGAGTGTCTTCAAGTTTGCGAGGATGTCTGCGTCGAGGTCTGCCGAGTCTGTGATCGGGCGAGCGATATCGTCCAGATTCGGGGCGTCGCATGACGTGACTTTCGGTGGCACCGAGAGAAAGAACGGATGTTTGAGTACTTCGGAGACAGTGATCCGTTTGATGGGATTCTTCTCGAGCATCTTAGAGATTAGGTCCTTCGCACTAGGGTCCAAATGAGTGGGCATCATGAACTTGCCGATCTTCACTTTGTCCAGAAGCACCCCCATGTCGTCGTCATCGAACGGGAGCTTCCCAGCTAGCAGGGCGTAGAGGACGATACCACAAGACCAGATGTCCGAGCAGGCTCCGTTGTATGCGCGACCCATGACGACCTCCGGCGCGGCGTAGTGAGGGCTCCCGCAAGCCGTCTGCAGCAGGTTGGTCTTTCCCTGCCACGCCGCCATGCCAAAGTCCGCGACCTTGATGTTATTGTCCTTGTCAAGGAGGAGGTTCTCCGGTTTCAGGTCGCGGTGAGCAATGTTGAAATGGTGACAATAGTCGACGGCCACCATGATTTGCTGGAAGTATCCCAACGCCTCGGAGGTGGAAAGCTTGCCCCGGTTGCAGAGATAGTCGAAGAGCTCGCCGCCTTCGATGTACTCGAGGATAAGGTACAACTCGGTCGAAGTTTCCCAGACATCGTAGAGGCGCATGATGTTCGGGTGGTCGATCAGCTTCATGATGACGATTTCGCGCTCGATTGCATGCAGGACTTTCTGCGCTTCTTCATCTGCATGCCCGAGGGACATGTGGGAGTTGAGTACGCCCTTGGAGATGATCTTGACAGCGGCATATTGTCCTGTCTTGGAATGCCTCGCCATCCGTACCCGACCTGACCCAGCTCCGTCAGTGCATGCGGCCTTCAACTCCTATGATCCACATACCCGAGGCGCCGCTTCCGAGGGTACGCCCAATCTTCCACAGGCCAATCATTTTGGGGTCTACGCCCCTCTTGCTACGACGGTGCATGCGAACATTGTCGGACATCTTGACGTGTAGAAGTGGCTGACGAGAAGATGAGTGCGCTTACTCTCAGGTGTAGGTCGGGACCGTCGTTGGGAGCTGAGCGTGAGCCCGACCGAGACCAATCGTGAATTATATTCTTTCGTGGCTGACATGGTTTTGGTTGAGATTGAGATGCGGTCTGGGCTGACCAGCCGCGCGTGATCGTACGTCGTGCCCTACATACATTTGAGTCAATGATGTAGCAGCTAGAAAAAGGCTGCGATGTTGAAGACTGTCCATCTTACTCTTAGAATTAGAAAATATGCAGACGGCGGGAGACAACGTTGTCATCAATTGACGTCAATTGGCGCTTAATTTGCAGTCACTTCAACCTTCGAAGACCACGTCATGTGATGTGGTCGAATTGAGACGAGTGTTCAAGTTTGTGCCCTTCAAGTTCCAGCTCGTTTCAGCTTCTTACTACACAAGTGACGGAAGATACGCGATAGCTACTGACTACTACTTACTACAGATGGGGATCGCCAAAGGAACAAAACATCTCTTTCGATATGATACACGGCACAAAGTTACCCGACGCGTCCGCTCGATTTTGCATTTACAAAGCGATCTGCGAGCTGTCTAACCCAAGAGAATGCAAGAACAGATTGACGTTGGAAAGTCGGAGCCGGCTCTGGTCTTCGTCGACGACCCACCCATTTGCGATTGAGGCAACGTTGTCGAGCACACGTTCCCGAAGGGAAGTCACAAGGACCTGCTGCTGCTCTACGGAAGAGTGCAGGCCCAAGGCAGCGAGGAATTGCCACGTCGGACGGTCGATGTGATCAGAGTCGGGGATGTTTGCAATAGGGATGTTAGAGGTGAGAGCCTGTCGGACGGAGGGGAATAGGTATAGGAGATGTGGCGAGAGGAGTTGGAACATGTGGTCGAACACAAGTTGCCTGTGGGCCACCGCATTAGATCAGAAGCTGGGGAAGACTGAGATTACTAGCCATTGTGTGAGCTCGTCGAGCGTCGGTCGCTCCTCGTCGGATACACTATTTTCTTGTTTGAGTGTCTCCACTCGACTGAGAAAGATCGTCAGCATATTCATGCCGGCCTGTTACACGGTCATCAATATCTCTTCCTATAAAACAACCATGATCTCACTAACCGGTGTTTGAACCAACACCTCCACGTTGTTCCTCTCCAAGAAGAGACCCAACAGCCCGCTCACGATGCGCAGACTGCATTTCGCCGTGACAAGTAAAACGTACTGCATGATAGTAGCATGGACGAAGGCATCAGATTGTGTGAGAGCCTCCTTGCGTTCAGGGGTGTCTTCAAGGAGGTCAAGAATTCTGGAGTCGCGGACGACGTCGAGTTGAGAGAAACATGCGACCATCAGTGTTACGATCGTCAGGTTGCGCGATGTGTCCAAGAGACGGATGACGCGAGGTAAAAACTTCTTGCCCTTGATAGGCATCAATAGCGATATAAACGGATGTGGGTTGCTGGTTTCAAGCGGAACCATAACTCGAAGGCCGTCCCACAGTCGGTCAACAGCGTCGGTGTAATGCACTTCCCTGAAGTTATATCAGCTCACGCTTGGAACTTCAATGCTGTATTCTTAGCGTACCATGCCTGGAATGCCTCAAACTCTTCGGGAGGAGGTTGATCATTTTTCAGCTGGTCCGCCTCAATATGAAGGTCGAAGAGACGCTCCAGAATCATAAGAGCTTCTTTGTGAGTCAACGGGTCTTTCTTGATAAGTTCTTGACCCTACAATAGTCATCCATGAGAATTTGCACGGTAGATATTCACGGAACCCTACCTCGTGACCGCTCAGAGCCTCCTTTGCAATCCTCGCGGCTTCTTTTGCAGCACCTTCTCCTTCAGTGCCGTCTGCCTTAGAGATATGCGCATGTGCAGGAGACACAATCGGCGACGTTCCAGAGGCATCTACTTGCAGCAACTGTCGGGGTGCAGCCTTGTAACTCCTACCAGCAGTCTTGCCTAGAGCGCCCTGTAGACTATTGAGGGCTGACAACGTTGGAAAATATAAGCAGTGGTGCGTGCCGTGGACCAGCGGGTGACGTATCACTCACACGTCTTCTCCTTCTCGCGCAGCCTAGCGTTGTTCACGATCCTCTCCACTTGAGCCTCCATCCTTTGCATGGCGCTCGGACGACGGCCACCCTTGATCTGGTTCAGACCCAGCCCGACGCCGCCTCCGGAACCGAATCGAAGCAGAGCTTGTGGAGCTTCCAACCCCATGCGAGACCGCGCAACCGCGCCGTACACCTGAGCATAAAAGTCTTCGGAGTAGGGATCCTGAGTAACGAGTTGAGATACCTGGATGCGGGTGATAAAGTCTTTGTCCGACTGTGTCATCAGGTCGTTGTATCTCGACTTAGACAGTCGATGCATGAGCGACGTGGAGGACCTTGTTGATGAGGCGAACGCTAGTGCTTACCATGTAGCGGATCTTTTCGAGCTTCCTCTTGCGCTTCTCTTCCATGCGCTCGGCCTCCATGATCTTTTGCATAGCCTGCGCTCTGAGTAGGTCGTGCATTTCTTGCTCATTTTTGCCTTCGGGAACTGGAGAGCCTTGGAGACTATGCAAGAACTCTGCCTGCGCCATCTCAGCCAGCAACCTCTGCTGCATCTGAATCTCCCGCGGCAGGTATTGCAGGCTCTGCTGGAACGGCACATCGAGATTCTGATGTTGCTGTGGCTGCGGCTGATGTGGGTGCCTCGACGGCGTTGCAGCACGGTGGACTGGCTGGGGTTGGCGACGGTAGGGCATGTCGCCGATGGGTGTACCTCCAGACACCTGCCGCTGGTGTTGCAAGATCTGCGCACTCTGCTGTGCTTGCTGTCTGAGCTGCTGCTGACGATGGCGCTCGCGCTCGAGTTCTTCCAGCCTAAGCTGTTCCTGGAGATACTCGAGCTCTTGACGTTGCTGCCGATCCCTCAGCTCCTGTAACTCAAGAAGCTGCATTTGCTGTTGCTGCTGCTGGAGGAGATGAATCTGCTGTTGCTGCTGATGCTGCTGGAAGCGGGGCGACTGCGCATGCTGGGGATGCATGCGGGGCGGCGGCGTCCCACTTTGACCATACTGAGGAGGTAGATGTCGCTGAGCAGACGTGCTTCGCAAGTGTCCCTGGTTGTAGAGCTGTTGCTGCGACGGAGACTGGTTCTCGAGGCGCTGCGCCGCGAATGCTTCGCGCATCTCGGCTTCAATTTCTTCCAGCGTGCGCACAGCATGCGACTGAGTATTCCCGAGGCTGAGGGCCATAGGCTGTTGCTGCTGCTGATGGCGTGGCGGAGTAGTCGCCGCAGGCACATCGTTATCGAACGGCGAGAATTTCGCGGGTACCGGTGCAGGTGTGCGATGCTGATCGACACGGGTCGCGGCCTTCGAGCCGTTTGACTTTGGAAGCAGAGAGAACGGAGACTTGTTTTCCCATAGCGATTCGTATTTGGCTCCTGTCCGAGCTGGGCACATATGGTGAGACAGCAAACAGAGGACGTAGCTGCAGATATCGTACAGGGTGTGTTTTGCTGCAAACCCTGTTGCTGCAGATTGTACTCTTGTCTTAGCGGCGAGGGATCTCTGGGCCTGGCGGGTGCACGTGCTACAGGCCCATCCGTCGGCAGAGGCTGGTGCGAAAAGTCAAAGTCCTTCCCTATGCATGCAACAGATGAGTTGATGATTTCACCGATGAATCCACAGCAGATGCGTACCAACAGCCCCTCCGCCTCCAAAGGTCTCGTCGTTCAAGTCGTCGCCGCCCTCCTGCAACGCGTCTCCGAGGCCGTCATAGCTCTCCTCGCCCCAGGTGTAGACTGCTACGTCGTCTTGCTGCGCTCCCCTTGCACCGCTCTCGAGAAATCGTCGCTTCTCGTCTTCCAAGCTGCTGTTTTCGAATCCAAAGAACGACATCGACGTGGCATGAAGCCAAGCTGGTAAACAAAACGAGAGCGAGGCCGACGACCGCGAGCAAGCGCACTTGCGTCTTGTGGCGAGATCAATCCCTGACGACGACTGCCGCATTTGGCAACTCTCCAAGATTGACGCGATAAACTCGAGATACAATTTAGGGAGTACAACACACGCTGCTGTGATACTGATACATATTTTCCATCCGAACGTCTAATAATTAAGCGTGTTTTTGGCTTATGCGCTCTTGTGCACTTCCTCCAGGAAGTCGAGGATAGTGCTCGCGCTCCACGCCTGCGTGTTGCACGAGTCTCGGCAGTATTCGCCGTCTTTGTTCGTGAGCTCGGGTATCCCACGCCACGGGTCATCGCGGATGTGGCGACGAGCAGGAAGTAACAGCGTATGAAGGTAATGCAAAGTCTCCGTACGATCCTGCTTCAGGGTCAGGTTACGCTCAAGGCTACCAGGCCCAATCATTACTCACCTGTTTACTGCCACCAACGACTGTATCGAAGTAGAAGTACGCCCGCAGGAAGTACCCGAGAGGCCAGCCCCACTCAGGACCGTTGTGGTAGTTTAGACCTTTTGCGATCGAGGGATCATCGCCGTCGTTTGCATTGTCGTAGTAAGGCCGGTACTGCATATCTGTGGGATCGAGAGTCTTCGCACCTAGAGGTGAACGCAGGACCTTGTCGAAGACCTTAAGTGCCGACATGGCGTGCTGAGGGTCGAAAAGCTCGGGGGCGACAGTCATTGCGATTGGGTAGTTGCAGCGGAGCTGATAGTCCGACCATTCTCGACCCCTGCCCGATCCGAACACGTCCTTGTAGATGCCACGACGATTAATGAGCGTAGGGTTCACGTTGTATTTAGCGTCCTCAGCGGGGTCTATGCGGCAATCATGAATCAGTAATCATAATCATAATGACCATGGCCAACCGTACCTAGAGGAACGTAGTAACACTCTTCGAACGACGCTTGGATAAGGTTGTTCCACTCCTTGTAAGTGACAAGACGACGCTTGCCATCAACTAGTAGAGGGTCAGCTAGCGTCTACGCGTGACAGTGGAAAGCTTACCTGTGGCTTCGACGCCTTTGAACGGGAACTGCCCGAGCTCCGACAACTCATCCAACCACCTTAGTGTGCTCTTCAACAGACCTGTGATCTCCACGGGCGCGCCATCTCGAGGAGTTCCAGGAACGCCTTTGGTGCCCGCCTTAACGGATTCGCCCATCTTGTCCATCCAAGTTCCGCAGTTGTGTTGGTTGCCGCCGGAGATAAGTCCCGTTGTCCAGTCGACGTCAATGTCGATATTGAACCCTTCATCCTTCATCTGGGAGTCAAGGTTCGGGCCCGCGTTGTACTCACGGAAGTGAATGCCATCGGCGTGCCTCTGCAAGATCTCCTGCACGATCTCGGCAAGGGTGTTAGACTCCGAGTACGCACGAGGGTCGTTCCATGCCACCCAAGTGTCGTCCCTGGGGAATCGCCGCTTGATGGTCTCCGAGAGGATAGCGAGGCCATCGGGAGCGCTGTTCACGTAGTCCTGGATGTTTTGGAGCATCCACCACGGCGAATCGCGCGAGTTGTACCTCGGCGTCCTCAGCGAGTCCAGAAGGTTCGGAATCAGACCGTGCTTGACGACGGAAGCGAACGCGATGATATGCTTCTTCGCAGCTAAGAAGTTGCCAGTGGTCAAGAACAATCCACGCAAAGAGATGAAGACATCACGACCCCAGCATCTTGCCCAACCGGCAGAGAAGTGAGGGAGACCAGCCGCGAGAGACGGAGTAGGCTTGCCGGGATCCAGAGACGCCGATTGGACCTGGCCGTGTAGCTGGACAGAAACAAGGGCGAGATCTTGAGTGAACGAGTGACCAGTCGACACAAATTCGGAACACTGCTCTATAGCAGCACGACGCGCAGCCTTGTATGCCTCCGAGATGACGATCGCAAAATACTTGGGACGAAGGAATGTCGGAACGCTCTCTTTGACGCGCTCAAATCGCTCTTTGAGCCACTTAGCTGGGGTAGCGAGACTGGGGAAGATGTCGGCTTGTCTAGCAAACGATGAGCGATATCCGGAGAGCTCTCAGGAGAGACCCACTTTTCGAGACGGGAATAAACATAGTCCATCGCCCATGTACCATCCCGTAAATGACCGCAGAGCGGGTGTCCCAAGTCGTTGTACCTCATTATGTGTCTGAGCGGGTGCATCCAGCCCTCCAGGCCACAGTAAGTGAGACGATCGGCCCCAGGAACGGTATAAGCGCCGATTTGATCAGCAGTTGCATCTCTTTCTTCCCCTTCCGCTCGATGCAATACAATGTTGAGGGCGACGAGGTCAAGATCACCGAACGCCTCGTCTACGCCCTGAGAGCAGAACGCGTCCAGAGCCGAGTCGAGGCCTTGCAGCTGCGTCTCGAAAACCATAATGCTGCCGGGCGGGAAGTAGCTGGGAACGACGATCTCGCCGAACGGGCCTTCTCCGTCCAGACCTTGAGGTGCCGATATTGGTTGCATCTCCACAAGCTTTCCATCCATACCACGCAGCGTATTCTCGGTGCTGCGATCGTCGTAGGATGAAAACTCGATGTGAGCGCCGTAGATGAATTTGGCCTTGGTGCGGCGAAGTTTAATGTTGTCGACTTGACATACGTTATCGAGACATTTCGCAAATGAGAGGCAAGAACTTACTGAAGCCACGATCCTTCGACCCCTTGTGGAACGCGGTATGCGCTACCAACAAGTAACCCTTCTGCGTAGAGGGCTGCACACGGTGGATGACGATATACTGGCACAGGCCGGGTGAGTCTCGTATTATCCTTGAGAGAGAGCTGACTTACATCGTTTTCCTGGTGAACATGCCCTTCCTGGAAGCCGCCGAGAGCCATCTCGGTGTGGAGGTTGTTCAATAGCCTCTTCGCTTTCCCGATCCCGCTGTCCGGTCCGAGCCTCGTCACCTCGTATTTCCTTGATTCCTGAACCAGGTTCAAGAGCTTAGGATAGAGGTCATCGAAGCCCTTGACAGAACCGATGGCGGACCAACAGAAGGTCATCAATGCACCTGTGGGCAGCGCATCCTCGGCGGAGCGTTTGTCGAGGTACGTCTCATTGTCGTGCGTGAGGTCGTAGAATAACGCGTGAGGCGTCGATCCTTGCAGAGGCGATACGACACAAGGACGACTAGGACCTTTTCCAGTAGGAGGGGGTAGTTCCTCCTTGCTCGTGAGGCAAGCAGCGTCCATGGAACCTTGTCTTTGACGTGAGAACACAAAGACATAAAGACATGTTTGAGGCTTACCGATTGGCTTGCCCAGACCATTACGGTAGAGCAGCCTCGAGAACTCTTTAGGATCCCAGGCGTTCCCCGCCTCGCGAATCAAGCTGTTGATGCCGAGGCGACTGACGAACAAGATGTCGGTATCCTCGCTACCCGTGAACAGCTCAGCGCAGACGTAGAGGTCCGGGTTGGCAACGCGCGCCGCGTCGAGCATCCAAACGCCAACGTTCAGGGGCGTAGAATGACAGTTGTCGATACGGAAGCCCTCATAGGTGCCTGCAAGGGACACAACGTAGCTCTTCATATGCTCCCACAACCACGGGTTCGCTGAGGGGCCGTCGCCGTATCGGAGCTTGACACAGTCTCCCCAGGCAATGACCTCACGCCGGAAGTAGGCCTTGGAAGGGGGAAGCGCGAAGTTCTTCAAGGGATCCGCGTTCCACATCCAGCCATTGTTCGCCAAGGAGTACGTTTCTGGATCTTTCTCGACTTTGCCCAGGACACGAGTGAAGTAGGTCTCCATGAGAGGCAGGCTAGGTGATCACGATGAGCTAGATACGACAGTTTACTAGGACATGAATACTCACTCCTTCGTAATCGGTCCAAGTTTGGGGCCGTGTGGATCCAGCCGTGTGTAGCTCAGTCTGTTCCGGATGCCGTCGAAAGCCGCCTTCGTATCTTCCTTCCAGACCTCATATAGAGGTACATTGAGCACATCAACGACGCGGATCCACGCGTCTGCGAGGGCCTCAACATCATGGATATCAACGAAGGCGCTCTTGACCAGAGAAGCGGCCAGGGCACCGTCAACGCGAGTTGCGTTGCGTTTCGTGGGTACACCTAGACCCGAGACATGCCCGGAGTTACGGATGATTTCGGCAAGCTCGACAACGGTCTTGTGTGCGACGTCTCCATCCCAGGGCTTGACATCGCCTTGGGCAAGCGCGGCCTTGACCGTTTCGCGCTCAGATTTGACGTCAAAGACGTAGTACTGATAGAAGTCGAGGCCGTTGACGTAGTTCTCAAATGCTGTCATGAGAACGTTGACATCTTCTTCTGAGGTAACCTTCGTCGGGAGACCTCTACTCTCGAGCGATGCAGAGAACTCGACCATGGCCGTATCCAGCTCGAGGGCACTGGTCAAATGAGGGGTGTTTGCAGGGCTGAAGCCTGTTGGGTTGATCGCCGGTGAGCTTGTTTCCAAGCTAAAGGGGAGGCTAACGCACCTGCTTCTGGATGATCTGCTAACCACGGACTGTCATTCGCGGTGTGGTTAAGCACGACGTCGGTCAGGCTCAGCAGACCGTACTCCTCGCGCGCGATTCTCAGCATTTCCTCAACCTTCGCTGTACCGCCGTCTGTCTTCAAAGAGGTCGTGTCCGCTGCAGAGAACATAGCAGGATCATACACCAATTGGTTACGGATTGAGTATGGGCTGTTACTCTCGCCTCGCTCCTGCAGTGGCGGGTAGTGAATCATGTTGTATCCTCGTTCGCTAGTTTCGGCAAGGTGTTCCCTCCATTCGCTCATGGGACCCATCCACTTAGACACGAGCGTAAGGATAGACAGGCCGTCCAACGGGATATTGACATGGTCGGATAATACGGCGCCACCCTTTTCCGAGACAGATGGGCCGGCAGCGACGATGGGCGAACGCGACTTGGTTCGAAGGATAGGGTCGATGTTGAAGTAACCTTCACGACCCTTCACGCGGCTACCCGAGTCGCCTTCATATTCGATCCAGTAGCAGAACGCGCCCGCATGCGAAATGGGGAGGTTAACGTGAATGGGCTTCGAAAAGTCCGTAGGCAGTCTGGAATGGGTTAGCGAAACCACGCGGACATTGTAATCCGCACACTCGCCTGCGTTCGCAAAAATGGGCCCTATCAAAACGTCCACCATCCAGAGGGAAGTTTGTCTTGAACACGCCGCTTCGCGAGGCGGGCGTACCAGCATCGAGAGATACTCGAAGAACGTACGGAACATAAGCCGGCGGAAGACGCACATACTGTACACGATCAGGTCAGCATGCGGACATCACTGGAGACTGGACTTTGAGTGCATCGCATATGTATCATAGGTTCCCGCCGTGCTCATCAGGTCCTCATCGTTTCCCGGTCAACTGAGGCTGAGAGCGACGCCGGTCCTCAACACTGCTCGCACAACCGCCGATGCCGCCCGGAGGGGAGGGCTATCTCGACGCGATACAACGCGTCGTGGGGGAAGCATATGAAACGAAGATAGAACGCAACTTGTAAGTCCTTGTTGGGACCGCCATCAGGGTCGAGTGCAAGCTCGTAAACGCGGATTGGCTCGTCGCCCAACTTGACTCCCGACTCGAAGAAATCGATGGCTTCATCGGCGGGCGTCCTTGGACCTGGAGTGCTGGGATGCTTTGCGGATCCTGGCGAATCCTGCCCGCTTGGAGTGTGTCTGGGGATTTCAATGGTTTGCTTGATTTTCTTAGGTTTCGCCATCGTGGGAGACGGGGGCGGCGAGCTGGGAGAGGACGAGAAGGGGGGCGGTGAGGAACTCGAAAACGGAGGGGGAGCGGGGGGCGGCTTAAATACTCGCCCAGAACTGGACGCGAAGAACAGTCTTGCCCTTCTTGACGTCACTCCACCTCTTCGACACGCGTCGACCGTGTGCTCGGGATATGCCGAGCATCTGGGGTCCCGTCAACGTCGGTCCGGACTTCGGTCACTTGCGTTTGAAGGATGCAAAATGTTGCATACAGTACAATTACAAGGAAACATTCAAGACAGGTCTACACGTTCCCCAGTGTGATAGCGTAAAGAAAGGATGCGGGAATGGACAGAATAATCGTACAGATGCGGGCCAGAGAACATACGAGACAAGGGATATGAACGACCAGGTCCTAAACCTCCTGAGAGGCACCCTCCTTCTTGCCCTTGTTCGACTTCGAGGGTAGGAGAGCGGGGTCGATGTGAGGGACAACACCGCCCTGGGAAATAACGACATCCCCAAGAAGCTTGTTCAACCTGTGGCCACGTTAGTGAACGACCCCTTGACGGTGATATGATGGACATACTCCTCGTCATTGCGGATAGCGAGCTGCAAATGACGTGGGACGATACGTTGCTTCTTGTTATCACGAGCGGCGTTACCAGCCAACTCGAGAATTTCAGCGGCAAGATACTCCAGAACAGCAGCAAGGTAAACTATCAGTGTTAATAAGTATATGATTGATTGCGTAGATACTGGATTCCACGCACCTGGAGCACCTGCACCAACACGCTGAGCGTAGTTGCCTCTCTTCAACAGACGGTGGACACGACCGACAGGGAACTGGAGACCCGCCTTCGCAGAACGAGACTGCGACTTTCCAGCATCACCGCTGGTTTTTCCAGAAGAGGACTTGCCACTGTATAGCAAATAGGAGGCTTCAATCAGCAATGCGAGACTTGACTACGGCATAAGGTTGCACATACGCCTTTCCCTTGCCAGACTACGCAGTTCATCAGTTTCGAATATAATTTCTTTCAAGAACGGTGAATGCGTACCATATTTGAGTTGAAAGTAGTGGTGGAGGGTGTAAGAGCAAGGGGTGGTGGTGGGTGAGGGAAGAGAGCAGAGGTTGTCCTTGACGTACGCGCCAGAGCCTTTTAAAGCGCGTTGGGAGAATTCGAACTCCGAATGCAGACGCACTCTCACGTGACCTGACGCGTGCCGTGGGAAAAGCATCCCAACTTGGAAAGTTCCCTCATTGACATCAGGGCATTGCCCCCGAAGGTCAGATAGACGTGCGTAGAATGGTTTCGCGTGTTATGTACGTGTAAAATGCCAATCTAAAGTCGTTTTATGTGGAATTTTATCATACACCATTCACAGTGCACGCTTACAGCCGTCACGGGTGGTGCTGGTTATACTAGTCCTCAGCCTGTATAGGGCGATATTTATTTCGATTTCTAGGCTTCCTGGAGACACCTTCGAACTCGGTCCTTGTTTAGGTTGATCTACGATCCGAGGTTCATCATGAGGATTCTAAGGGCGGGACCGACAAGTTAAAGGCGGCCACGTGATCCACGTGTTGGCCTTTGAGCGTCTGCACGATCCAATGCGAGGTGCGCCAACCACGAGGACGTCTATCCTATAAATCGTGGAGAAGGTGGGCACGTTCCGGCGTTGCTTTCAGCTTCGAACGCACCTTTGCCTCGCTGTTGCATGTATCTGTGTTTGTCCCCCGGAAACGCTAGAAAAATACGCAGCTAGTCTCCAATGTCCTTACCTTATCCCGTACCCCGACCACCAATCGCTCCGAAGATGGCACCCACTCCCCCGCTCTCACCAACGCACGACCAGGTGAGTCTGCTTGCTCTGCTCGGTGCTCCGTAGACTAAACTGTACGAATGGCCTCCACTAGGTACCAACACTTTACGTTGTACGTCCTGTATACTGCCTTTCACATAAAGCGGGAGCTCAACTTACCGCAGATCGTCGTCTATGCCGTCGTCATCTTCGCCTTTTGGAACATTCCCGGTGCACGAGTGCTCATCAACCCTCTGAAGCTCTTCACCATCGGCTGGCACGAGCTATGCCACATAACGGCCGTACGTGCCCAAGCGCCTGAGCCGCGCCCATCCCGAAAGCTCACTATCGCCACAGGCAATACTGACAGGCGGCACAGTTGTACGAGTGTGCATAGACCCCGACCTCGGAGGGGCAACGCAAGTCCAAGGCGGTGGGCCGACGCTTATCCTCATGGCCGGCTATGTCGGGTCCACCATGTTCGGAGGTGTGCTAATCCTGGCTGGATTCGATACGCTGGTCGCCAAGATTATGAGTTTCGTCATCGCGATTGGCTTGCTATGTCCACTCGTACTAGTACGGGACAAATTGTGAGTATTGTCTACGGGATTACGTGACTTGAACCCTAAGCATCATCGACAGGACTATAATATTGACGCTGCTCTACGAGGGTCTCCTGATCGGGTTCTGGTTTATTGACCACGCGTACGTCTCCTCTAATCCTCACTAGACATTGTGCTGAGACGTTATGCGCATACAGACAGGCTTTGCGATGGTACTGTCTTTTCCTTGGGGTTATGAAGTGAGTATTGGGAAACCCACACTCGGGAGCCTCACTGATGTCCGTTGTTGCAGCTGTCTATACGTCATATGTCAGTCGACGCCAGAGTTTTTCTTCGGTCTAGCTACTAATATTCTTGCAGGGGATATTGCGGACGATAAATATTTTCGAAAAGCGAACGACTCAGATGCCACCCAATTTGCATTCCTATACCCACAACTGGACGCACACGGTGTGTATCCTTCGTAAGTCGGTATGCTTCCTAACTAACTTGTCTATGCACGCAGTGTGGGCCTTGCTATGGATATTCTTCGAGGTTGCTGTACTGACAGGCTTTGTCCTACTCGGAATCGCCTGTTTCAAGCTCGATTCAGATCAAATGTCCGCGCAAGCCGGTGAGTGTCCATGCGCACGAAGTTATCTCTTCCCTCATGCCTACGTCTCAGCGGAGTTCCTGCCGACATAGCCGCCTTACACTCGTACACGAACAATTTAACGCCTCCACGGCTGCTACGATGCTCGCAACACCTCGAGTGTACACCACAAGTCGGACGCTCATTACGACACATTTGCATACAACATCACGATGCCCTTGCTTGCTGTCTCTACTGTAATTTTATTGACATCTGTTGTTGTGCTAAGTACCTCATACCTTATTTCGCCGTACTATCGCGGAGAAACTAATCCTGTTCTCCACTCGGCCGGGAGACGAGCGATAAGTATTGCGGATCACCCAAATTTTGGTCTCGTTAATCTCGTGGGTCTATACGTTATCGCGACGCGTCGTTCCTGATCGCTCCAGGAATTGTCCACGTAAATATGTCTGGTTCGTGACTTGCCTTGTACACCTATCAAACTTTGTCATCCCCAGTCAATATTCATGTACCGCGGTAGTATCGTGCAAGCGCCCGACGTGTATCGAGTCATAGGAGGCGCGAGAGTCGTGCTTTCCGACGAACGAGTTACGAGACGTGCGTATCACCGATTTCTACGGCGCGTCTCCGTCATACACGTATCGACCGCAATGCATGTGCTCGTCCGGGCCATATTTTCACCCACCACCCCCACAGTCCTGTGGGAATGACGCTCCTTCACCCTTATAAACGCGGCGGACCCGCCCGTTGACATCATCCCCATCCCCACCGCCGTCATGTCTTTGACCTCGTCGCCTTCAGTCATGGAGAAGGAGGGCCTGCTGCCTACCCCCGCGCCCGCTGTTCAGCGTCCAAAGCAACGTCTGAGCACCGGTTTCTACGTGCTCCTCACTGCTGTATGTACGGGCCTCGCGATGTACTCCCTCGGATTCGGTCCCCAACACGCGCTGGGTTTCGCGCGTACGGACTTGGATCTGAGTGCGGACTTGTGTCCTCAGCCAAGCCCTTTAGTCCCGGAAAAGAATGAAGAGCTGTGGTCGACTCTGGGTTCGAGATATAGCACAAAGGACTTCCTCGGCGAGGCGGTTGAGCTCCTCGGAGGTGCCGTCAGGGTCCCGTAAGTGGCTTAGCGATTCACAACGTACGATACTTACTGAGCTCTGCGTAGAACGGAGAGTTATGATCAGATGCTCCCGGTGGGACAAGACCCTCGATGGGAGGTCTTTGCGCCGTTCCACGAGCACCTCCTGAAGACGTTCCCCAACGTGTATGTCTCTTAGCGGTGTTAGCGAGGCTATGTCTGACGTGAATATAGGCACTCTACTCTCGAGCTGACCAAGGTGAATACCTACGGCCTGGTTTACGTCTGGAAGGGCTCGGATTCTTCCCTGAAGCCAATACTGCTGACTGCTCACCAAGGTACATCCCACCCTACTATCATGACGTATGGCCCTCAACGGTTTCATGCAGACGTCGTCCCCGTCAACCCCGAGAGTGTCGACGAGTGGATTCATCCTCCATACTCGGGCTACTATGACGGTACGAACTTGCACATGTCCTTCGCAAGTGCGCCAGATGTTCACCGTGTATTTCAGGAGAACGTGTTTGGGGACGAGGCAGCTCTGACGACAAGAGCGGTCTCATTGGTCTTATGTATGAGCAGAACATTCCACATCTCTACTCTGAGGACTTACAGATCAATATAGGACTACAGTCGAAACACTGATCAAGAGCGGGTTTAAGCCCACTCGTGGCATCACGCTTGCTTTTGGCTTTGATGAAGAAGCTAGCGGTCTCCACGTGAGTTAGCTCGGTCTGTACAGACTGATGTCGAGCTGATTGGGATCCAGGGCGCGTTCTCGATCGGCCAATACTTGCTAAAGACCTATGGCGAAAACGCATTTGCATTACTTGTGGACGAGGGAGGTTAGTATCAACGATGGCTGTTTGACGGGTACGAAAGGCTTATACGACTCACAGGTGACTACAATATCGAGTACGGTCAAGCCTACGCTACTGTCGGCACGGCAGAGAAGGGTTATTCTGACGTGCGCGTCGAAGTCGCCTCTCCTGGTGGCCATTCTAGCGTCCCTCCTCTTCATACGGTCAGTGGCGTGCATGTCAGCCTTTCAATATCGTGCTGAACACGTTGTTCTGCAGAGCATCGGCATCCTTGCGTCCCTCCTGGTTCACCTCGAACAGAACCCTTACGTCGCTGAGCTCAAGCGTGGTACTCCTATGTACCAAAAGACCCATTGTCTTGCAGCGTACGCCCCTGACCTGCCTGAGAAGACCCGCAAGGCTATCCAGAAGTCTGTAAAGTCCGACAAAGCTCTGCGTATCGCAGAGAAGGATCTCTTCGAGGACAGAAAGTTCAAGGCCCTCGTGGGTACTACCCAGGCTATCGACTTGACTGGTGGTGGTGTCAAGACTAATGCTTTGCCTGAATCTGCGTGGGCCGTGGTGAACCACCGTATTGCGACTGATAGGTATGTTATTTCTTTTGACCTTCGTTCCCAGACAATATTGACGCATTGTTTGAAGTTCTGTCGGAGCTATCAGGGAGCGGGATACGAAGATTTTGGAGGGCCTTGCTCACAACTTCAACCTTTCATACACGTCCTTCGGCAAGCAGATCAGCGCGGCCGGAGCCCCAGCGTACGGTTCCTTGACGTTGAGCGATGCTTGGGGCGCCTCCCTAGAGCCCGCCCCTATCACGCCGTCCTCTGGGGACAACGCAGGGCCGTTCGAGCTTATAGCGGGCACGATCAAGACAGTGTACCGCGCTCACCGCCATGTCACCGGGGATGAGACGGTGATCGTGAGCCCTGGAATCATGTCCGGGAACACCGGTGAGTTTTAGTCGCGGACCGGGCGAAGTGCCGCGCTGACAGTGTTTACGCAATAAACGTAGATACAAGGCATTACTGGGCGTTGACGGAGCACATCTTCCGTTACAGCCACTCCTGGTCGGGCGACCGAAGCTGGCTCTCACGTGGTGTCCACACTATAAACGAGGGTGAGTACTCGCCATTCTCACGTTATAGCACAAGCAATTTAATTATTTCCTCTCAGCTATCTATGGCGACCAGTTCGTAGAGATGATCCGATTTTTTACTACCTTGATCCTCAACGCGGATGAGTCGACTTCGATATAGTTACAGCTTGAAAACGGCGGCTGTAAACATGTTGTCATCAAACCTTGTACTGTAGCCGTTCTAAGTTCTTGTTGTCGTCTCCGCATAAAGCGTAGATCACCGTGAGCATCTACAGGACATAACCTTCTTGGATATCTTGGCGTACTCTCATACGTACAAGTCACCTTTTCCACTGACAAATATGGAGGGGGTCTTTGTCCGAGTGCTCTACTATTGCCGAGCCGAATGGCTGTGGTCAAACTGGCGTATCTATGCCGGTACACACAGCCTGTGTGACAGGCGATGCATTTACCGAACGCTTTGAAACCAATTCGACTCGGGGACTCGGACTAAGTAGCAATCGAAAGGTCTAAGCCTTGTCTGTCATAAAACGTAGCATATAGTCAGCTATCGAAGACATATGCCTTAGATCTATGACATACTGGACATGTCAACTTCTCGGATGCATGCAGTACTGGGGCTGTAGGGGCCGTTTGGGGATCGTTGAGCCGCACCAATGACCAGGGGTGGCGTGACTAGCCGCCCTGGTGACACCGAGTGACCTCGTGTAACCAATTGAGTGACTGTGACACTGAAGCGCGCCCTGGGCGGGACGAAGCTAATTGCCCGCTGGTTGCTGCCGCTCATCACCACTCTCAGCGTCGCGGACGCTGTGCTCAACGCTGACCTTAGTCTTTCCCTACGCTAAGCCATCCTGGCGACTCTCTTTGCTTCTGAGCCGCTACCATGACCGATCCAACGGACCAGGGCAGGCAGCAAAAGTACTCTGTCGGCTCTCCTCCAGGTCAATCAGCGCTGGCTTACATGAGCGAAGACCATGATGGCTACCCACAAACCTCTAGCTTGCCTCAGAATGGACCTATGTCTGCACCTCCCAGCAATGGAAACCACATCCCCGAACGACCCAACTTCCCGACTCGAGCGTCCACCGTGAGCTCTCCGCACGACTTGGATCACAAGAAACCCAAGCAGACCGGCCCCCACCATGCCCGTAGCGAGGACCTCAACCATACGAATCCAAGCAACAGTACCGACACATACGCTAGTGAACGTTCATTCTCGAAGCAGGGCTTCCTCACTGCTAGCCGTCCCTCGACACCCGCAGGTTCTAACAACCACCTCCAACCCTCCTCCTCCGAATATTCTGATGCCTACAAGCGTCGTTCTCCAAGCGTAGCCTCTATAGGATCTGCACAATCGGGCTCATCTGAACATGACGGTGATGCAGCCACCGCTGCGACCTCCACGACCCACACATCGAGCACCAATATTACCTCTTCGTGAGTGACCCCTCTCATATCTCCCTCATTCCCTGCGCCACAAACTCTCTATGCAAGGCTCCACAGAAATGATATATGTAAGCAGCCTACTTACCATCACGCTTTCCCAGCTCGTGTACCGCCTGCGGTAAGGCGATGGCAGGTGCTTTCGTGCGGGCCCTAGGAGCTGTCTACCACTTGAACTGTTTCAAGTGCATGGTGAGCAAGTCCGGTCCGGCTTAGATGCTGTGGTCTCATCCGTCTCCAGGACTGCGGTGCCGTCGTTGCCTCGAAATTCTTCCCAATCGATGGCCCTGATGGTAAACAACATCCGCTATGCGAACGCGACTACTTTCGACGACTCAACCTCATATGCGCGAAGTGTGGGCAGGCACTCAGGGGGAGCTATATCACCGCGTGCAGTGCGTGTCTGTGTTGAGCTGTCTTTGAGGTTGTAGTAACTTATCCCCTTCAGACAAGAAGTTCCATGTGGACCATTTTACTTGCTCCGTCTGCACTACTCTATTCGGCCCCCAGGACTCGTATTACGAGCACGAAGGCGACGTCTACTGCCATTTCCACTACTCGACCCGGTTCGCGACAAAATGCGCTGGTTGTAACAGTGCCATTCTGAAACAGTTCGTGGAGATCAACCGGAACATGCGCGACGAATGCTGGCACCCAGAGTGCTACATGATCAACAAGGTGCGGTGATTCCTCGTACAACATAGCGAGCGTGTGCGCCTGACAGTCTTGGCAGTTCTGGAACGTCAAAGTGAACGTTCGCCGGCCGAACAGTCTATTGCCCTCTACAGAGAGTGTGAATGCACCTCCTCCCGAACAGCCCTGGGTGGAAGAGGAGAAAAAGGAAACGCCGAACTCGTTGAAGGACAAGCAGATCAGGATGGAACAGCAGGTCTATCGGATATGGACGTGAGTGGCTCCCTCTATCGGTCTGGGGCCTTTTGACAAGGCGTCTTCTCAAGGGTGCTGTCCGCGTTCGAGGAGTCCAGCGCTGCTTGCATTTCAGACATGCTACGACAAGTCAGCAATGGACAATACCTTGAAGCTATCCGGATGGCTGAGAAGTTCATTCTACATGTGGAGGTGCTTTTTGCGACGATCGACGACTTGGAGTACCAGTTCTCTCGTCTCAACCTGAAAGGTGCGTTTTAGGTGATATCGGCCCAGGGTCATCGTTCACCCAGACCACTGCTTCAGGCATGTCACATGTTCGCGAAGCCCGGATGCTGTGCCGAAAGACAGTGGACCTTTTCACATTGCTCTCCCATACCCAAGAGCCAGGCGCTCGAAGAATGGGCATGACCCAGGAACTTCTTGCTCTTGTGACCGGTTTGGCGCACTACCTCAAGATTCTGATCCGCATTGCTCTCACCGGCGCATTGAAACTAGAGCGGGAGCAAGATGTGCGAGAGGCGCTTGGCTCCTTCCTAGATAAACTGCACATGCTGGCGATTCAGGGAGGAAACCCCTCAGCCAAGCGCATGATGAAGCGGGCGAACGGTGAGGTGCTATCCCAGGGCGACCATGGTAACACTGGCACACAGGGTGTCACTTACGGGTTCAAGAGCCTCGCTCCAGAAAATGCAGGCGAGTCGCCTTTCTCGGCCACTCCTCGGGATTTTTCCTTAGCGAAAGTCAACGTGGTCCACCCTCCTTCAGACCTTTGCGTTAAGTGCAATATGACTGTAGAGGAAGACTGCGTTCGACTGGATACATACCAGCGCTGGCATTCGCACTGCTTGCAGTGTGCGACGTGCGGGAAGGCGGCCGCGGTACTCGTCCCAAAGGAGAGCACGTCCAAGCCACTCGAAGACGGCGCCCGGTTGGACGATCGGGAACGGGAGAAAGAGCGAGCCGACGGTGGCAAGGACACGCCCAAGCTTTCCTCCGCGCGGAGACCGCCCGCCAACGTCAGGCTTTTCGTGTTCGACCCAGAGTCAGTACGCGACACCCAGCAGTTTGGGCCAGTCCCGACAGTTACATTCTGCGTCGATCACGCGCACAATGGATGCAAATCCGGCTTTCAGCCTGTCTCACGCTTGGAGCAGTACGCGTTCCTACTGAATGTCGCGCTCCGGCGGTTGTACGTCCTCCTCAAGAAGCGTGGAGTGGTCCCTGCTACCCCTAGTGAGATCTCTTCCCTTCTTCCATTTGACCATTCATGTGTTAATTACCATTCAATCATAGGCGCAGCCTCTCCGAGGGAATTAGGGAAAGATCCGTACGGCGATGATATCAATCGTTTGAAATCCTTCCCCCTGGATCGCAAGCTTTCGGCAACTGCTCGGGTACCGAAGCGTTCGACGATTGTGGAGAGCCCGACGGGCAAGGTCGCGCATCATGCGGATATGTTACAGCCTCGCGGTAGCGACATTGCGCAGGTACGATCTCCTCCACAACAACCTCGAGTTCAGAAAGTGTCCCAGCAATCCCAACCCACCCCGTACCCTACTACTCAACAACGTCCTGCTATCAATGCTAGCAACCTCGACGTCATTCGCCCTTCCTTCGGGCGAAACAACACCGAGGTGATGATTGTAGACGAATCAGCGCCTACATCTCCCGCCGGTGGAGTCGACGAACCGAAGCTACCGGGGGTGGAAGAGGGGATCACCCTGGCCGATATTCCACAGCTTGTAGAGGCTGCACAGGCTCGGGAGCAACATCGGTCGCTACCGAGGCAGAGCTCGATACCGTTCATCGCTGAGCTGAATCCAGTCGAACTCGCCATCGTCAAGCACTCGGCGGTCTTGGCCCTGCAACGGTCACCGCTACGAGATCAGTTCGACCTTGACGAGATCCTGGAGTTGGTCGAGATGAAGAAAAGTTCGTTCTGGAACAAGCTGTTCAAACAGGGCGCGGAGAAGAAAAATCCTAAAAAGAAGGGTAAGGCGTTTCTCAAGACCTCTGGATGTGAACATTTTCTCATCTCTAATGTAGGTGTATTTGGCGTTCCTCTGGAGCTACTGGTAGAGCGCGAAGGATCCGATTCGTTGCATGGTGCATCAAGAGCTCCCCTGCGAGTGCCAAGTTTCGTTGACGACGTTGTCTCTGCCATGAGGCAGATGGGTATGTCGATTGTCAGGCTTCGTCGATACTGGATTGCTCAATGTTACTAGATATGTCGGTCGAAGGTATCTTTCGAAAGAACGGTAATATTCGCCGTCTGAAGGAACTTACGGACGCGATCGATCGGGATCCTTCGTCGGTTGACTTATCCCAAGATAACCCCGTCCAGCTCGCAGCGTTACTGAAGAAGTTCCTTCGTGAACTACCCGACCCTTTACTTACTTTCAAGCTCCACAAACTCTTCATCGTCTCACAAAGTATGTGCCTGTACCACGCATCATGGCTGTGTAATCTGACACCTTTATGTAGGTTTGCCGAACGAAGCTGACCGCAAACGCTTACTCCACATGATTTCCCTCATCTTGCCCAAATATCACAGGGATACGATGGAGGTGCTCTTTGTCTTCCTCAAATGGGTAGCCTCATTCGCACACTTGGATGAAGAGACGGGCAGCAAGATGGACCTTCAGAATCTTGCCACTGTTATCTGTCCCAGCATCCTCTACTCGAGAGGCCGGGACGGCGTCCGTGATGAGAGTTTTGGCGCAATTCGCGTTGTGACGGCTCTGCTGGAAAACCAAGACGAGCATTTCTGTGTTCCAGAGGAGTTTTTGCACATTCTACATGATCAGGACTACTTCCAGAGTAGTATGGATCTCCCGAGCAAGGAGTTCCTGAAGAAGTGCGATATGTACCACAAGGTCAAGATGAGTGGTCGGACCCCTGGTATGATTTCACCAGTATCGGGCTCGACGCCGTTCAACTTTGGTAATGGCAATTCGCAACGATCGGACGACCCGAGGGCCATGCCTCCACGAGCTGAGTCCAGGTGAGTGCCATCGCTGTGCCATGAGTTATTCTCGATGCCCAACCACCTCCAGATCGCTACAGTCCCAGATGCAGTTCGAAAGACCCCCTATGGGTACACCATCGCCGTCGGAATACCCTCCTCGTAGTGGTCTCCAATCCCGCCAACAGTCTCCTCCCACTTTACAGCACTCTCCCTACTCCTACCCACCCGCAGGTGGACCGCAAGCGTCACTATCGCAAGGAGCCGCCGCCATCCAAGCGCCGTCACCTCGACCAGCGCCGGCGAGCTACCAACCAGATGCCAACGGCGAGTGGGTGGCCCCGCAGATGCCTGGAAGTCGGCCGCCCTCCCGGCCGTCGTCATCCTATGTGCCCTCGCGAAGCAGCGGGGAGGGAAACCACCCGTTCACGTCCAACTCACACGCCGCGCAGCCGGTGCGGCAACGCATATAACCTTCTCATGGGTTTCCTGGTTGAAGTTGTATATATGGCTTCTCTCTTGCTGTCAGATCACGCATCCCCTCGTTTGCATTGCTACCATTCCCTCTTCCCAAATCTGTACTTGACATAGCTCCCTCATTTAACCTATTGACCACGGACGAATATCTGCAGTATTTTCGATACCCTCACTCACAGCCGTTATGGCGATGAATGCAATCGCATGGCATTGAACGACTCTGTCCCTCGTGTGCTTGGGAATCCGAATGATCGTCGAAGGTAAACGTTTCACGTTTCACCCTGGGCCGCGGTCTCTCCCCGAGGCTCGCTGCTCCTATGGGCGCCTCGCGACTTCTCTCCCCGTTTCGCCGTCGTCCACCCTCACGCTGGACCCCGCATTCGCCGCCTGCCGTCACTCTTGCGGCTATACGCGTTGCTGTGCACATATAGGCTTTTTTGTGCGCGTATAATCACCGAATTAATGCAGCGCGCCGCGAAGCAAACGCGCAAAGTCAACCGCTGGAATGCATATTTGCACAGCCAGGTGGAGGCGTTCAACCAAGGTGCGCTCAGATGCGCGGTATACCACGGGAACGTTCTGAATATTTAAACACCAGACCTTGCCCCCGGCCATCCCAGACCAAAGGTTCACGAGATTGCGAGAGGAATACGCGAGAGATGGGATGTTATGACTGAGGGAGAGCGTGTCGCCGCTACGCAAGACGCCGTTGTAGAGCTGGAAGAGCAGCGGGAGTCAAGGCAGACTGCGAAACGCGAGTCGCGCGTATCTACCACGCGCGATATACGCTCCACTTTGGACGCGATTGAGGCCGAGGTATGTCCCACGCCAAACCTATGTTCGCACTTATTCACCGAAATCTGGCACAGCTACAAGACTTGTACGCTCGCACGGGCGCAGAGATACTTCTCGTCTCTGTTCGGTCAGATGTTGAGAACTTTACCGCAAAACCCCGCATCTTTACGTCTTCTCCTCGCGTCGCCGACTTCTTCCACACGTCAACGAACCGCACTGTAAATGAGTTTTCCGTGAAGCTTCAGGCGTATTGCGTTGCGGATGTACAGGCACGTGCGTGTATTATTTGCGTGTCACGCTTGTTGTACTCTGATGTTTGTCTGTAGCTATCGTGTCGCCGACCCTTAGTGTACAACAACAAATACTGGAGATGAAGCGCAAGGTGAAAGAAGTAATAAACGAGAAGCTACGTAAGTCTTATTCCAAAATATCTCATGGTAACCGATACCTCATGTGTCAATTCCAGAGGAATGCGCACGACCCGCTAGGATGCCGCGAATCAATTACGTCGATTTCGAGACCTGCATCACGGAGAGGCATGGAATCATCTGTGACAACTGGCCACTACCCAACTTCTGTGCTCCCGGAAGCATCAACTCTCTTACGGAACTAGAGGTCCTCTACAGGGCTTGGAGCACAGGTGTTACGACGTTCCGAAAACTGTCGCTCGAAGAATGGCGCCAATTCAAGGAGGTGCGCACTCAGCATCGGCTCGAGGCGGCTATTCGCCAGACATCCATCGCTTCAGCGAACGCTCTGCAGGCTACCGAGGTTTCCCAGATGCAACCTGAAGCCGGACCGAGCACTTCACCTGCCGCAGAGCCCCTTACAATGTCTACTGTAGTCGAGCACGAACTCCCTACAACCTCAGCCCTTGCCTTGCCCCAGGCAGTTGTGGAAGAAACCCCATCCGCCGGCCTTGAATGTTCCGCAGAGATACCGTCGGAAATACCGTATAAATCTGCATGTCTCCCAGATCCCTCGACATCCTCCTGTTCCGCACACCAAGGCTTGCAGTTTTCACTCGATGCCGACACCCCTCATCAGCCGCCGATGTCGACCAGCCAGGCTATCCCTTCCCCCCTCGTCGCATCTACTTCTATCACATCCGAGTCTTCTGGCCCTTCTCCAACCACGCCGTCATCCTCAGAGCCTAGTCATCAAGAATGCGCCGTCTTTGTCTTTTCCACCGGAAAACGACCTCCGCCATCTAATCTCAACGTATTGGGGCCTATGGGCCTGATACAGAAGAAACCTAGGAAGAAGCGCGTGGATGCCGGTATCAAGCGTGGGCCGAACAGGAGGACGACGGACAAGCAACAGGATGAGGGGGGGTCACCTTCAGCCGCAGATGCGGATGAGGCCCAAATCGCATCTTCACCATCCCATCCCGCCACAGAGCTACCCCAGGGCTAGGTGGCAGAGGGCGGCTGAAAGATAGCAAGGATACTGACAATTCACGGTACCGGTGAACGTATTGTATCTCGATTCTTTTTTTCGGCTAGGTAATTGGCTAGTTGATCTTGACAGGATGGACACTCGGCCTTACTCCATGGTCTGACAGACAATGTCCGCTCGAACTATTTTATGTAATACTATTTTATTGTGCGATCACCATGGTTCATATGAATGACACTTCGGAAACACTGACTGAAGTACTTCGAAGGCAGCGTTTTCAAAGGCATTTGTATACAAGTCATAACAGATAGAGCTGGGGCACTTTCCACAGCGGTGAGTCAGCTTCCCTTATGCGCTGCGGCCAGCGCACTAACCCGGAGTCGAGTCGAGATAGTATCCGGAGAACCGTCGGAATTCAATTCTATGGTCAAGCAAAGATTGCGTGAATATTTGTTTCCAGGCACGGTACCGGCACCCCAGCTTGTTCCTTGACCGGTGACCTTTGACATTGACCGTGACCGTGGAATGGTATGTCTTCGAACTTGATGACTTGCCATATCGAGAAAGACACGCATCAATCCATGCAAGTATGCCAGTGGGCGCTTTCATGCCGACCGCACTATAACTCGTTCGAATCGTTCAAACCTCCCGTGTCTGCGGGGGACACCAGTGACAGGGTTTTATCGTACGTCGGTGTGCTTGTACCCCCGCAGACTAGTATTCTTACGCAAGCGACATTGTCAGAGTCCTCCGACTGAGGCGCATCAAGTTGATCCTCGCCGATGGCTCGCCGAGGTGTTTCGTGTGCAGCATTTGTTGGTTTTGATGAGGGACAGTCTTGTCGCTCACTGTAAAATTTCTTGCTTGGTAATGGCCGCTGTTAGCATACAATGCGGGAAGACTCCGACAGGGCAGCCTTCGATCCGCTCAGTGTGGACGACGGTAGATAGAGGTTGATAAGCGGCACTTCATCCCCAGTACAGGCGTGGAGGCGACCGACACTGCTTCCAAGATTGTCAGCAGGCTACTGCTGAGTGAGCAAACCAAGCACGAAAGGGGCGGCTTGAATTCGGAATTTAACGTCGAATGACAGACGACCATCATCACGACGGGAAAATACGCGGTTACATATTTAAGGAGGATGAAGCCAATGTGTAGCCCTTCACCAGTACCGCCTATTCTCACCTCCACAGATAGCACTCACTTTACAATTCAGCTTTTCATTCAGTCGCCATGTCCCACGGCAAGCAGTTCACGCTTTTCACCCACAGGGCCGGTCCAAACGGATGGTGTGTACATCACATTGCTACACGCTATAAACGCAAATATTGATTATATGATGTGCACAGGAAGGTCGTTTTTGTCCTCGAAGAACTCGGCTTGACCTACGAGTCCGTTTACTTGGACATCGACAAGGGCGAGCAGAAGGAGCCCAAGCATACACAGTACAACCCCAACGGTCGCATCCCGACGCTCATTGACCACAAAAACGGCGAATTCGTTCTCTGGTGCGTTGCGTCATGCATGGATTTATAAAGTAGTCATTTACCTGGAATCTACAGGGAGTCGAACGCCATCATCCAGTACTTGTCCGACAAGTACGACACGGAGCACAAGATCTCGGTGACCGGCGATGATAAGTACCACGAGCTGCAGTGGCTATACTTCCAGGCGTCAGGCCAGGGACCATACTTTGGTCAGGCGGGGTGGTTCCTGATCTTCCATCCCGAGAAGGTTCCCTCCGCCGTCGAGAGGTACAAGAACGAGGTGAAGCGCGTTTTCAGCGTTCTGGATGGCGTTCTCTCCAAGCAAGAGTGGCTCGTTGGTGGGAAGATGACCATCGCTGATATCTCTTTCATTACGTACGTCGTCTCCTCTCCGAGTTGCTGCTCACTTTTCAACTAAGAATATCAGATGGAATGAATTTGCGATGCGGCGGATTCTTGAGGAAATTGATTGCGAAAAAGAATATCCCGCGGCTGCGGCGTAAGTACTCGATATACCATGGTCCGTCACTCCTCTGTTGACACAATGTTTTTCAGGTGGCACAAGAGGCTCATGGACGTACCCTCTGTCAAGAAGGCATGGGCAGAGAGAGCCATTCTTGCCAATCAGTAGATATTACTGCTCAAGGGACTGAGTAAGATCGTCAGTAGAAGACAAATCACTGCTCAGCTTCATATTTGTGACGTGTTTCACTTGAGATCCTCCGAAACGTGGTCTTCAAGTGGTGTATGATGCGTGAATAAAACTTTGGTGGATGTAAAAATATATTGCAATCAACACAACTATTTCGTGATTCGTGATACTTCTTGAGCATTTTTCCACGTAGGAGGAGTGAAGTACCTAAAATGCAACCTTCCGGAACCTTAGCAACGCATGCAGAACATCTTCGGTCACCGTCGACTTGATCCCGAACTTGAAGACCTTCCTAATGAAGAGTGCGGTGTACAAACAGAGACAAATCACGAGGCACAGCGTTGATCGGAGAGTGCAGAGCGCACTCCACCGTCGACGCTGGTCATGACTAGCACTGGCGATTTGGCGGCTCATACCCGGTTCGAAATAGGTCGTCTACCGAGGTCATTAATGAGCTTAATCATTTGAGTTTCAGCCGCTAAACAGTGCATACCTAGGAATCTTGCATAATCGTCGACCGTAACGATGGAAGATCAGCGAAGAGACTACCTATAAATAGCAAGGTGGGAGTCGTTGGAGTTGGAATTTAACCTGAAGGCACTCAGGCTTCCCAGTACTTCAAGCGTTCGTCACACAAGTTGACAGTTCGCGATGTCAAGTTTCATCGACGATTTAGCCGTCCCTACGATCATTTTATGCAGATCATCGAGGGACTGTAGTAAGGAGACTCCAGCTCATGCAGCCCTCATAGCAGAGAATCGTTCCGCAATAGCTCGTACCTCGGGGCGTGGGAACATGCTCGGCCGACACTCTGGCTTTGCGTCGCGGAGAAATTCCATCAGCCAATTGGGAGTAGCTGCTTAGCAGATTGATATGACGCGGCTAGGGTGCGTATCCGTATCATCTGAAGGGGTTCGTCAGCAGAATCGATGATTTTCATATTGCAGACACATCACAAGTACTGTCCCGTCCTAACCAGCGCTGCGTCGCATTGCTGACTGATCAGGCTGCTATCTAGTAGCCTTGTTCAGGTATAAAAAGAGGGATCCGACAAGAAATTTTAGCATAGTCCATCAAGAATCTCTCCTCGAGCAGTCTCTTTTCATATATAGTAGGCCTACCCTCACCATGTCGCACGGCAAGCAGATTACGCTACTCACGCACGCACGAGGCCCGAATGGATGGTATATGCATCGGGCTGCTCATGCATACATGAGATCTAACCCCGTGCATTTAGGAAGGTCGCTATAGTACTCGCAGAGCTTGGCTTGACCTATGAGTCTGTCTATCTCGACTTCCAAAAAGGCGAGCATAAGGCTCCTGGCTTCACCAAGTACAATCCCAATGGTCGCATCCCGGCTATCATTGACCACCGCAACAACGACTTCGTTCTCTGGTGCGCGAACCTGTGCTCAGACGCTACAACATATAAGCTGATCCTACTCAACAGGGAATCAGACGCTATCATCCAGTACCTGGTTGACAAGTACGACACTGCTCACAGGATCTCCGCCACTGGCGACGAGACTTATCACCAACTTCAATGGCTCCACTTTCAAGCCTCTGGCCAGGGCCCCTACTTCGGTCAGGCTGTTTGGTTTGCTTACTTACACGCTGAGAAGATCCCCAGCGCTATCGAGAGATACAGCAACGAGACCAAACGCGTTCTGAGCGTTCTGGAATCCGTCCTGTCGAAGCAAGAGTGGCTCGTCGGGGGCAAGTTGACCGTCGCCGACCTTTCGTTCTTACCGTGAGCCAAGCCTTATTGTTTGAACTGTGTGACATCTTCATGATATTGATTCTCTCCAGCTGGAATAAATCCGTTAGCAAAGTCCTCTTCGAAAGTTATGACTGGGCGCAAGACTATCCTGCAACGGCTGCGTGAGTGACTGGCATTTCTCGTACTTATTGCCATGTGCTCATGCACTTGATAGGTGGCACAATAGACTCTCGAATCTTCCCTCTGTGAAGAAGGTTTACGCAGAGCAGGCCGCTCTTTCATTTGAATAGCCGCTGTTGCCCCATGATCAAGTCCGTCGAGGGCTGAGTTCGGTAACAATAATTTATTTTATACTTGATGCTCAAATCATACGGATGCACAGTCCACATGAGTTTTGTCTGTATGTGCCTAGACGTCGTTCAAGTCATTGCTACGTGGCGTCCAATAAACTTGAGTACCTTCCTTTCAGAGCACCGCACTCGTGCGCAAATAAAGCCAAATACGCGTCTTTGCGAAGCTGCTAGCTAGACGCCCAAGGCGGCTTGACGAAGGCGAACCCCCACGTCCGCCGTTTGGGAGACGCCAGACCCTCCTGACGGAGTTTCTATAAAAGGACGTCGGGAGGGGATGGGGACGAGACTACGCCGTCACATAAAGTTACAACTGATCTTACAATAATATAGCACGGTCCGTATTCTGCCAGTAGGCTGAACCCGCTGCCACGCGGGCGTTCCCACGCTATGGGCAAACAATGGCTCTGCGCGCTCGCCAACAAGGTTGAATAGGTGCGTTGCCTTGTTCCCAAAGCATGTTGTTGAAGCCCTCCTCCTGGGCGCAGCCTTCGCGATGCGCATTGTTTACACAATAAGAGCAGTATACAATGTTGTCAGTGAACCTTGAATTGTCCGAGATGGGTAAAATGAAGTCTCCACGCTCGGCTCTTGCTTGTAACGGCAGTATAAAGTGGCGTCCGTGGCAAGGAGATGCCCTCGCGTTTCGCCACAGCACGTCTCCTCCCTGTACATATCTCTCGTCGTCTGTGACGGCTTGCTCTAGCCACTCCTAATATCTGTCACTCTTTCCACGACAAGCACTCTCTACACGCCCCACCGCCATCACAAGGGGCTCACCTCATTCTGCTCGATCCGACCACCCACGCCTATTCAACCCTACCCTTTACGCTCGCCAGAATGGCCTCCCGTTACGTCGCAGTCACATTTGCTGAGAAGCCTCGGTAAGCGTTGTGCGACGTCGGTGGTTGGGCACCGAGCTGATGAGCACGAAGCATGTCTGTCTCGAAATACATCGAGCGCCGCATCATCAGGGCTTGGAAGTTCATGACCCACAAGCCGCAGCGCAAGTCCATCCTCATGGAGGACTTCGTCATGCTCAACGCACGCCGCCGCAGCGTCAGGTTCGCTTGAGCGCACACATCATGCTAGTCTTTGCGCAAAGCACAACCACCTTCATGCCTCTCATGGATATAAAAGACTTCCCTATTGCGGCTGCTAGATGCAGTTGAATGTAGGACCTAGGAATAACGGCGACGGACTAGAAGACTCACTCTCCATCATGGACTATGCACGGACACACATTTCTTCCTGATTATACCAATTATGTGTAATTCTGCAAATAATGCAATGCGCCGCCCGTATGTGTCGAATATTACTAGAATGATACCGGTATGAGAGCTGCAGACGACATCAATTGGGTGAACATGTTCGTTGAGCTACTGATTGACATGTGCGCGGGTCGCGCACAGATGCAATTGCATGAATAGCTTGCAACAACGAGCTGGATCTTTTGTCCCAGATGCTAGAGTTAGAGTAACAAAGACGGTAAAAATCCACAGCCAAAAGCGATCATGGGTCGAGACTCCACAAATCTAGCTCGCATGGCAAAGACCATGGACTGGGCATGAAGAGCGTGTGTTACGGCCTGAGGCATACGGGCGCTGGCGCAGTATGTGCATTTGTTTGGCCGAATGCTGAGGGAGAGGTTTGGGCGAAACGACCATGTAACCCGCGCGAGAGAACGAGAAGCACCTGACGGGCTGATCCGTAACGCCACAAAGCCTTTTGCAAGCGCCTATAGGGAAGGTGGCCCCGCAGGAACATCGAGGTTAAATGCGTGCCCTGTCGGTAAAATGCATGTAAGCTGTGACAATTTTGGAGGTGTGATACTTTCGACATTATAAGGCACAGAAAATAGCCGCAAACCATCGTTTAAGGGCATAAAAACATAGATTTGCATGTGAACGATACCGATAGAGAAATACATGGCAGCATAATGAGCAGTGGCATAGTGTCTAGCGAGGGACGAATGGAGATGTAACATAGTATAGGAAAGAAAGAGAAGAAAGAGGGTAAGTGGCTCCGCTAGATCTTAAGGAGCCGTTGACGGAGAGTAACTGATACAAACAATCTATCATGAAAGAATCGCATCAAACGAGGGGAAGGATGGAATGGTAAGCAGACCCAAAAAATTTAAGCGTTAGAGAGCCCCTTCGAGGGGAGGAGATGGAGTAGGACCAAACGACGGGCTAAGAGTTTAGAGATTTTCGAAGGCCTACCAGAAATACGTCAGGACGGGCAGTTACACGGGTGAAGCCAAGAGTGCACGTACCTCGCGCCTAGCTTGAGCATCCCTCCTCATGCTCTCAGCAAGCTCCGCCTCGGCGTCGATGCTCGCCTTGAGCATCTGCCGCGCGACGGCGAAGCGCGTCTGGAGGGTGTTGCGCTCCTGCTCGAGCTGCTGGATGCGCCCGTTGCACTCGACGACCTGCTGCTGGAGCACGTCGTGCGTTTGGACGAGGTTCTGCAGGTGCAGGTTGGCCTCCACGTACGACTGCTGGGCCTGGTACCAGCCTTGCTGCGACGTCTGCAGGTCGAAAGACGTTTGATTGTGCTGGGCCTGCAGCGTTTGAAGTTCTACTTGCGCGAGGAACAGGTCGATATCCTTCGTGTCCAGGTTGGCCCGGATCGCCGCATGTGCCTCGTCGGCTTGCTCGAGCTGTGTACAAAACGCGCCTGTTAGTAGGGTCGCGCAGGGAATTTGAGTGATGAACGCACCTCTTCCTGTCTTTCTGCGAGCTGCGCTTGTACGAGTGTCCTCTCTGCCGCGGTCGCCTGCTGCAAGGCGCTCTGCTGGTCCAGGGCTTCCTTGGTCTGCTGCAGCTCCTCCCGCAGCCGCGCCAACTCTTCGCGGAGCTCCATGGTCGCCGGTGTTGATTCCCGCGATGCAGCGCGGGATGCAGGGCGGAACAGGGCAGGCAGCCTGGAACCACTGGCCACTGGGCCGTCGAACTCATCTGCATCTTCCTCGGCCTTGGGGATGATACGGAAGGTGTGTGTGACACGGCGTTTTACCGGCGAGATCTCCATCCCCTCCGAGTCGAGGTCGTTGGCGAAAGTACCGATGTACGGTGTGTCGTCGGGCGTCGGCAAGTAGGCCGTCCTGGCCACTGAGGGTTTGCGGACGGGGGTCCCGTCCGAGGCCGACCGGATGGTCCCCGCGAAGCTCGAGCCGTCGTCCACGTCGGCAGGGGCGTCCCGATCCCCCAGATCCGCGTCTGAGATGTCCGAGAGTGAACGTCGGTGCCGGAGAGTGGGTGTTCGCTCCGCGTCTTCGTACAAGTCGTCTTCACTACTTGCTCGGGCGACCGCCTGGGCTACCTCTTCTTCATCCATTTCGGAGTCTTCTTCCTCCTCGCGCTCCCGCGAGTCCTGCTCGCTCATGATAGAGTCGCCATCCTCGTCTTGGTCATTGTCTACGTGCCACTGTGCATATGCACCTGGCAGGAAGCGCTTATCAGACGCCTCGGAGACCGCAACGGATACGCTCGGCGAGGGAGACCAGGCAACCGGCGTGGGCGCGCGGGCGGGTGCGAGGATGCTCGTTGTGGGCCGCACCGCGGGTGGCGCGGGCGTGGTCTGCCGCACGAACGCGACCACAGCCTTGTCGAGCGCCACCGCGAGATCTATCATACGCTCGTGGTCTGCGAAGGGCCCGCCGACGTGTTCGTCTCCAATGTCCTCTTGAACGCGCTCGTAAATTTCCCGCAGGGCGGACGAGAGACGGAAGCGACGCCCGTTGACGGTGTCCTGTGGAACGACGAGCCGTGCTTCCAGCTGTGTGGGGGATCGTCAGACGCCCCTTGCACATCCAGAGAAACGACATGGCACGTACCGCGTCGTCGAGTATGCTTTGTGCGGATTTCATCCAGCGGTCTCCTAGTTTGTGGAGTTGGTAGGCCTTTGCCTGAACTGTGAAGCTGGTCAGTCGACGCGTCCAGGCCACACAATCAGGACGACGCACATTCGACGCGGTATTCTTCAACAGATAGCACCGAACCTGCTGCCTTCTTCATGAAAAATTCCTTGAGGACAAGATGCCCGACTGTGCAAGGGTCAGAAGATGACGGCCACACGAGATGGAAGGGGTACTTACTACCACGGTAAGTAATGCGAGACATGGTTAAGTGAATTGGGAAGAGTTGGAAAGAGGAAGGTGGGTAGAGAAATTATCTACAGGTAAAGTCAGAAGAGTGTGGAAGCTGGGGGGCAGCGGCGGGGGCGCAGCGATATATATGCTGCCTCTGTCGCTTAGTGCAATCGGCTCCCTACATGTCCTTATTCAGTATCCTATCAGTATATCGATACTACATCGCCTCGTTGAGATCTGGAGTGGGCTGCAGTTGGCCTTCACGAACACGTTGCGCTAATGCGGTGGCAAGGAAGAGACAAGGGTATTCATAAGCGAGGTCTCTAAAGACTAAAAATCTATTGTCGTCCGTGAATAGGTAATAATCTAGGCCCCTATGTGATGCCACACCTACCAAATTCAGTCGTGAGGCCAACTGATGAACAAACAGGGCCAAAGACTCACCGCGAAAAAAAGGGGTATCCCGCCACCAGCCAGTGGCCAAAAGAAAAGAAAACGGACGGAAAATGCCACTACAATACGAGATGGTCCGCAAGATGGTTCAGCACGCCGTGGCCCCGTGCGTGGTGCTTGAACCGCCTCACGTCCCGCGCGATGATGACCGCGTGCGAGTTGAAGACAAGGTCGACGAACGCGAGCTGCTTCTCGAGCTGCGGCAGCCCGTTGAGCCACCGCGCGAGCTTGCGCTGCAGCGGAGATACGGCGCCCCCCTGTTGCGCGATCGCGGCGGTGGCCGACCCTGCGTTCGTCAACGTTGTCGTCGTGGGCGTGTGGCCCGCGACGGACGGCTCGGCGGCGCGCGGCGCGGCCTCCGCGGGGTCGACTATGTAGTCGACCACGACGTCCTCCACGCGTTTCTCCATCTGCCCGACGATCTGCACGAGCCTCTCCCGGTACGAGTCGTGGTTCTCTAGCGCCCTGATGCGTTTCTGCGACTTGTGGGAATCCAGCGAGAGGCGCAGGACGGCCATCGACATCAACATCGGTATGAGGATCGGGAGGGACAAATAGATGAGCTGAGCACACGGATCAGTAACTGGGGTGGAAAGTGCGGAGTGATCGACGTACGGCGTTGTAGGGGAAGTTGGCCTGGAATACCGGCGGGAGTGGCACACGCACGCTCGAGAACCACGCGGGCGAGAACATTCGCGGTCCTGGTACGGCGTCCGGCCGCACTTCTGGAAGAGAATACGACTTTATTATTGGAGAATACTCTTCGTCTAGTTCTCTGCGAGATGACGTCATTGACCACCTGCCAATAAATGGAGAGGATTTCACTCACACTTGAAGGCCGGTCGCCATGTAGTCGTCGAAAGGGTCTTCTGTCTCGACAGCGGCAGTAAGGTATGGAACCGTGGTATCGTTTACAGCATTAGCGTAGAAGCATATATGGGGGAATAGGGATAATGCTTGGTAGAATATCCTGTCTGGATAATGTGCTCAGCGGACTGGGTTTCAACGATCATTGAGGGCCTACCTGGATCGGCCATGACCTCTAGCAGGGGCCTGCCAGATGCAGACCACTGGTCTACGGCGTAAAACTGCTTGCCAGTTCTACTGAGCAGCCGTGGGCCGAGGTATGCAAACATTTTTGACCTGAACCCGGGGAACTGTATGAGACCGATATGGGGTGTTGCGACTGTGACAAAGTTGACGGGTGTAACTTTGTCGAAGAACTTGCGCTGGTGCAGCACGCCGACGAGGTATCGGGATACTAGCCCTCCGAGGCTGTAGCCAATCACAGAGAGTTTTGTAACTTGCTGGTCCTTTTCCTCTAGTATGCGCTTGACTTCGTCGAGGACCTGGGAAGATTAGTTAGCTCCTGGTCGCGCGAGGGACTGAGGGGGCTGACCTCTTCGGCTACTCTCTCACCTCCCCAATCGACACCGTCGTAGGTGCCCGACTCTTCATTCGACTTTGCGACGAGGATGCGCAGCTCCTCGCCATGAGGCCCTGCTTCTTCGCCGCGGCGCTCGCGGACAATTCGCTCCATTTCGGATAGATGGCCAGAGTTTCCCCACATGCCGTGGACCATGACGACGAGATGCACGGGCTTGGGGGACGACATGGCGAAGTATGGGCAAGGTGCGCTGCCTGAGCAGGGGGCTTTATACCGGTGTATGCGGTATACAGCGAGGATGGACAGCCTGCGGCCGGCTTGGTTGCGTGGCACCTGCGAATAAGCCGTATGTGTCATGCCGAGTCGGGCGGCGCCTCGCTGGGGACACAGCAGACGATGAGCAGCCGTCGACCATGCTGGAGATCGCGTGGTACGTCAATGGCGGTCAGTCCATCGTACCCTGCGCGATCATCCCTACAGCGCGGGCGCTTTCAATACTCTCCGGCTACCCAAATCGTCCGAACAGCGACCTGCTTTCACCTTCGTGAAGGTCAACGCTTCAATCGTCTAGGCAGAGCACTGAGTAAGTGGCTCTATCTCCGCTGACTCTGACATACTGAAAGCGATGTTACTAGCGACAACTGAACGGGCAGAAATCTTGTGCTTTGCTACATTATATAGGTACCCCAATGTCATCCAGGAGATCCAATCTGGTCAGGATATGTCGCAATAACCACCAATCATCTTTGCAAATGACTGCCATTGTGTCGCATACTTCCCACAGCGATCATGAGACGTCCTCATCGAGCTACCTACCATCAAGGAAAGATTATTGGTAAGCTTTACCTACCAAGTAAGTATTCTTTGCTATCTTTTGCGCTTATTATGACATATTTACCCCTGTTCAAAACGTTCATGATGTGCAGCACATCACGGCTTCCAAATATTCTTACGATATATTCATTGCTCTAATGCGCTGTTGGCCACGCGTGCGGTGGGCTTCTCCCGTGCTAATACATACCTGCAAGCAACGGTGTCTCTCATCCCACGGCCACGTAACTATCCATGCCGCCATGTGGAAGTCATGCACGACGAGGCTGCTGTTCACGCAGGCCGCTGCCATGGCGTGAGAAAGGCCCACTTTGCCAAGCACGACTTTTATCGCGACCGACGCATGGAGAATAACGCCATCACCTGGTTTCGTAAGTTCAGCTTTGACTTTCAAATACGTTGACCTACGCCAATCGAATTTCATGCAAAATTCGAGACAGCATCTACCATACACAAAATCCTTGGTTATTGTCGTCGTCTGAGGCGGCGAAGCTGCGTTCCAGCCCCCCCGCGTTCGTGCAAGGCAATCTCGCTCCCACCGCTCCTTCTCCAAGGGAACCTGCGCCCAAATCAAGATCAGCAGACCCGGGGCGAGGCCGGACGACGAGCGAAGAATCTCTGCGGCGCACCGCGTGCCGCTATCTCGTCCCTGCAGCGCAACAAACGACTTCTCATGGGCCCACATGACGCGCACCTCCGTCGCCGAGCCACATGGCCCGCTGGCAGTCGCGTATATAAGCCGCGTCGCGGTGCGGGCTGTGGTTACTCAGACGCGAAGATGTTGTCCCGCTCTCTCGTCGCTCTAGCGTTGCTGGCTAATTCCGCATGGGCGCAGGAAGCCGCCGGCCTGCAGCTGACCGCCAGGGCTTCTGACCCTTGCGCCGCGATTGCTGGGCAGAAATGGGTCGCGCCAAAGGACGTACGCGCGTGCTTCACGTCTTTCAAGGTCGACCCCGAAATCAAGGCCAACGTGAGCACACTTTGCCTGCGACTGCCTGCCGCGAAACTTCACCGCTGGAGCAGATCGTGGAGGTCGTCAACAAGACCCTCGCCTTCCACACGTCGGTCAACTACGAGATTCTCGCACCGGAGCCGTTCAGCGCAGACGTGCACGAGAACCTCCTCGCAGACCTCGCGCGAATCAGCGTGTCGAGCTACCCGTCCGACTTTGACCTCCACATCGACATGTCGCGGACGCTGAAGAGGCTGAACGATGGCCATTGCGTCTATATCAATGACTGCTATGACTGTGAGATCCCGCAGACGGTCGCCGGCTCTCCTTTGACGTAGTTCTTGACAGCCCTCTTCCTGACGTTCCTGCCCACTCCGCTTGTTCTCCTGACAAACCCTGATGGAACGCAAAACGTCCACATCGCTCCCGAGGCGTTCACTGTGGCTTCCGTCGAATTCGCCGACGAGCTTGCCGTCTGGCAGAACGCCCTTCCTGGCAACCTCAAGGGCAAGCTGAGCTCTGTCAGTCCATACGCTTGCACACGTAGCGCCAATCGTCTGACGCCACACGCAGCTCTCCGGTGCCAAGGTCCTCGCGATCAACGGTGCCGATCCGTTTGTGGCGGTGGACGCCAACGCGCTGATCGCGGGCAGCTTCCAGCCGCTTGGCACGAGACAGAACGGGTGCGCGCGCCCCCCTTGTGGCCTCCTCGGACGCGCCTGATCCCGGACGTGCAGGTTCTTCGCGAGCTACAACCGCGGCGAGACGGGGTGGACGTACTCCCTGGGCCAGTTCGCGCAGCTCTCGCTCCCGCTCGCGGACTCTGCGACGCTCGCCGTCGTGCGCAACGGCAGCGTCGTCCCCGAGGTCATCACCGTCAGTGCTCCCGCCGAGTCCCGCGCGCGCCCGGTCCGCACCTGACGTCCTGTAGCTGCCCTACCGCTCGCGCATCGGCGCGGCCGCGGTGCCGTGGACGGACTCGGCGTCCTTCCGCGCGAACAACTGCGTTGCGGTCGCCGGCACGAACGGCGTGAACCTCAACGACCCCTCGCGCGCGCTCAAGCGGGCGTCGACCGACGCGCCCGCGCCGCCCGTGGCCAAGTTCCGCCAGGCGCCGGCGTCGGTGNAGGGGCGCGGCGCTGAACGTGATGCTCGACACGGCGCCGCCGACGGACGTGGCGCTGCCCGCGGGGCTCACGCCGCTGCCGAACGTCGGCGGCAGCGCGGGCGTGTCTGCGTTCTTCCTCCTGGCGGACGGCAAGACGGGCGTGCTCGCGCTCGGGAGCTTCGCGGACAGCAGCTTCGACGGGTTCCAGCAGACGCTGCTGACGGGCCTCACGAACCTGAAGGACGCGGGCGCGACGCAGCTGATCGTCGACGTGGTGAGCGCGCCCCCCCCTCCGCGTGCGCCGCGCGCCCCTGGTGGCTGACGCGCTGCGCAGACGAACAACGGCGGCGGGTTCATCTGCGTCGCACACGTGAGTGCGCCCCGCTGCGTCTGCCCGCCCGCCTGCTCACGCCCCCCCGCCGCCCGCAGTGGCTCCACCGCATCGTCAGTGCCCTCCTCCGTGCGCCGCGCGCCGCTGACCCGCCCCCCAGATCGCGGGCCCGCGGGCGACGACCGTGCCGCAGGCGGGGCTGAACACGACGGCGCGCGCGGGGCCGCTCGCGCGGGCGATCGTGCGCGCGCTGCTCGCGGACCCGGCGCTGGACCCGGACGCGAGCCTGCTGTACAACCCCGCGAACTGGGACTTTGTGAACAACACGCGCTTCCCCGCGGACTTTGACTGGCTCGAGCCGCCCGTGGCGAAGGTCGTCAACGGCCGCGCGGACGCGTTCTCGCTCGCGTGCGTCCCCCTGTGTGCGCGACGAGGCGGGTGCTGACGCGCGCGTGTGTGGGCAGGATGAGCGACGGGTGCGAGCCGTTCGACCGCGCGCCGCCGGCCGCGGCGCTGTTCGACGCGCGCCGGACGGCGGTCGTGAGCAACGGGCGCTGCGCGAGCTCGTGCGCGCTGTTCAGCATCACGATGGCGAAGGAGGAGGGCGCGCGGACGGTCGTCGTCGGCGGCCGCCGCGGCGTCGCGCAGCGCTACTGCGGCACCGTCGGCGGGCAGTCGACCGACTTTTCCGAGATCGACACCGAGGTCAAGGTGCGCGCCCCGCCGCCGCCGCCGCCGCCGCTGCCGCTGTGCTGACACGGGCCCTGCGCTGCAGACGGCGCTGCTGAAGAACAGCAGCCTTGCGCCGCCTGACTTGTGAGTCGCGGGCTCGGGTGCGGGGCGCATGCGCTGACGCGGCCGCCAGCAAAACGAACAGCGTCCAGGGCATCACCTGGAGACTCGGCTTCGGCATCCAGGACCCCAGCCAGCCGGAAGGTCCGTCGGCCCCCTCTCGTCCTCCTCCGTGCCTGAGCACGACGTCTCTTTGCAGAATGGCAGGACCACCCCGCGGACGTCAACCTGCCCCTCACGGCCGACATGTGAGTCCGCCGTCTCCTGCGCCCAGCGCGCGCGACCTGACCCCCCGCCCGCACAGCGTCAACAACCCGCTCGCGATCTGGGAGAAGGTGGCAGAGACGGTGTTCTGAGCAGCACAAGGGATCTTTCTATGTGGGCTAGAATACACGGGGGCAGAACACAAATGCACTCAGTCGTACTGCACGACCATCGACGTCGCCCACGGGCTCGGCGTCGTGTCGTTCTTGAGGTACATCCACGTGCTCGTCTGCATGACGTCCGCCTTGAACCTGCGGCGGCATGAGCACCCGGGTACCAGCCCGCGCAGTCGGGGACTCACCTCTTGAGCTGGCCAGACTGCTGCGGCCCGCGCCGGACGTTCGGGAAGCTCGCGAGCGCGTGCAGCACCGCGGCGATGATCTGCGCGCAAAGACCGCCGTTCAGCCACCTCGCCGCTCGGGCGGGGGCGCGAAAAAAAACGCACCTTGGACGAGAGGTCGAGGCCGAGGCACCGGGCCGAGCCGTCGCCGACGAGGTAGCGGTCCTGCGGCGCGCGCGCGACGTTGACCGCCGTCGGGTTCTGGAACGCGTCGGGCTGCGGGCGGGCGGGTCAGTGGCGGGGGCGGCGGCGGAGAGGCGCGCGGGGTACGCACGTCCAGGTTCGCCCGGGCGATGTCGACGAACACCTTGTCGCCGTCTGCGGCCTCGCCTGTACAACCCGCGACGTGTCAGCGGCGCGTCGTTCGCTCGGGGAGGGGGCCACGCACGGTAGGCGCCGACGAAGGGCGGGTCGAGGCGCAGCGCCTCGAGGACGAAGCTCTGCAGGACCGCGCTGTCCTTCGGGGCGAGCGTGCCTCTTGTGCCGGCGGCGGCCTGGATCTGCGCCGACGGGTTCTCGTCGAGGTAGAAGTTGACCGCGTGGACGAGCGCCTGGGAGAGCTCGACGGACGCGACGAGCACCGCGAGCACCGAGTTCGCGAGCGTGTCCGCGTCGTAGCCCAGTGCGGCGAGGCGCTCGTGGTAGTCGTGCGCAGAGTGCGTCGGCTCGCCAGAGAAGAGCTTCGCGAATGAGGAGACGACGCCGAAGAGCGAGAACTGGCAACGGGGGCGGGTGAGCAGCCGGCCCACGCTCGGGTCTCGTAATCCACATACCGAGGGCGCGTGTGCGTTCTTGATGTGCTTGAGCAGGGTGCTGATGTGCTCCTGGACGTGCAGCGACTTTGTGATGAAGGACGAGGGCGCAAAGTCCAGGAACAGGAACCTGCGGGGGACCATCTCAGTCACGCGCGCGCAGCAGCCGTCTGCCGTGCACTCACTCGTAAATATCCGCAAGCACATCGAACAGCTCCTGGGGCGTATAGTCGCCCTCCACGCCCTTCTCCGTGAGCCGGATGCCCGCCTACGAAGCCCGTCAGCACACCGCGCAAACTGCAGCATCCGCCGACGGGGACACACCACTTCGCTCGCCCAGTAGAGTGGGAGGTACCGGAGGACGTCGCGGACGATATCGACGCTCTTCACGGTCTGGTTGACGAGCGTCCACGCCTCGGCGACGACCGTCTCGCGCGTCTTGTCGTAGAAGAACTGCGCGATCGCGTCCGCCGAGCCGGGCGCGGCGGTGAGCGCCGCGACCATCGCGCGCTGCTCGCGCTGTGCACGGCCGGCGTCGCGCGACGCGAGGAAGAACCTGTGCAGGCAGGCAGTCAGCCGGCGCGCCCCCGCTACGACCCGTGTGTGCACACGCACCCGTCGCCCGAGATGACCTGCGCCGCGCGGCCCGCGCACAATGGCGCGAAGCCCGGCGCGCCGAGCACCTGCGCGACCTCGCGGTAGGCCGCGACCGTGCGGGGCGCCGCGGTGGGCGTCGGGCGCGCGAGCTGGTACTTGTCGCTGTCGCCGAGCGTCGTGAGGATCTTCTGCATCGCGTCGGGCGTCATGAGCGGGAACCACGTGTAGGAGCTCTCCGACGTGTAGTGCTGCGGCAGCGCGCGCATGAAGAGGCGGCCGAGCGTGCTGCCGTAGCCCGGCGCGCTCGGGTCGCGCTGGCAGTCTGCAAAGCCCCACGAGGTCAGGTTGTAGGGCGTGTAGTCTGCTGTGAAGAAGCGGTCGCCGCGGGTGAGCGCGATGGCGTCGGAGAGGATGGCGCGGCTGATCGTGTACGCTGTGGACGCAAGCGTCAGACAACGACTTCGCCTGTGGTCGCACGTCTACTTACACGGGCAAAGGCCGGCACCCTCCATGACAGGTTTTGCCTCCTCGGCTTGGAGACCGGTGTACAGCTCGAGGTGGTCGATGTTGCCGTAGAGTTTCTCGGCGGCAGCGGCAACCTCCGGGTCAGAGTTCCACTCCAGGAAGGTGGCATATGCTGGAGATCGCGTCAGATTACCCGCAGGGTCTCTTGCAGTACGTGCTTACGCTTCAGTCCCAAAAACTAAAAGCGCTGGGAATGAGACATGCGCGGAAACCAAGATAGAAAAACGCCCGACGTACCTTTCTAAAGTCGTTCAAGGAGCAAACGCCCCATCGGCGGTTGGCCTCGATGCCCATGATTTCGTGCAGCCGCATGCAGTGGGGCGTTCCCCGCGCCTTGAACGCGCCGGCCGGGTGCTCCGTGCTGCAACACCGCGCGTCAGTAGCCGGCACCGCGCGCAGAAGCCTGCCACTAACGCAGTCATCAGGATCGCAGCAAGCTCTGCGTCTTTGAACGTGCCGTCCTCCTGCCTCTGCATGCTATCGGCGCGTGTCAGCCACAACGCGAAACGGCGCGCGGGGGAGCGCGCACCCTCCGAACGTCCAGTGGTTGCAGTCGGGCTCCATAGCCTGCAGCTTCTGGATCGTCGCCTTCAGGTCGCCCATGGTGATCGATTCGGGGTCGCGGTCGCCGAAGAGCTGCTTCGACAGGGTCTCTACCCATTTCTCGTCATCTGGCGGTGCGGCGTGAGACTGAGTACGAGGGGAGTGCAAAATGGACGCACACTCGGATGTGGTGGCGTGCCACCTGTACAAGCAGTTGAACTCGACACTGCACACGTTGCCCCGACCGCGTTCGAACAGCGTGTGGTCCTCCTTCCGGATTTCCTGCACAAGGGTGTCCATCAGCGCGGACGCTCCGTACAGCTCGCTGCAGACGCACACCGAACGGGTTGAGGCTCCAGCTGTTGCCCTGGCGCACGAGCCCGAGGATGGCGCTGAAGTAGTCCGAGAAGACGCACGAGCCGAACCAGCCGCAGTTGATGAGGCGGGCGGTCTGGAAGAGCTCCTCCTCCTGCGCGAGGAGCTTGGCAGCGCGCTGGTCGTCGTCTGCCATGCTGTCCGGGTCCTCGAACGTGCCGCGCTCGTTGATCTCGAGGAGCTTCTTGGCGATGTACTAGGTAGAGCGCGGTGAGCACGCGCTAGTGGCGCTGGGGACGGGCTTACGTTGTGGTTGCGGTTGAAGAGGACGAGCAGGACGCAGACGGCGGGCGGGAGCAGCAGCAGACGGTCCTCGGCAAAGGTGTCGGGCCACATGAGGCCGCGGCCGTCGCGCTTGCGGACCTTGTCCTGCGAGGGCTGGTCGTGGCCGTACAGCGGGGCGAGGTCGACGTAGGACGAGGTCTCGTTGATGTTCACGTTCTCGTGGGAGGTGCGGAACACGCTGGCGGGGCGGTCAGCGGGCGCGGGCGGGCAAAAGACGCGTGCTCACGTGTGGATGACGAGGGCGGCAAAGGAGAACATCATGCTGGAGAGGCCGGCGGGGTGCTTGACGAACTGGGCGGCGCGTCAGGCCAGTTGAGGTGATCGGCGATCATTTCATTTACCTTTTCGCGGCGGAGAAGGGTGTCGAAGACGAGGCCGGCGTCGGGCAGCGCCTTCTGGGGCAGCGGGTGGCTCTGCTGCACGCTGCGGGCGTAGGGCGTGCCCGCCTTGCCCATGTCGGGGTCGGAAATGTTGTTGCCGGAGCCGTCCGCCGTGCGCCAGGCGTATTTGTTGCCGAGCTGGGTGCTCGGCGGGTGCGGCAGGTCGTCGTACACTGGAGGCGCACAAGTCAGGAAAGGGCGACAGAGCGAAGGGGGCGCGGCTTACAGAGCTCGACGACGGCGTTCTGCAGCTTGGTGGCCAGCGGGCCCTCGGGCATTTTGGAGAGGAAGACGAGGAGGTGCTCGAGCTGGGAACCGTGTCAGTGGATGCATGGAAGGCGGTGATGCCGGGCATTAATGAATGTCTCGGCACTCGCGTACGCACCAGCATTTTGCGGTCGTCGAGCGAGTTGGTGTTCTTCATGGCATCGACGATACCTGGCTGCGGGGGCGGTGAGACATGGCCACATATTGCGCATTCAGCGGTCGGCGCACCAGTGCTGCGAGGTCAATCAGGGAGACGTCTCGTTTGACCTGAAAGAAGGCATAAGCTCCAGATCGCGTTGGCAAAGTTGTGGTTCGTACCGTCTCGGCAAAGTTCTCCAGGACCTTGAGTGCATGAGCCATGGTGGGGAAGGTGGGAGAGGTAGAGCAGGGGTGGGAGAAGAACCCGAAGCATGGGCAGGTTTATATACCCATGCCAAAGAGGAAATAACGCATCTGTACGGACAAGCAGCCGGCCAGGGTCACGGTCACTGGCCGGATCGGGTGTCTGAGAGAAGCAAACACGCTGCGAGTCTAAAGGGGGCGATCATGACGGGTGCAGGGCGGGCGCAGTGCTCGGCGAGCAAGTCGCGCCCGCGCGGTGAGCGACGGCTTGCACGGAGGCGATAAATTCGCGACCTCGGATGTTTTTGCAGCTGGGCCCACCTCGCTTCCATGCCAGTGCTAGATGGATTGATTCCATGCATCAGCCTCCTCGATAGCTGGCCTCCAAAAAAGGCAGACCCCCGGTGAGAACGCCCGCAGGGTCAAGCGAGGATCATCGCAAAGAGCATACTCGTGCGCACCCAGCGAATGACCCGCCGCCTGCATCCCTGCGATCCTGTGCGCCTGTTAGTGTTCGTGGCGTGGCGCTTGATACGAGCTGGTAGTCACGGGAACACCGCGCGTTTGACACGCGCTGATTGCCGTGACCGACGCGTCTTGTCACAAGCCCGTTCGGTCCCGCTATTCTCTCTCCCACCGCCAAAGAAACACACACGGGTCGGCGCATGCACCTGCGCTCCAAACTACATCGCCATCCGCCAGGCCGCCGCCACACTGCGGACCCCTCCCGCGCCGGCGTCCGGTGCCGCCCTCGGCAAGCGCAACGCCGAACACCGCGAGGAGCCGCCCCGCCCGCCGCCGCCGCCAACGGAGCCCGTAGAAGAGGAGGAGGCGGTGTGGGAGTGTGGGGGCGAGGTGCAGACAACGGTCGCGGATGACCTGACGCATCCGTACTTCAAGGGGCAGAAGATGCATACGATCGAGGTGCTGCGAACGTGGCTGATCTCATCTTACTTTCTGTATATTGGCGTACATCATCTCGAATATACTCGCCGCATCCTCGCCTTCGTGCTGCCTCCGCAAACAAGGTACGTTCCAGAATCCCGGGCGCACTATGCAGCAGCGACAGCAAGAGGCGGTACCTCGAATCTTGCAGCAAGTTCATCAAAGAGTTCTGCCTTTTGTGCGACATCCTTGACCATGGGGAACGAGGGGTACTGAGTTGAGAGCTGGCTGGACACAGAGTCAGAACCGTGCGTCATCGCCCGCAGTCGCAGCACGCACCCCCAGAGCTGCTCCGCCTCGGCCTCGCTCCCCTTCTGCCCACTCAGACCCGCAGCAACGACCAGCGCGGCCAGCGTCTCGGCGTCCCTCGTCTGCACCTCCTCGAGGTCCGACCGCGCCGCGGGGATCTCGCCCTGCAGGATGCGCGCGACGCCGCGCGCGGTGAGCAGGTGCGGCGCGGAGAGCGACGGGTTCGCGAGCTGCTCCGTGTAGAACGCGTGGCAGTCCGCGTACGCGTCCGCGCCGGTGACGAGCGAGACGGACGCCTCGATGAGCTGCAGCAGCAGGTCGTCCTCCGCCCACCGCTTCGCGCCGTCGAGCTCCTTGCGCGCGAGGTCCGGGCGGTGCAGCGCGAGGTAGACCTGCACCGTCACCGCGACGCTGCGCCCGCCGTGTCAGCCAGCGCGCCGCAGAATAGGGGGGGGGGGGGACCGCACGCACGCCTCGAGGTTCTCCCGGTTCGACCCCGCCGCGAGGCTCTCCAGCGCCTCCTCGACCTCGCCCGCCCGCGCGAACGCCGTCCCCGCGAGCACGCGCACGAGCCACCGCGCCCGCGCGCCGCCGTCCTCGCCCTCGATCTCGACGCACAGGTCGCGCAGCTCCTCGNCCGCCGCGTCCCCGCGGGCGCCGACGTACCGCGCGAGCGCGGCGACCGCCCGCAGCGCGACGTCCTCCGACTCGGGCAGGAGCGCGAGCGCCGCCTCGGGGTCGTCGAGCGCGAGGTGCGCGCGGGCCTTGTAGATCAGCGTGGGTGTGTAGTCGGGCGAGTTGGGCGAGGGTAGAGGGAGGTCGACTAGGGACTGGTAGGCACCTGGAGGGGAGAGACGGGAAGTCAGAGGGGCCTCTATTGAGTTCGTGCATGCCTACCTAGGATGAACTGTTGTTTGACATGGTAGAGTTCAGACGAGTCCATGGTTGCTGCTAAGCGGGCTAATTGACGTGGAACTGAAAGTGTGGATGGGCGCCAAATGACAGGGCTGGGTCAGTAGCAGATGGTCAATCAAGGTAAGTAGAGGCTGATTACGTTGGTGATTGGCTTTTACTGAGTGGTAAGTGGTGCGAACTGATGTCATAAGTAGGCCTTGCTACAAAGTAAGCTTTAATATAGTGGGCCTGTACTATTGCAATATCGTAAGACTAGTAATACGCCGATGAAATCTAGAAGGGGCGTAATAACGAATAAAGATACAGCACGGCGGAAAGCTCCGATACGACACTGGCGATATGCTACGAATGCCAATGGATACCCTCGAACCCCCAGTACTCATCCCAGACTTCGACGTCATCAGGCCAGCCTTCTGACCCGCTGCTATCCGAGACATATGCTTCAAACGTGTCCCACTGCACGTCCGCAAACAGATGGTTCAGTATGGCGACGTCCTTGGATCCGATGTTCATACACCGCTGAATACGCAGCTCGTCGATGAAGCGTCCGTAACCGCATCGGACGAACTGAGCCTCTTGCAAGGTGTGCATGAAGGGGAGAGACCCAAACGACCAGTTCATGTCAACCTCCTCGAGTATCAGAGTCTCGAGGTTCGGCGCGGGGACGCTCTTGTCGTTGCCCTTCTTTTCAGAAGGGAGGGAAAGCGCGGCGACGAGGTAGGCCGCGGCGTCGTGGCGAGCGTGGAGGGTGACGAGGTTGGGCATCCGCTCGAGAAGCGCGCGGGACGTCTCCGTGTCGAGGATGCCCTCCTGGTCGTCCAATAAAAGCGACTCGACGTCGCTGAGACCAAAGGCTTGCGCCACCGCACCGAGGGTGGCGGAGGTGTGGAGGTGGTCGGGGCCCGCGACGAGGGTCAGAGAAGTCGAGGCCTGCTCTGCGGCATCCCATCGCGCCTCGTCCTCGATCATTCGACTGCCGGGCTTGGCGAGGATGGATAGCTGTACGGCGTCGCAGCTGATGTGAAAGGCGTGCGTAGGTAGCCTCAAGGTTGGATCTGCCGAACTGGGAGATAATGCAGCAACAATAACTGCGAGCTCGTTCGACTTGTCCGAGCAGATGCATCGAAGGGAGATCGTCGTGGAGGATGGGAAGACCAATCGCATCAACAGCGAGGCGATATCGTAGGTTGCACCACCGATGGTGAGTCGCTGCAGGTCGGGGAGGGAAACGATAGAATCGTCGGGAGGAGTACTGTGGTTCGTGGTAGAGACAATATTGTCAATCCGTAGTGACCTCAGTCGAGGCATACCCTTGAGCACTTCGAACAATTGAGGTAAAGCGGGCTGTGCGAACTCTGGACCTTCGACAAGAAAGGTATGCAGGTCCGGGCACGAACGCAAGAGGGGCGCGTCCCATGGCACTGCGCACTTTCGTAGTTCTATCCGCTTGAGTTGAGGGGCACCGTCTTGGAGAAGACAAGAGCTAAGAAAGACGCTGTCTGCGCCCGCCCTCCAACCAGAGTTCTCCACGATCAACGACGTCAAACGAGGTGCGCCGCCTTTCAGAGGCTTCAAGATCTTCGAGATGGCTTTGTGGTCGCCACGCACATGGATCTCGCCGATCCGGTCCGCTTGTGCGAGCACGAGCTGGCAGGCTTCTATGGCATGCCGCGAGGGATTGAATAGCGAGGCCTTGAAGCTGATCGTCGATTTCTTGGAACGCCGGAGTATCTCTGCTGTCCAATCCGGATGGACGCCTGTAACTTCCACGCAGGTCCAAAGCATGCTGCACCCGACAGCAACAGCACGCCAGTACCTGCAGACATGAGTGATTTTGCGGAGGGGGTCTGTCGATGCGGTGGCGAACAGGCCTTCAGGATGGCTGAGGAGGCAGAGAAAGACCAATGATAACACTTCGACTGGGAGTTGCGATACCGGGAGGAACGTGCCAGTGTTACGTGCGCTGCGCAGTATTTGGCTGCACTCCCTCGGGACGGTTACGCTGGGACTCGATGGACCGTTTGAACCGGGCGAGGTTTCGTGTCCGCGAGATGTTGGCTGAGGTTGACCATCGTGGGCGGCCCTTACAAAGGAGGTGTCGTGAGTATTGAAGCCTAGAGCATTCGCCGCACAGTGGTAGTACCGGCAAGAGTGGACCTACATTATACGCGTATCAGTGGGGAAGGTGAAATATGAACACTAAAGTGCGTACCTGCGATTTAAGACGGGTCTGGCATTGTCGTCGTGGTTCCTGCATGGTTAACATGCGTCGCCGGGCACATATACAACGAGCTTGCCGCGTGTATGAAAGATCGGGATGACGTCAAAATCGCGACGCGTGTTCATCGGGCGGCATGTCCCAGCCTTTCTGCCGACGGTCGCTGTCCGAGTCACGGGCTCTTTCTTTCTTCAAGATCGCTTCGTGTTGTTGTAGTAGCAAATGTGATCCCCTAGGCCTTTGTCGACACGCCAAGTGAGTGGGAATTGTCCTGTCACTACGTGCGTGAGCATGGTTATAAATGACTCGAGAAGCGTACTCACATATATATAGAATGTCATGTACACTTTCAGGTTGAAGACACAAGGATTGTTGCGATAACTGGTGGCAGGCTACAGTACACTGAAATAATCAGATACATATGGCGGAGCCAAAAATCAAGGGCCTGATGGTCTAGGGGTATGATTCACCCTTAGGGTTTCATAACGCGTGTGAGCATCTGGGTGAGGTCCCGGGTTCGAATCCCGGTTAGGCCCTTTTCCTTGTTTTGCTACGAAGACTCTCCGGATGTCGAAACAATCGGGATTCGGAAAAATGGTTTCCTTGTGAGTTTTGATACCTGAACCTCAGATGGTGTATGCAGAAATGAATTTATGGTCCAGCATCTATTTCGCTCGCAGACATCTCATGATCTCAGTTTCATTGTTTCCGTAGATACTAGTATGGCCCGGTGATGCGAAATCAGACAGTGTTGGAAAATCTGCAGTCTGGCACTTGAGGAAGGGGAGCATGGACAGCAGCAGCATAGATTAGCACAGCTCACACGACCAGAATTGAAAATCATGTTATCTGGAGAACGTTATGGAAGTTTATGACAGGCCCTCACATAAAATATATGCCCACTTTGACACATTTTACTTCAACCCCTCTTCTGGGTTGCCTGCCGGCTTGTCCTAGCAGGCGCAGCATCATCGATATCCATTGCATTCTCCCTCACCTTCTCCCTACTCTCCGCAGCAACCCTTTGCACCACTGTCTCCCATATCGTGTCATTAATACCCTTTGCTTTCGCAAGCTGCTCTCTCAGCCGCGCAACCTCTGACTCCAGCTCCAACACACGGCTCTGGAGCGAAACGCCGGATGGCTGCACGCCTGTTCCTGACGGCTGCACAAAGGTCGCGTAGTCTCGGAGGAGCTCATCATTCGAGTACTCGAAGAACGCCAGTGTTTGTTTCTATCGTGGCCCGTCAGCTCTATGGATTACGAGACATGATGGAGAAGTACGTACTGTCCGAGAAGGAGGCAGAAGTATGGAGACTTCATGCGCTTCGCGGAATTTTGGGTCTCGCATCCGCTGGAACGGCGCGACCGTCTTCGCGATTATCGTATCCCTCGAATCCGCCGAGCTATGAGCGTTCAGGCTCAGGTTGACGTGTCCGACCAGATCTGGGGGTTTCAGCATCGTAGCTATGTGCGATATTGACAAGCCTTTGTGGGTCGAAATAGTACGAAGAAGCTGGTGCGACGCGATGTCGTAGGAGTGGATAAGTCCCGTGGACGTACCCACAAGCAAGAGGGATGACGTTAATGAGATGGTCATGGAAGACACGGCCTGGCTACGAATGAAGTAGGAACATGAAATGGGTATCTGGCGAGGCAAGGTCAAACATACCCGACTGTGATGAGCCTCCTTCTAGAGGCTTGTTGATCTTCGTCCGTTATCCGGACGATATCTGTCGACCCAGCGCCACCTATAGCTTCCAGTACCCGGCTCGACTTGTCGTCGCGTTGTCGGAAGAGGTTCACTTGGTGAATGAATCCATCAGGGGAAGCAGCGAAGAACAGACGTTCCGTAAAGTCCCATGCGAGATTCGCGATAGGTCGAGGAAATTGGAACGTTGTCAGCAGAGATTTCGACTCCAGGTCCCACAGCTATAAGGCATATTAATGGCGAGAAGGTGACTGCAGAGACGACGAGAAATACCTTGACCGAATGATCGACCGACGCTGTTAGCACTCGGCATTTCGGAAACGGACCGGCACCACAAACGATATCTGTAACAGGGAGGGTGTGATCGGAAAGCGTACAATATGGTACAGGAAGTTCATTTTGCGTCGAGTCGTCTAATAATCTATAACAGTTCCGTCAGCAGGCGCGGTGTCGCATAACGAAAAGTAATTTGACCTAGAGACGGACCAGACATTCACGCTCGAGTCTTCGCTACCGGAGAGGAGGGTCGAGCTATCTTGCGTAAACCGTAGTACGCTGACTTGTCGGTAATGGGCGTCCCAAGCATTGTACATGATACCCGACGCTATCTACTGCCGAATGGTTATGCGTTATTCTTAAGCTGCAGAAAATAAGAAACAAGATACGTGCCTCCCAGATATACAGTCGCCCTTGAGAAGTACCCCCAGCGCAGATTTCTCCCCGTGGGTCGACGGCGATACATGAAAGCTTCTCTGGCAGAACGATTTTTAAGGAGAGCTGGTCCTAGACGAGAGGAAGTACATGTCAGTGGTGGATATCTCTGGATGACAGGACGCACCCTTTGGAAGTTGTACACGTTCATAATCGATTTATCTGGCTGCGCTGCCAGCATGAAGCCTCCCTGGCCATTCCTGGTTTGTGAGACCGCTGTGCAGCGCGATCCGGCAGAGGTCTGCTTAAATGAAGCAAGCGTTGCTCCGGTCTGAATGTCGTGGAGAGAGATGCTGCCCGGACCTGCGTTGGATGGAGTGGGCGAAGTGGCGCACAGCACGACCTCTTGTAGCTGCATGGCTGCCGCGGTAGGTCGAGTGAAGGTCAGGAAACGGCTCACAGAGAAATTGGAACAGGAAATTGGCGGCACAATGCGATCAGTGATGGGAAATCAGATCGAAATCGGGACTCGAGGATGTCACCACAGCCGCGACACGCTCCCAAGTATAAGAGCCACTTTCGATGATGTTCGACCAGCCTTTCTCCTTGCACCTGCTTGTATACCCTCGCCCAGCTTGTGCTCTCAGACGTAGCACTCGCATCCACTCGCCATGGCTTCTGACCTCTACGAAGTACTAGGCTTAGACAAGAGTGCATCCCCCGAACAAAGTACGTGCCGCAGGTTCTTACAGTAGCACTTGTTACTCACCTCAAACAGTTCGCAAAGCGTACAAGAAGAAGGCTCTGGCGACTCATCCAGACCGGCTACCACCCAATGTTTCTGAAGAGGAAAAGCAGCAGGCTAACGAGCGGTTTCGTCTGGTATGCACACCTTCATACTATACGAGCATAGCACTGCCCTGACGCATCGCATAGGCGAACAATGCGTACGAAGTATTAATCGATCCCAACAATCGCAAGGTTAGTAGACACCTGTTACCCTATCTCGGTTACATGCTCTGATCAATGTACAGTTGTATGACCAGCATGGCGTCTGGCCACCACCGACTGCAATGGAAGAGCCACCCACTCGCAGCACATCAGCGCACGATCCATTTGGGGGGCGGGGACCGCTCTTCGATAGCGACCCATTTGTTAGCCGACATCGCCCAATGCACGGATTCGCCTTCACGGACCCCTTCGAGCTCTTCAACTCGCTCTTCGGCGACATCCGCGGTACATCCCATGTCGACCCATTCCACAACGCGTTCTCCGTACACAACTCGCCATTTGATCTCATGTTTGGCCCCTCCGTGCCCAGGTCTCATCCACACGACTTCTTCGGTCATTCTGCCATGTCGCCCTTTGGCCTTGGGTTTCCCCTCGGTAGCCAGCATCCTCTTCTCGAAATAATGAATAGTGGCATGGGAAATTCGGCAAACGTCCGGTCTTATAGTTCAATGTCGCAAACAATGGACACTGGCCGCGAGTGGATATCGCAAAGCATAATGACCCGTACCATTAATGGACGTACCGAAACCATCACGAAACGCCAGGATGCTCAAGGCAACGAGCACGTCACATACTCCTCACCAGAAGGCGAGCGGTACACGCTCAACGGGATCGACCAACCAGTACCCGACGATAGGTATCTGTCGCGTCCGGGATCGCATCCTGCCGTAGCTTCCCCTTCGCCTGCTGCCGCCTCTGGCTCCTCGCGGCATGACCGCTCTCAAGCACAGCCCATCACTATCAACTTCAATGCTCCGTACGAGACTGGCTTCGCTGCTGTACCCCAGCCGGAGGCCTCGAGGCACCGCCATTCGTCCTCCAGGCACAGACACCATTCCACCCACGAAGGTATGCTCCGAACCCTGACAGTACTGTAGCAGGGCACTGATCCATTCGACTGTAGCCCATCGTCCTCGAGGGTTGGATGACGACGCTATGCGTCGCAGCTCCAGCAGTCGCCAGCATTCCGACGGCAGCCAGGCTGCAGCACCCTATCAAGATCCGAGCCAATACTACGGCGATGCTGCATCTAGGCGGAAGACGAGCAGTCGTCCTCCACACCCGTCACACCATTCGCACGCGCATATGCCGTACAGCGAACCCCTGCGGCCGGAGCCCACTACTTCGCACGGCGTGGGTAGCTCCTATAGACAGCAGTTCACACCGTTCGCGGATCCCACGCCGCAGAGTCATGGCGTCAACTACGGCATGGACGGACAGGCCTTGCACGCGCACACCCACGCTTCTCACCGTCCCCCTGACCGCGATGAACGGCACCGGCATGGGAATGCCGAGAGACAGGACGAGCATTACCGGCGCAATTGGTGGAACGGGGCTCATGGATGGTGAGGATAGTTAGGTGCTCTCGGGTTGCGAGTTCATGCGTCGTTTCTGACGACGCTTTCGTAGGTTAAGCGGGCTCAGCAAAGTACCGCGAGCACGGGGAAATTAATTCTTCAGCCTTTGTTCTGCAATGGCAAGCGCCCCATTGACTATATCACTATCTGTATCTTCTGCTGTCGTCGTTGTTGTGACATACGTTTGTGTATATTGTCTCCGACCCCCTTACCTTCCAGGATGTACCATACAGTGTATTTTTTCTCAATAGAAGCTAGGGTTTATCTTCTTCACCGCATGATATCGTTCCGGCCTCTGGCCGACGACATGGTAGAACAGCGACATCGCCGTCCGAAGTGCATTCTGATAGCCTTCATCAGAACGGCCACGACGACGGAGGCACCACATTGTCTCATCCCGACCGTGTATGGCCCCCGACATCGGACGTGATCCAGCGAATCGGTGGAGAATAGACCTTCTCCCACACCCGCGCCCCGCCGAGATACGAAGCTGACAACGCTTGGCGGGTATCATTCAGTCGCCAGTGTGATGTACATGTACAGACGGTATCGCGGACGTAAAAGCGGAGGGAGGCCGACACTAGTATTAGGTACGACTATCAATAGACGGGGAGACGTTCGCTTTACAGATGGCCGTGGCGTTTCCAGTAAGCCACCCACCTCTGGGCGTGCTCACCGGTCAGAGGCTGCATGTTACGCAGGGTCGGCGACGTGCGGTGCGCCTGGGATGTGTCGAGCCCGTGGAGGCCAATCGCCGTTTGGGTGTACGCGGTCTGCTTGCACTGGGTGAAGAACTGGAGAAGCTTCAACGCGGGGTTCTCCCGCAGCACCGCGACCTCGGTCTCGGCGTTGAGGCCGCGCCCACTCTTCTCCAACAAGGACACCCACTCGTCGAAGGGCACCCGCTGCAGATCAAATGCCTGCACGATGGGCTCCGTGATGATCGACCAGGCAGTCGGGTGGGGGTGCACCATATGCAGGAAGGGCACGTCCCCGTCGCGCATCTCGAGCAACGCCCGGGCAGCCTCGTCTGCGGGCAGCATGCAGATGTTCTGGCGCCGCACGTGTCAGCGGGGAACGGTTCGAGAAGGGAAGGGGGCCCACAATGTCCCATGAGGGCAGGCACTTGAGATAAACGCTTGACCGCACGAGCGAAGGCAGCCACTCGGACGGATTCCAGGCTCCCGTGTTCGATCCGCAGATTTGACCCACACGGACACATATGGGCCGCAGTGGGGTCTGCTTAGTCGCGACGCAGCACAGCTTCTCCGCCACCCACTTGGAAGCCGCGTACCCTGAGCCCACGGTCGGCAGGGGGGGTATTTCCTCTTCCCGGACAGTGCCCGTCCGATCTATTCCTCCGCGGAAATCAGCGACAAACGATGCGTGCCAACTACTTCACTTACGAGCCAGAACGCCCACAGAGCTCACGAAGACGAGTCGAGGAGGAGACTTGCGCGGCGACAGGAGCGCAAGGTCGATCAGGTGCTTTAGAGTTTGGAGGTTTGGCTCGAAAGTCGACAGAGACATGTTGAAATTGACGGTCCACCCTGTGTAGGAACAGTAAGAGAAGTGACGTGTCAACGGCTAATACCATACGAACCATTGTGAATAATGTGGGTAACTCTCGAGCGGATCTGCATGAGCATATTCAGGCATGGTGTCCCTAGATTTGCGCTGCCAATGCTTACCTCGTCATAGGTGTCATCGGGTAAACCGAGCTTGTCTGAATGCATGACCGACTCTAAAAGAATAATCTTCGGCGAATCCAGTACGGACACGTCCATCTCGCGCTCTTCGAAAGCGGTCCTTTGGCGTTCCCGGATTGGACTTTTGCCCTTTCTGTTGAGTGCGTAGACCAGGGACACTTGTGGTGATCTAACGAGCTCGGACAGTAAACACGACCCATACTCTCCTGTGGTCCCAGTGAGGAGGACCACATCATGCGGCAACATATCGCAGAGAGCAGCATCTGCAGTGTGCATGGGAAATTGCGAGGAATACCGCGTGACCAGGGCGAGCATCAGATCGAGCTCCGCGTTGTTGTCCGGATACACGGGCTGTTCAGAGTCTGCCAACCTCGCGAGCAAGGCAGCCAGCTTGTTTATGGACGGGTTCTCGTAGACGATGTTGTTAGAGATCTGCCTCGCGCTGCCGCCTGTTGTACCCTTTAGCACCTGTATCAGTGAATTGCGGATCCATGTGGCTTGTAGGCTGTCGGGTCGTTAGCTGCAGCGACGCTAGTACTACGAGTGCAGTCCCACCTATCGCATCCCTTGCGGAAGATATCTTCGTCATCCCTCACAGCGGTCTTGAGAACGCGATTAACTACGACGCGAACAAATTCCGTCGTGCTCGCTATATCCCACGAGTTCGGCGGGGAGAGCTCTGCCTGAGCTGTTTCCTCGACTGTACGATACAATTCCTCAATCTCGGTTTCATAGTTTTGGAGAATAGCCTGGCGGCGCGCCGTGTTCTTTGCCGTGTAAACGAACGGCTTGCCCGGAGAAGAGACGATAACCATCTTGTGATGAGAGTCAACAAAGAATGCCGATTACTAGTCTCGAGGGAATTACCTCTTTGAAAATGCGCGAATGCTGCGGAGCATACTCGTTAAGCTTCTCCACCGTGGGCCTGTGAAGAACTTAGAAACAGGATTCAATGGACTTATGGGATAAGGCTTACCATATCAGATTGCGGAACTCCGCGAGCTTCTCCTGGTCGGATGCGTCAAGCTTGTAGGGAGGACGGGGATCGACGAGTACGCCGGCATTAAATTTACCCCGTCCAAAGATCACTGCGGTCTGGATGTGCGGATCGCGGTTGAGGATGTTTTCTGCGTCTGTGTTAGAACGTGTAGCTCGTTGGGGGAGGTATCAAGTACCTAGGGGACCAGGATTCGTCTACGTGGTACCGTCAGCGGCTGACATTGGAAATACATACGACAATGTAATTGACCTTTTCGCCAGTGCTATGCATTATTTGATCGTCGGCACGGCCATAAATCTTCCAGTATCCCGGTCGCGTTGGGTGAGGGACCAAGAGATCGCTAGTCGCGTAGGCTTCCACGCCGTCAATCTGTGTGTTGACGACACACGGCTGCTGAAACTTTGAAGTCTATTTTCTAATCAGAATCTGAGAAAAGGTTTAGGAAGCAGCAGCTCTTACCACTATGACAAGCTCCTGGTGTCCCTCATCGTCGGGAATAAAGTGCGCATTGATATGTGGAGCCATAGCAAAATATTGCCAGTCGGTTCCCGTTTTGCCTGCGAGAAGATGAGATGAAAGGAGCCGGAACAGGATTGATGTCACTGACGAGGTAGTATCATGTTCTGAATCCCTGTCTCCGAGCTGATGTAGACATAGTCAACGCCACATCAGGGGCGAACGATTGGAGCGAGAAACCCACATTCCATACATCGTAAAGATGGAAACGCCCTCTCTGGCAAGCTCGTCGCCAACTCCCTGTGACAGCGGGCCGCCGCCATAGATCTGAAGATGGGGACATCAGCTGTCGACGTGAAACAGGCATCCTACCACTTACGAGCCCTTCGACTGTCCTGAGGTGACGGACGTCTGCAGGGTTGCTTGCCCACGCCTGTCAGCACTGTTAATCCCGAGGCATCAGATCTCGGAGTTATATATCCACTCACCTCTATAAAACTAGGGACACAAAAAATATAGTCGCTTTTGGTGTCAATGGCTCCCCTCATCACTGACTCTGGCGTTGGCACCATCGGCGGAAGCTGGGGCTTGAATACGGTCAAGACGAGACCACTGAAGCCCTTCATTCGCGGTGAGCATGGGGTCGAGGGTCGCGAGAGAGATGGACCTACCGTCCAGCCAATCTGCATCATACCCAGCCCGTGAAACATCGGCATCGAATGAAATGCGAGGCGCTGCCCCGTCAGGTCCCGCTCGCCAAACCCTTCAAAACGGACTGTTAGAACGTAAATCAGGACGGAAATTAAGGAAGACGTGCAAGGGGCGAGGCAACCAAGCGCGTAACGATGGTGAGTCCAGACTATCGGCTTGGGGAACGCAGTCGAGCCTGCACGGAAATGAACAGCTTAGCTGCAAGGGTGATACACGAGCGGCGGAAGTTTCACCAGAAGAATGCAGAATAATGGTCGGATCGTCCCACTGGACGTCCATGGCGGGAAGGAACTCGAAGGCAGCATCGTCGCCTTGAGGATACAGCTCTTCAAAGGCGGGGACTGGGCACAAGGATGGCGCGGTGTCCTTGTCTTCTATCAGTTTCAGAGCCGCCCTCGCCAAATTCTGTAGTGGTTCTTCGCCACCGACGAAAATATACGAAGTACCAGTGGCTTTGAGGAGGTGGGCAATGGCCGCGGCTGAATTGCGGGGGGAGATTGGAAAAGCTGTGAAACCAGCCCGGCAGATACCTGCCATCAGGGTATAGTACGTTATAGACTCTGCAATAATTTGATTAGAGATAAAATATGCAAATGAGTCAGCGGATCTCGACGCACCGTTGCCCGCTAAAATTGCAAACACTGGGCGACGGTTGCTCGACAGCGACCCTTCTGGGACGAGTTTCGCAGCTGCGTGGCCGGCCCTGTGCACGGCTTTGGTCGCCTCGGGCCAGTATATGGTGGTGACTGAGCCATCCTCGTCCGAGTAAATGAAGAGAGGATGGTGGGGCGAGTGCTCGTAGTGCCAGTCGTACAGCTCCGGGACGGTGAGAGAGCCGTCGAGCGGTGGCGGCCGGAAGGTGGTTGAAGACAAGGCCTGCGTTCGTGGGAAGGACGGCAGGCCGAGGGAGTTGCGCGGCGGGGGCGCCATGTTCAGGGTGGGTTAGAGAGACGAAGGGAGAGGTTGGTGGCGCAGGGGTCCGAGCCGAGAATGTGTCTTTTAGTAGATGCGTGGTGGGATTGCTGACGATAGAGGTCGATAGACTGTGAATGTGCACGCATGATCAAATCATGGCTGATGAGACTATATCCACGAGTGCACCGTGGCACCGCGCTGTTTCAGTACCACATTACCCAGACAAGTACAATGCCCCCAGCCATAAGCCTGGGTTTCTGAGTTCGTCGGGACGGTGCTTATGCCAAAAAGACACGGAGATTGTCATTCAAATCTCATCAATCTCACGGCAGAATGCTGGGAGAAACCAACGACTGAGCACCGGGACGGACGCGGTCGTAAAACTGAATACCCGATAATGGGAGAAGCACAGTCAGGTCCAGAGGCTTTGTGGCGAGATCGTGGGGAGGAGTACTCGGCGAAACATTAATATTGCAAATGGTCGAAGGGGATGGGAGCTGTTTCCAGGTTCCCACGGCTGCTGCACCGTTCTCCTCTGATGTTCTCAACCACTCTGATGATCATACAGGCTACCACAAGTACAAGTAATTGCATCATGGTGCACAAGGGAATACATCTTCTGGACAATCGCCAGGATGCGACCACCACCATCAGATGCGCCCGCAAGGCATCCCAAACAGGCTGCTGCTTCTCTGCTCCCAATGCCGCCGCCGATGCGCAGGCACGCCGCCATCTCGCTCGAGCTCAGCGGCAGCTTCGCCGAGCCGTGCAACGCCGAGCCTCCTGTGATTGCCATTTCCTCGGACGAGCTTATACTTTTTTGACCGAGTCCTTGTCGCCGAGGACACAAGATTAGTACCTGCAGACGGAGGCCGACTGCAGGTGACACGGATGGAGCAAAGTTTACCGACTCGTCTCGTATACGGTTCCGCCAACGCCAGAAGACTTCCTTTGTCCGGCCTCTTCTTCAGCTTTGACAGGCGAGTCCTGACCTAGCCGTTGTATGGGCTATTGGTTATTGGCCTGGTCACAGGCGGTCCCGCTTGCTATAGCACTGCGATAGATTGGGATAGAAGGGGGCTGAGTCAGATGGAAGAGCAGCGCTGTGTTCTACAAGAAACCCCTGGACATCGGAGGAAGTCATAAATTGCACAATGCGCTTCAAAGTTCGCTTACGCACCAAAGTACCGACTGCGCCGCATCACATGGGAAGACAAGGACCACAGGGGAATAAGTGGCACTTCCAGATAGGGCCTGAGAAAAGACCGCATCACCTGTATCTTCGAGCTGCAGTATAAGCACATGTCGAGACCAAATATGCCGTGAAATCTAAGCTGACCAATGACGCACCATCTGGCCAGAACATTCCCTTTGCCAATCGATGAATGGAATACGCCTGTGTAAGTCGATCAATCATCATTACGAACGTACAGTACAGCTCCAGAGACGGCCGCAAGTATATTGCCCAAAGAGCAGCGCTACATGTGTTGGGAGAAGTCGAGCCGGCGCGCAAATGGGCGGCTTCCCAACTCATCTGAGGAGAGTTTCCGCTTCAGCTTGTTTGGTGGATTAGCTTTGACCCCAGGACCTGGGCCGTCAAATTCCACATTCCCATCCATCTCTTCTGGTGGTATCGTGGACTCTTTCTTTGCTGGCTTTGGCAGCTTCGATGGATGGGTAGGGTATGGTAAAGCGGTGAAGTATGGATGATTCAATGCCTATTGTGGATCAGAGCATGAGGTTCTATCGTCCGTGAGAAGAGAGAGGTAAACTCACGTCTTTCGCGCTGATACGCTTACGAGGATCGTAGATTAAGCACTTGCTCAGGAGGTTCAAGCAGTCCGCACTGGCGGCGGTGAACAAGTCACGCATGGGCGTCTTGGGGAATTGTCCCACTGGGACGTAATCCGGCAGCTTTGTATGTCCCTACATAAAAGGTTAGACCCGTGAAGACGTGGAAGCTCTACAGGACCATACCGGCCACTCCTCTTCCGTCGGAGTTCCAAGAGCTCGGAATATCGTCTTGAGTTGGTCCATGTCGGTGTCACCGGGTAGGTATGGGGTTCGCAGCATTAGCTCAGCGAAAATTGTCCCAACAGACCAAATGTCGACTGCTGTGCTGTAATAGCGACATCCGAAGAGAAGTTCGGGCGGTCGGTACCATCTTTACATCATGCGAACACCTCAGTCACATGCAGAGCTCGATAGGGAGCCGTTTCGCACCGAGTGATGACTTGGCAAGTCATCTTGTACCCTGGATCTGCAAAGTCGCGCGCAAGACCGAAATCGGCCAGCTTTAGTACACCGTTTGCGGAGATGAGCAAGTTGTTGGGTTTCAGATCCTGTGTTGAAGAAGTGTCATAACACGGTGCCTTTAGAAGGAATGAATCGAGACTGACCCTATGAAGGATCCAATTTCTGTGACAGAATTCTAAACCACGGAACGTCATGGCTATCCATGCTTTGATGTCAGCTGGCAAAAATACAAGGGACCGATCTTTGATGACAAGTTCTAGTTCCGTGTCAAGAAATTCCAGAACGAGGTTCAGGTTTGTTTTCGAGGAGAATACATCGAGGAGCTAGGGAGGAAAAGGTAATTTAGCGAAGAAGTAGTACAAGGGTGGGAAACTCACCTCTATTACATTCTGATGCTTGAGCTCTCGTAGATATTTGACTTCCCGTATTGCAGACATGTCAAGACCATCCTTGAACTGTCCCACCTTGATCTTCTTAATAGCCACCTTTCGTCCAGTGGAAGCCTCTCTCCCTACACGCTCTTAGTGACAGAAATAATTACCTACAGAACAAAGCTAACCTCGATACACCACAGCGTAAGTACCCTCACCAATCTTCTGGTCTTTCAGCCTGTGGCGGCCACTTCAGCACTATGATCTGCAGCGTAGAGAGTAAACTCGCCATCGTTTCTGCCTATCTGCATTTGCCTTCTCTACTGCATCCATCTGGTGCGGTTAATGGGGTCTGGAACGAGTGGTCGTGGGCGGAAGACAAGGGGACGTTAGCTTTCCGTGGCCATCGCGTCCGTTGTATTCGGCGCCTATTACAGGGTCGCGATCTTCTTGACCGAAAAGGCAGGCGACGTGGTTCGCTTCGAATATTGAAGATGGAATCACCGTGCTCGTTATTATACTGTATGCGTCGATTCGTGATCGTATGGCTGCTCCGCAGGTTCTACTGGAAGAATTTCTTGAGCTTACATTGTGGCACTACTACCTCCGCCGGCATGCCGGTATACCGGTAGATAATACCAGTACCGTCATTTCTCGGAGACGGTCTCGTCGAAGCTTGATCTTTTCTGACGCCGTGGTCAGTTCTCACAGCGGTCCTCGTAGGTAGCGGCACAATTTACACTGGACTCCTACTAGCTCAGAAAAGACAGAGCCGCCAAAGCGCTATCCTTGTCGGTGGTCGGATAAGTATGGAACCGCGTCGATCCTTCTCACGTACTACGCAAGAACCAAGAGTTGCACTCACGTCCTCCTGGGATTTCAGTTCATGAATGTGAGCCCCTAATCAGTTTATCTTTGTCTGCTATGTTGCGAAACGATAAGCTTTCACTCCGTTTTCCCTACGGGCGACGAGAGAAGGTTTACTTACTCACCCATCTCTCTGATTCTCACTCGTGAGCATGACTCAATTGAATGTATTGTAATCATGTAGACAATCCAACTTACTCCTCTCGCACGGCACACAGAGTTTTGTGATGCGCCTGCCTTGTACTCGTGTCCGGTCTGTGCTTTGTCTGAATCTCGCCGTCCACAGCCGTACCCTGTATATCGAGAGTTTGGAAGGCCGAAGCACAGGCGGCATCGCTAACCCCGATGAATGTGCATCTATGTAATGGCTTTCCTTCAGGTTTCTGTTATCATGAGATGCGCTCAGGAATAGATCGGCAATCAAATACTCGCACATTGCCTTTTTACACGACGGAAGTTTCCGACGTTTGTCATACTCGCGTACAATGCCTCGTTGAGCAATTGTATGGTGCCACTAAACTTCGACGACCGTCGCTCTAAATAAAACCTCAAACATCGGATGAACTGTTCAAGTATAGGTTTTCCAAAGTTAGAAAGCGCTGTTTCCGTTGTGAGCCTGTATCACACTTAGGACATGATAAAGCACATGATCGGCCGAAGAGTCTGTGACTGGGCGTAAATCTTGCAGCAGCCCTATGCCACTCAATGAGATAAAACAGGGCGATACTATAAAATATACTCTAAGAGATTCAGTTGAAGTCTTGACAACGCACAAAAACTTACTTTCTAACCAGCCTCCTTATGATATAACGACCGGTCCCAAATGTTCGATGTCGGAAGATCTACCATTCTCCATAGCAAAGGAAGGATCAGGGACACGCCAGCGACTTGGTAAAGTTTTGAGGGAGAGCGATGTACGTAGTGTAGCTGTGTGTTACAACGTGCTCAAAGGAATATACTGAACAATGAGGTGTTCTTCAGAACGTACACCAAACCTAAGTAAACGTAGTAATGTCCAACCTTCCGTTTAAAGATAACCCCTCAATGGTACGATGTCGTTTCAGCTCCCAGACGGCACCCATCCCGGCATGAGTTCCACTGTGATCGACGCTGATCCTTGAAGGTAAGCCTCGACGACGAGCACGAAGAAAGTCCATTCAGAGCAGCAAGGCGGTGTCCAAGGGCAACCGCTATGCCTAAGCTCACATGTCAGGACCCCGAACAGTCTGTACAGGCTTCGGAGGCGCCGCTTCCTCCCTTGGTCGCACCCAGCACCTTTTGCTTTCTTAGATCCTCTCGGTCTGTCACCTCGTTCAAGACATACATGCCATGGATCTTTCGTCAGTAGAACTGCGAACAAACATGCTCGACTGGGACGAGGGAAATGTTCATTTGTGGCTCACCACGCTCGGCCTCCCGCAGTACGAGAACCAGATCCGCCGTGCGTTTGTTGCTCACATCGCCACCAAAAGCTCCATGAGACTGACTTTAACGTGTAGAGCATCGCGTCTCCGGAGACGTGCTGTCACTTATGGACGCGGAGAGCTTGAAAGAGATTGGCATTGAGACCATAGGGCAGCGCTTGGCTATCCTCAAAGCCGTCTATCAACTCAAGCTCGTCCAGCAAATACCAATTGATACAGACGACTATGTCCCTCCATGTGCGTCCATATCGCGTCTACAAGAGATATAAGCTGAATGCGCTCCAGCCGAGGTGGAAGGACGGCAGGAGCATATGAATGTGGACAGAATGTATGAGCTGCTCAAGGAACAAGGTACGCCGTATACCCCTGGTTTCAACTCCCGTTGCACACCAAATCTACAGGAGATAGGCTACGAAACCTGGAAGAAGAGAATCGTAGACTGTGCGATTCCATGAATTCGTGCCTTGAAGACATCAGCAACCTGAGGACATCCCAGCCAACCAAAATAGTGCGTCTCTTCGACCCTGAGGGGATTCCGTCATTCACGTTGTCTTAGGTGGAAGTCGAGAGCCCGGTAAATCGTGCACCGTCGTTCAAATGGGCTTCATTCGTCAAGGCTGGCCGTTCACCTACGAAAGCGTCCACGGTAGAGACCATCGTCGAGACGCCTCAGTCATCTCCCCAACGGGCCGAGCACGATACCGGTGCAAGCAGTTCTCGTGTTGGTCTACCTTCCGCATCAGACAAGCAGCGCATGCAGCAGTCTCATCCCATGGCAAACCTAAATGGCAGTGCCAATGCGGGCCCAAGCTCACAGAACCTTACATCGTCACAGCCACGTCCATCAAGGCAGGACAGCTCGGATAATCTGAAGAGTTTCAAGGTCAGCTTGGACGATCCAGCGTGGAAGGTCCTGCCTGCTGCGCTCAAGAAGTACAAGATCAACAACGATGACTGGCAGAACTATGCAATGTTCATATGCTATGGCTCGCCAGGTGCGTGTCGATTATGTCTCCTATTAGGGTATGCCACTAACGTTTCAACAGGAAACCGCATTGAACGTTGCTTGAGCTACGATGAGAAGCCACTACTGCTCTTCCAAAAGCTGAAGGATGCCAAGAAAAACCCAGTGTTTATGCTGAAACACATCAAGGACATTCGCTCCCCCATCGCTGTTGCTCAGCAGAAACAGGCTGCACGCAAGGCGTCGTCTGAAACGTCTTCCGTGAAGTCTCCTCCGCTCACAGGAGCCTCGACGAGCTCTCACGGACAAAGCAGTCATGCGTCCCAGCCTTCCCACGATCGGATCCACCCACCGAAGTTGCAGGTCAACAGTCACGTTGGCAGTGCAGCTCCACAGATCATGACTGGGGGTCCGCACGCACAGTCTGGTTGGCCAGAGATCATGTCACCTGCAGTGGAGAGCAAGGACAGGGCGGACGACCTGGAAAGCTCGAGGTCACAATCCACCTATTCCGGGACCACAGTCGTCAGCACCGCAGAGTCGGACACTACGACGGTCGCGAGCGTCCGCGAGATTCCGCCGTCGACTGGTGTCTCTTATGCAGTAGCCATCTACCCATATATGGCGGAGCAGGACGACGAGTTCGATGTTGTTGTGTGCGTAGCCTGCTTGACCGCATATCTACTGAGAGTGCTGACCACAGTTCTCTCCCAGGGGCGACACTTTCATCATACTGTCTCGTGCCCGTGGCTGGTGGGTTGTCCAGCGAGATCCTGCTGGGTCAGGACAGGTAGAGCCCGATTCATCCAAGCAAGGATGGGTGCCTGCAGGCTGTCTTCTCGAGACGAGTGTACCCGTGGCTGCCGCTATCGCAGAGGCCACATCCAAGGGTGGCGCGTCATCACCGACTATCATTCCAGGGTCAACGCCGATTCTGCCACTGAGCATCCTGTCGACGAGCTTCCCTGGTATCGCGCTGATGGATTACACGAAGAAGGGCGACGAGGAGCTTACGCTTGCAAAGGACGACAGTTTGCGGGTGTTCAAGCGTTATAATCATTGGTCATACGTGCGTGTCTCCGCTCTTCTCTATGAGTTCCCTGCTGAACCATGGGAGAACAGGCTGTCAAGGAGGAATCGGGTGACCGTGGCTGGGTGCCAGTAAGTCATGTCCGCGGACTTTCCAGTGCATCTATCTGACCCAATTTCGCTAGTCGTGGTTCATTGGTAAAGTACCGACAGTTCCAGGGGGTCCGGCCACGCCCAGCTCGAGCGCTCCGCCTCACGCGATACCTCTCGAAGGCGATGTTTCCGTGACCAGCGTGCAGCAAGTCCAGGTCTCACCTATGTCCTCTGCCTTCCCGCCGCTGCAGGCTCAGCCGCGCATGAACACGGGCTACGTGCTCTGAGCAGGCTCTCCCTGCGGCTCCGCTCTAGACTCCCTAATTTATTATCTCATTGCTTCATTCGTTAGGTCGAGTTCCTCGTTCAGTCCCTCCTTAGTTCCCGTATACTTTCTCTCGTCGCTACCTTCCTGACGATGATAACGATCCCTTTTCTTGCTGGCCGGAATTCTCCCACATCTCACGCTGTTGACATATGCATCTGATTTTATCGCTACCCTTCGTTCATTGTGCTTACCATCATTTGGAGCGTGACTCGCCACATCTATGTAATATCATCCTCTATGCGACTAGAGTCGCTGTTAAAGAGTTCTGGCATGAATATCATATTCTGTGTGAGCACCGGTCTATGGGTATAACCTAAAGCCTGACAACAGCTATCGATAACTAGAGCAATTCGGGAGCACAGTTAGTAAGGTAAAACAGAGAGCATCATGACAGGACAACAAATTCGACTATGTACAATAGATCTAAAAACATTAGCTTTGGAGAGATGGGTATCATTTCACAACGTGAGACGGCGGCCGGCGCGCGTGAGCAGAGAGGACGAGCGTTGTGCCATCTTGCGTTTCGGTTTCGCCGTCGCCGTCCTCATGCGGCTCTGGAGGCTCTCCGCGACCTTCTGCTTGCTCTCCTCCCAGCGGTCGACGAGCACGGGCGAGCCGTCCGCGACCTGCTCCTTGGGCTCCCACGTGTCGCCCTCCGGGCCCCAGCCGAGCCACCGAACCTTGTACCGCGCCCTGTCCTCGTCCACGATGCACTCGACCTCGTACACGTCCTTGCCCTCGACGGGCGGCGGGCAGGGCAGGTCCTCGGGCGCGCGCACGGCGAGCCAGTGCGCAGGCACGTCCGCGGTGGGGGGCGCGCCGGCGCGGGGCGCGAAGCGGCGCTTGCCGACGTGCGTGCGGGGGCCGGGGATGTGCTGGAGCTTGCCGCGCGAGTACTTTTCGCACTCGCAGAGGCTGTGCTCGATGTCGACCATCGAGAGCCCGCGCGGCCGCTCCGCGCTGAGCCGCGGGATCTGGTCCTGCGTGGCGCCGACGGTGCTGTACCACGACCACTGGTGGTCCCGCAGGTACCGCAGCGCCTCCTGCGCGTGCGCGGAGACGTTCAGGTTCGGAAAGATCTTCCGGAGGCAGGACTTGGACCCCGGCCCCAGTTCGACCCATTCGTCTTCGCTCCAGTTGAAGTACGAGAGCATGTTCAAGTCTAGGAGGATTCTGTGGGTGATCAGCAAACAGACTCCCCCGGGAGGCCTGTCACCGGAACTCACTGCATCGCGGTAAAGTTGCCCATGCTCGGCCATCGCAGCAAGCGCACGTGGGCGTCGCGGATATGCTTGCATTGGAGCAGGTCGCCCGTGAGGTCTCCGTCGTTCATCATGGCCTCGATGAGCCTAAGATGATTTTCATAATTCGAATTGTATCCGAGCTTCGGTGCAGGGATGATATACGCAGCATTGTAGAGGGTCACACCCGCGGTTTCAAAAATTCGGCAATATGCCCTAGTGTCAAACCCCTGAAACGTGATCTTGCCGAGGTGCTGTTCGAGGAGCTCCCAGGTCTCGATCTTGTTGAACATGCGGAACAAGAGGACTCTGAAGACGGCGTCCTGGATGTTGTCCGGGCTGTCGCCAATGACGCGGAGAAGGATGAACTGAGAGTTGCGGTCCAGGACGCGGAACACGTTTGTGAAGGGATAGTTCTGGAGCCACTCGTCACGCGTCCAGGGCGGGGCGAGGCCGGCGAGGCGTCGCTGCTGGATCGCGTGGCGTTCGCAGACGAACTTGAAGAGGATTGCGATCATCTCGAGGCGGTACTCGTGGCGCGAGCCGTCTGCGAAGAGGGCTGTCTTGGGGACCTTGTCCGCCGTCGGGTAGTCTGTAATGGGGTCCGCGAGCGTCGGGATGACGGATCGAGGCCGTCTACGCGTCGCCGCGAGACTCGGATCGACGCGCTGCGCGTGTCCGGACCTTGTTCGGGCCATGGCGCGGTGTCTCGAGTGACGATCCCGCCGCCGTGCGTGTGAAGAGCCGGGAGATGGGGGTTTAATTTGCGGGTGGGTGATCGCCGCAGGCGAAGAGGCCGCGCCAAAAATCCCGCGGGGTGGCGGGTGCGCGGGGGCGCGTTGGAGACCGTGGTGGGGTGCTTGGGCCAACCGCGACGAGGGTTGCCAGCACAGAGAGCGGCCGCTGCCCATTTGCAAGAGGCGCGAGCACGTGACGCATACTGATGCGGCTCATATTGCCTCGCGTGGCGGCGTAGCGCGTGCGGGACCTTCTTTGCTCCCGCTGTGGTTCGAAATCTGCGTCCGTCGCCCAACGCGCCGCCTTCCACCTGCGTGCACGGATGGGCCTGCTGCCATACCACCCCTCCCTCTACGATATTCTCGACGTTCCGCAGACCGCCGCGCCAGACACAGGTGGGTCTCGGGTCGCCTGCGCGCCCGCGAGAGGGCACTAATCGACGCCAAATGACAGTGCGGAAGGCGTACAAACGGCTCCTGCTGGAGACTCACCCTGGTGAGGCTGCACGGCGACCTCTCTTCGCGCGTAGCTCACCCACGCGCCTCAGACAAGCTTCCGGTAGATGCCACCGAGGACGACAAGGCCGCCGCGGAGGAGCGTTTCAGAGAGGTCAGTTGGACTTGAGACCCTAGGGCGAGGTCTCACCGCACTCTGGCCCAGGTGTACCAAGCATTCGAAATTCTCAGCGATACTGCCAAGCGACGCGTGAGTGGTTCTCGCGATCTTCGAAGTAACCTGGACTGACGGTGTTGGCCAGGTATACGACAATGGCTTGAGCTTCTTGCACCGAAGGACGCGAATGGACGAGGTCCAGGCCAGAATTGCCCGCGAACGAGAAGAGTGGGATCGTCAGACGAAACTGAAGCAGGAAGAGCGGCTGCAAATGATAAGGGAGCGCATGAAGGAGAGGCAGGAGCGCGAAAGGCACATGAAGGAGGTATCCCGGAGGGAGCTGGAGGCGCAAACGGGGGAGTACGAGCAGAAGAGGAGGGCACTGGAGGAGCAGCTGCGGAACGCCAAAGAGAGGGAGAGGGAGATACTGAAGAGGGCCGAGGAAAAAGTCCAGGAGAAGATGAAGGTGCTGCAGAACTCCGTCCAGGTTAGCAGAGTGGAATCTGCGCGCAATCCGAAACTGCTTCGCAGGCTCTCGACCTCGACGACGAGCACTCGAAGCAGCCGGAGTAGCGTATCCGCTCACACTTTGGCGGCGTTGTCGGTGGTGCTCAAGGCCGATGATTTGTTGTGTGTTCTTCGACTTGCGAATCCGGACTTGGAGGCTCGGAGACAAGCTGCCTTGCACGTAAGTATTACCTAGCTATCATCCGCTTGATACTAACACGCCGTTATGTTACTAGCGCAAGGCAGAGAGGCTGAGCAGCTACGGTGGCTCGTCTATCTTGTCTGCCGCGTAAGGACGTTCTATTTATCGCTTGGAGGCTGACTATGGCCCTAAGCTCTAGGATGTTATTCGTTCATTTATGAACTGTGTAGATAGAAGACAAACGGAATGTAATTATATCGCCGCTTTGGACTGCATATATGCGTGTATCTTTGACTACTTTCGCCAGCCTGGGCATCGCTGACCAAATTTGAGTCAGAAGTAGAGTCACAGGTCTAGGGGGACGCACCTGGTACTGTCGGGCACTCTATTGCACACCTAGTGAGGCGAGTCTGCTCTTCGCTATCCTCCCAACGTCTTGGACTGCACGTTCCAGTTCCCCCCTCCACTCTTGTCCCCCGACTTCGACGGCCGCGAGACTACTCACCTCGGGCTCCGTGGCGCTGAGCGACCTCTCTAGGCCAAGCACGTCCTCCATCTCATACATGATCGCCGTCCGCGAACGGCCATTCACGAACGTGATGTATATGAGGCCCGGATACCGCTGTTCGTAGCACGCATTCAGATGGCGGAGCCGCGCGAGGACCGCGGGCGGCGTCGCGGCCGCGGCCTGCTCTCGCGCACTGAGGGCGGACAGGTGCTTGACCTCGCCGATGCGCGGATGGCCGGCGATGAAGCGCGCCTTGGGGGCGTCGTCCCAGGCAGCGATGGCGGCGAGCGCAGCGTCGACGAGCGCGGCGTAGGTGGCGACGGGCGTGTGCTGGAGACGGGCGGACACCTGTGGGGTGAGGTGGGCCGCGAGCGTGGGTGACGGCTCGAAAAGCACCGCGAGCGCCCCTGTGAGAGCGTCCGAGCTTCCTGCGGCCAGCTCTGCGATGGGGGGAAGTGCCGACATGGTGGTGTGAACGGACGTCCGCTAGCTGCAGGCCAGCAGCAAACGGCCTGCGCGAGTCATTTTCCCCCCAAAAGCTGCACGCGCTCGCCTTGAAGTGAGTGCAGATTTACTGTCCCCGAGCCGCTGCCACAAACGTATCTGTGGGAAGACGCGAGCCCGCTGGATCTGCACGCCATAGATGTAGTACTACTAGATGTATGCATTTATTTGTGCCGTAAGTCAAATAGAGCTGCTGATGGCAGGACTGCCTCGTGTACGTGAGTGGACTCGTCCCAGACTGGCCCTTCCGCTGCGCTCATTCCATCTCCGTCATGGCGGGGAGCAACGGCGCCATGCGGCGGTCCATCGACGCCTCCTCCGTGTTCTCCAACGACGACTATGCGGAGTACGACTTCGTCTCCGAGGGCCACCGTTCGCTCGAGTCGAGCATAGCAGACCTCAGCCTGGGCGAAGACAGGACCCTCGATATCACGGAGCCGCCACCGTCGCAGACAGCCAAAGCCGTCTTCGGCACGCCGTCCTTGAGCGCGGAAGACATACAGGCGTACGTTCATAACGTGCTAGGCTCGGAGCTCAGGACGCACAGTGGGACAGTGAGGGTGTACGTCGATGGTCTGTTCGATCCGTTAAATGCGGGGTAAGCTGCGCAGTTTCCTGACTGACGGCGAACGACGTACTGACTGTGCCTCAGCCATGCCCTGCAGCTAAGACAAGCCAAACTGGCGTTCTCGAGCGTCCATCTCTTGGTCGGTGTATTCCCTGACAGAATATGCGAACAGTACAGCCAGAAGTTGAAGATACCCCAAGTCGAGCGATGCGAGCTCGTCCGGCATTGTCGCTGGGTCGACGAGGTCGTTGAGGATGCGCCCTGGAGAATTGACGATGCCTTCTTGAGCGCGTACCGGATCGACTACGTGGCTATCGACGAAGGCGCATCCATAGACCCCGCGTACGACAAGGAGAGAGTCAAGGGATATGATGTGGTGAAGGGCCTTCGTGAGTTTCTAGCCTCTGCGTTGTTGCACCACGCTTCTAAGGGCTAGAAGGCAAATACATCCCTACCAGACCCACTCGTGGACTGACCCCATTAAATCTTGTCGACGACCGTCGCAGCGAGACACCAGGGTTGAAGAACGGAACGATCAGAGGCAAGCCGACAGCCAAAGAAATATTGGGGGTCGAGAGGGAGGTGGAGAACACCGATCCTTTCCAGTCGGATGGACCTCTTGTCGATTTCATGGAATGATTCGTTTCTTGTTTGTGCTCTGTAAGTAGAGATTGCGTCCGTCGGTGGAAACGGTGCAGGAGGAACGGAAACTCGACAGCCTGGTGCCGCGGCTGTTTCCGATCAAATCACCACTCGTCTCTTTTTGGCTTTCGTAGTGTTTGCCAGCACACTCACTAGTACTGACACCTACGTTCATCATGGCATTTGTAGCGCCTTTTACACAAAGAAACTCCTTTCGTGTACACAGATTGATGTTGCGAACTACGATCGGGCGGCAGATGTGTGGGTCACATTCGACTCGACGATGAAGCTGAGGGTGCGGGATCGCTCGATTTGGCGAGCTCCGACGTCGGTCGGTGCTATAGATGAGCTGCGGCAGCATGCGGAAGGCTTAACGGCCCTTTGACCACAACCATGATGAGTGCCATGCATCCCAGACCAACTCCTTCTGCCTCTTCACACAGTCTCGAGCCCTGTCCACGGACAGACGAGCTCAACACTCCTAACGGCGAGCAATCTTCGAAAGAGGTCCTGCTCCCCGCCGAGCTCCTGGACCACATTGTCTACGAAGCCTGGAGCCTGCCTCTGTCCCGAGACGAGCGCATCGACCTCGCCACCGCCCTCCCGCTCGTCTCGCACACCCTCCTCTCCATATTCACCCGCATCTCCCTGCGCGACGTGCACATTACCACCCCGCGCTTCGCCCAGCACTACCTCAAGCTCGTGCGCCCGCGGAGCTCCTTCGAGCCCGACTCGAGCCCCCTCACGGCGCCCGCCCGCCAGGCCGCGCACCGCCTCTGCCGCAGCCTGACCTTCCACATCTCCGCGCGCGCGCTGCCCGGCGCGGCACCCGCGATCCGGCTCTACGCAGACGGCGACAGGGCCGCGGAGGCGGTCTCCGCGACGCTGTACGTGCTCGCGCTCGTGCCCACCGTGTTCGTGCCGCGCCTGCGCACCGTCGCGCTCGTCTACACAGACTGGGGCTTCGACGACGTCCTCGACCAGTGCCGCCTGCTGCCGCTGCCACCGCAGGTCTCCGCGCTCGAGCTGCGCTACACGTTCTCCAGCGCGAAGCTCCGCGCCGTCGCCGACCGTGTGCGCGCCCTGTACAACGCCGCGCCGCGCTGGGCCTCCATGCGCTGGGGCATGGGCCAGGTGCGCCGCCTGGCGGTCAGTGGTGCGCCGGCGGGGTTCGTCTCGGCCATCGTGGAAATGTGCACGGGCCTGCGGACGTTGGAGGTCGACAAGTATGTCGAGGAGGACAGGAGGTGGGAGGTGCCTAGTGGGCTGCAAACTCTGGTCCTTGCAGACCCCCTCCAACCGGTGGAGACACATGCCATCGACTGGTGGCACCTGGCAAGCTTGGTCGGGGGCAACACTCCCTCTACCGTTATAGCAGTCGAGGACATAATGCCTACCGCATCCTGGAGACACGTCGTAGGCAGACAGAGACTGCGCCGCATATGTGAGCGCAACAACATAGAGCTGGTTTGCGCATCTACAACTGCATTTATGATGGCATAATAATAGTGTAACACATCACGTAGGGAATAACTATAATACCAATGTTACAGTCAATACATCGTGATAATTCATGGCGCCGGTTGGGATTCCGAAAAGTCACGTATACGATCAAACATAAGTCCGCGTGCACCGGTCTACGCTTTCACGTCGCCACAGTGCACGCCCTCGGGTTCCTTCTTGCGATGAACGGACATGTGCCTCGCAAGCTGATCGGGACGCGCAAAGGTCTTGGAGCATCCTGGCTCGGCGCACAGATACGGTTTAACGCCCGTATGCGTGCGAAGCTATAGGGTCCCCGAGGGGCGATCGGTCAATCTCCCGAGGGTGCCACGTCGAATTTTAGAGTACTTACGTGCTTTGAGAGGTTGGACGATTCAGTGAATGCCCTGTGATAGACTGTGAGAAAGCACAATGTGGTGCTCGAAGGGTCGGAGCGTACCTGTCGCAGAACGTACACTTGAAGGGCTTGTGCCCATTGTGTGTGCGTTTGTGGATCGTGAGCGCGCCGGTGATGGCGAAGGATTTGCCGCAGCCGGGGAAGTCGCAGACGTAGGGTTCTGTAGATGGGCGAAGGATATCCGTTAGTGGAGATACATCTCTAAGGACAAATACTCGCTTTCTTGTGTGTGGCGGCGCATGTGCTGCGCCAAGGTAGCGGCTTCAGAGAAGTTCTGCTGGCAGATCTTGCATTGGAACGGTCGGTGACCCGTATGACTCTATACCGCGTGTTAGTTGCTGGGTAACTAAGCGGAGACAAGAGGCGACGTACCTGTAAATGCCTACAAATCTTTTGCTTGCTGGCGAATCCATTTTCACCATGCCTCGAGCACCCCTCCCAGTAGCAATCGTAGTGTGCCTTGCCGCTGCCCACGTGTGCGCTATTGATGTGCGTGGTGAGGGCGTAGCATGAGGAGAAGCCCTCGCCGCACTCGGACCAACGGCAGACATGCGCCTGCGGTGCGGAACAATCGTGTTCTGGCGCAGGTGTAGGCGGGCAGGATATCGGCGGTGATATGGACTCCTGCCTACGCGATTCGGCCTCGTTGGAGGGGTTTGGGGACGGCGCCAGGCCGAGATGGTCCTGCAGGAGGTGGCTCGCGAGGATGCCGAGCACGTTGTCGGTCTGGTTGCCCATCGAGGGCCCCGGAACCGAGTATGGGGTTGGGTACATCTGGCAGTCGGCCCAGAGGCATGAGAGAGACGAGGGGTCGTTGCGTGGGAGGGACTGGGAGGAGGGCTGATGCACCGCCGCGTTGGACGGAAGTCGTAGATGTTGCAAATTGACGTGCCCGACGAGTTCGTACATGGTGGCGAAGGTAGCCCCGCAGTTGCCCCACATGCAGGCAAGCCCCGAGGACGGGTGATCGTGGCCATGCCCGACGGACTGGACGGGAGGCATCGGTGAGATGGGACTGGCGGAATGGGGCGTGGGAAGTAGCGATGGCGGGCTGTTGGTGAGCAGCGACGCAGACGACATTGAGGATCCCCCGTAGAAGTGATTGTGACCTTCGTGCACCGAAGACGATGCTGGGTAGCTGGGGAAGAACTGGTCAGCGAGTCCTGACCAACCATACTGTCCGTGCGATTGGGGCCGGGGGTCGGTAAATAGATGACGATATTCGGGACAGCATTGCATCTAACGTATATTTGAGTGCTGTTTCCCCACGAAGGCTCGGTAATGACTCACGATGGTGGCGAGTGCGTCGCAGTCCGGATCGTCCGTGCATATTATATCACAGCCAGCGACAACGTTGGCTTCCTCGCAGGGCACATAGCCATGATGCGCATCGTTGCAGGGAACGATGACACACTGATCAGTGCATTGTTCTGTCAAGGGGAGGTCACACGATCCTTCTTCGCACTCCTGGACACACTCCTCGCATGGAAGCGGGACGGGGACGTTCATACTGCAGCAGCTTTGTTTTCCCTCCGACGAGCATTCACTGTGAGAGTCGTCGTCTTCCACTTTGATTGGCTTTTCGTCGGTGGTGCGGAGAGCCGAGAAAAGCTGGTAGCGAGCCGACGGGGGAAAATTCTGCTGGTGGGCGGGCTGGACGGGGTCAGCGGAGGGAGAGTCGCAGGACGCGGCCTTGTAGGTGTGGGCGATAGGTGCTCGGGGAGAGCAAGTCGGATGTGAGGGGCGATTCGCCATTGCACTGTGGATGTCTGCTATAACTGCGAAGGTACCCTCGCAGTCAAGCACAGACAGCTTGATAGACCTCGGGCACCCCGGGGTCTGGAGATTCGCCCAGGAAATCTGCGCGCAGCAGGTCACCAGGATAATCCACAACGCGGACAGACGACTTACAGAATATCGTCACAGGGAATCCGGCGGACACACAGAGCAAGGAGGACGAGTACGTCCGTTTCCGGAAGGCGTCGTGGAGTGACAGGGGTCGGCTCCGGGCGCTGCCACTGGCGCCGGTTCCATTTATCATCACGCCGCGAGCCATTGGTCTGTCTCCCTACCACGGTGGCCAATTACATTGCACATAAAGACTTGTAAGGGTGAGTGTCGTTTGCCATGAAGGAGACTACAATATTTACTCAGTGTATCTCTGGAGGGCGCCGACATGCTACGAAACGTACTCGCGTCCCTGCTATTTCTCGCCGCTTTCCAAGCGGGAGTAACCAGCGGATCCCCGCACCAATTCCCGGTCCAGGTCTCCGGGGGCTCGCAGACCAATGAAGGCTACTGTCCCCAGTTCGCTGCATTGCAGCCAAGCAAGCACCATGGCCTCGACGTCGCACTCGAGAGCGAGTACAACTCGCCCGGCTTCCTGTACAACGCCATACACGCCTTGTCTACGGTAGTGCGCGTCCCGTAAGCATCCGTCATGTCTCATCTGCTGCACATGGTCTCACCCTGCGGCAGGTCCGCTTCTTACGACGGTATGGCGTCCGTCGACGAAGATCCTAGGTGGGAGATCTTTGGAACCTTACATGCCGAGCTGGAGCGGCTCTTTCCCGTGGTGTAGGTTCGACCCTATATTCTAGGTCGTGTGTCGCTAATGGTCTGGCTAGATTTGATACCTTAGAGGTCACAAAGGTCAACAAGTATGCTCTCGTGTTTCAATGGAAAGGCTCCGACGAATCATTGAAACCCGTCCTGCTGACGGCTCACATGGGTGGGCAATTCCCAGAATCATCAATGCTGCTCGCTCTTAGTACTTGTGCACAGATGTCGTACCAGTGGAGCCAGCCACGGCAGGCGACTGGATTCATCCGCCTTTCTCTGGCTATTTTGACGGTGTGCAACATCCCACGACTTATATGCGGCATCGGACACTCATGGCATCATATTACAGGAACCTGGCTATGGGGACGTGGCAGCGCAGATGACAAACCGGACGTTGTATCCATCTTGTAAGATATATCTTTCTTGGACTCTCACCGCCTATTCATGTTCTTTGCAGGACATCCATAACTCATCTGCTTAAACACGACTTCACACCGAGACGTACCTTGGTGGTCGCCTTTGGTATAGACGAAGAATCAGGCGGCCAACATGTAAATGTCATATCTCTTCACTTCTCACTATTCTAAGCATCCTTCAGGGAGCGTATGAAAATGGAAAGTACCTGGAAGAGAGATACGGCACGGATGCATTTGCAGTCCTTCTAGATGAAGGCGGTGAGCACGAATTTCCGTCCGTTAATCCCAAAACTCATAGCATATCAGCACCTTTTATGGAGCTCTATGGCGGAGACGTCATCTTTGCCATGCCATACACGGCTGAGAAGGGCTACTTTGATCTCAAGGTTGAGATCTCGACCTTGGGCGGGCACTCGAGCGTCCCCCCTCGCCACACGGTATCTATTTTCACAGCGCCCAATCACAGTCATCTGACACAAGTCTCCAGGCAATTGGCATGCTCGCCTCTGCCGTGATTCAGCTCGAAGCCCACCCGCATGAGACGCAGCTCCTGCGCACCGGCACGCTCTTCCAGGAAGTCCAGTGCGCGGCCAGCTACGGGCCCGCGGTCCCCGAGAAAATCCGCAAGCTCGCCAAGGCTGCCGTGGACGACGACGACGCCCTCGCGGCGCTGGCGGAGGCCGTGCTCGAATGGAACCCCATGGCGGGCGCGTCGCTGGCGACGACCCAGGCCGTCGACCTCATCTCGGGCGGAGTCAAGGTGAACGCGCTGCCCGAGAAGGCCCACTTTGTCGTCAACCACCGTATCGCCGCGCACAGGTGCGACAACCTGCTATCTCCCAGTAGTAAGATTTTGAACGAGGTCCCGTAGCTCGGTCGCAGACCTCCAGGCGCGCACGGCCAAGCTGTTGCAGCCCGTTGCAGAGCGCTACGACCTCTCTCTCGCGGCGTTCGGAAAGAATGTGACTGCGGGCAGCGGCGCGGGCGGACACCTCGTACTCTCTGACGCGTTCGGCACAGCTCTCAATCCGGCGCCGATCACGCCGACGGGACACACACCGGTGTATGCGCTGGTCGCGGGGACAATCATGGCTGCGTTTGAAAGCTCGGTCGAATACAAGAACCGCACTGCCGTGGTGCAGCCAAGCTTCGCCTTAGGTACGTGTCAAGCACACTTGAGCGTGACCATAACTGACAGTGGAATCGTCTACAGGTAACACAGGTACACATGTGTTTGTATCACTGCATGGGATGTAAGCTGACTGATTGCAAAAATACAGACACGAAACATTATTGGAACTTGACCAGGAACATCTACCGCTATGGACATACGCACATGTCCAACTATTATAACGGCGCGCATACTATCAATGAAGGTACGCCCACGAACCGTGTCCTACCGATTTGCTTCTCAGAACATCCCACAGCTTCCAAACCCAAATCGCTCGTTGACAAAATCGCTTTCCATACGAAATTTATCTTGAATTGGGACGAGTCGGACATCGAGAGATTTTAAGAGTAGTCCCGTGTTGTAACTGGCAAGGAGATTCGTTGTACTGAAATTCTGGACCTTTACGTACCGGAGGAATTTATGTATGCATCGCTTAGCTAGTAGCATGTAACATTTACCGTCTGTGCCAACCTGTTGAACGACGACACCTTCCTTTTGTGGACACATGGTACTCTCAGCCTTGATTCATTTTAGTTAGACGCCCTCAATCTTTAGTGCTGCCCACCTGTTCGCCGCTATGGCACCTCGCTCCCTCCCTACCTCCAAAAAGCGTAAGCTTACCGGTGAAGGAAGTACCTCATTGGATGCGACCGCTACCGTCAAGAAGCTAGAGGAGCAGCTCATTGCTGCAGTCTCGAATAAATCTTCACTGAACCCTCTTGCGGACCTCCTCGACATTGCTCGTACTACCGCGGACGCGCAAATCCTCTCTAAAGCGATATATGCACTCTACCGGGTGTTTGTGGTCGTCATAAGCAACGGTCTGTTACTCAACGTCGCGGGAAATGACGAGACGAAAGCTGTTCGGGCGTGGCTACAGGAGAAGCTGCGTGCTTATGTGGGTCTATTGACGGGTCTGCTCAAGGACGTCGAGTCATTGCTGAAGGTGTGGTCTATTATTTTCTTTGCTGAATGTCAAATGATTCAACGCTGCTTGTGTAGACGTCTTCGCTCAAGATATTACTGTCTCTGCAGAAGCACCTCTCGACATCCGTTAGCAAGGCCCCGGGCTCTAGCACGGGCACGCGCCCGCAATTTTACGTCGCACATTTCAGGCAGATTGTCAATGGCCTCCTCCTCTGTCCACCCTCCCCACGGGTTGCGAACCTGACAAAGAAGCAAAAAACTGATACGAACGAGGACGATGGGAAGTTAGACCCTGAAGTACGGGACGCATTCATGGAGACATGGCTGAGCGAGTGCGACGACATACGGTGGTTTTTCCTGCGGGAATCTGCGTGAGTCTTGCTGAGATTGACGTCTGTTGTGTTTCTGAGCTAGTATGCAGAGGACTTCTCGCGACCTACTCGCGAAAGGACCACCCGCATGTACCAGACAATCTCTTGTCTCTCCTCGAACGCCTCACGACATTCCCCACGGACCAGCCGGAGCTCAACAAGTGGTGGGTCGAAGAGCTTGGCGCACGACCACCGAAGCCCAAAAACCGAAAGGGTACCGAAGAGGAAGACGAGGACGAGGACGAGAAGGGCCCCGACGCAGAGGAGGAAGACGACACTGCCGATGACTGGCGGAAATTCTTCGACGACCAGGACAAGGATAAAGATGCGGAGGCGAAAACTGTATCGGCGCGGCTGCACAAGCTCAGTGTCCATCAGTCTCTGCACTCGTTGGCGTCGCACAGGGCTGTGTTTACTCGGACATGGCTTGCGCTGCTCCCGCTCCTATCGAGTGATTCGGAGGAGAGCAAGAACTTGGTGACCCGCGCCCTAAATGTTCTACATCGAGGAGTCATCCCCCATCTCACTAGGGCTGTCCTGGTGATGGACTGGGTAGCGTCATGCGTTGACTATGGTACGTGGCCTCTTGCCATTCCATGATTGTTTTAATGAAAAAATATTAAATGGGTGTTGCAGGTGGTACAGTGGGCCTGTTGGCACTGAACGCCCTCTTCATCCTGATGAAGGAGTACAACCTGTAAGTGTTTTTCTTTCGCATTTCGTGCCCCGGAGGCTTATGATGTCGCTCAGTGACTACCCATCGTTCTACACCCGGCTGTACTCCTTCCTCGACCGCGATGTGCTGCATCTCAAACATCGCGCTCGTTTCTTCAGAATGACCGAGTTGTTCCTCAGTTCAACGTAGGCTTTGCTCATGTTCTAATATCAGGCAACGTCTCACACTCAATCGACTAGACATCTTCCCGTGAATCTGTTGGCCTCCTTTGTGAAACGTCTTGCACGTCTCTCACTATCTGCGCCACCTGCCGCGATCGTCATGACCATACCTTTGACGTACAATATTTTGAAGAAACATCCGGCACTGATGGTTATGATTCACCGTGGGGGCGATATATATGAGACAGCGGAAGGTATGTTACTTCTACAACACACGTTCATAATTCTGACCAGTGCATGTAGACCCCTTTGACTTCAATGAGCCAAACCCAACATTGTCGAACGCTATCGACTCTTCTCTCTGGGAACTGCATACCCACAGAGAGCACTACCACTCCGCTGTTTCCACGTTGGCGAAGATCTTCGAGGAGGCGTTCACCAAACCGAATTACGCGCTCGAAGACTTCTTAGACCACACATACACCACAGTACGTTCCAGCCGCCTTGACGCCTGCAATATATGGCCCTACTTACGTTCGTCTCTCTAGCTGTACGAAACTGAGTCGAAACGCAAAGTGAAAAAGGAGCCCGCATTCGTATTCGAGCTCCAACTTAATCAGTGGTTCCCGCCCGCGAGGCTAGATAGCGCCGAGTACGAAGAGAGTGTCCTGCCTCAGGCTGACAAGCTCACCGAACTATGGACGTTCTCATGAAGGCGTTCATAGCGCAGTGAATACATTGATCATCGCATAACACGTGTAATGGTTCGAATCGTCGGAGGGACGGCGCAGTGTCGTCGTTGGTGAGTGATAGGTGGCAATAGATCTATAGGTGACTAAGAAGATTTCAATACATTTCAATATGGCCCGTCGGTTGACAGCGACAATGGCGCGCCACAGGAAACGATATTCTTCTTCCCGCCAACTCTCGGGTTGGTGGACAAGCGACCCCCGACCCCGCACCCTCGGGCACACTTTGATATGGAACGCCGAGGTCATTAAACCTAGATTTGTCCCGTAGTGTGACCGCTGCGCCGACGTACGCGTTTCTCGGTCATTGAACTCGGGTTATCGAGGGGTGCGTCGCCTCGGCTTGAGTGACGAGCTCGGAGCGCGAGGCTCACACTATATAAACTGCTCAGAGTCGACAAGTTTTCATATCCACATTCTCCTACCATCAGTTCCAATTCTCTCAAAAACATGTCTACCAAACTCATCCTCGTCATTGGTGCTACCGGTGCTCAGGGCATCGCCGTAATCAACGCCCTTCTTGCTCCCTCGGCAGATGGCTTGCCTTCCCCTTACACCATCCGCGCGTTGACGCGCGACCCCGAGAGCCGTCGGTCCAAGGAGCTCGCGGCCAAGGGCGTAGAGACCGTCAAGGGTGTGTACTATGCTACATACCTACTAGCCGAACGAGGCGCTGATGTATGAACGAAGGCTCGTTCGACAACCTGACGGATGTGCAGAATGCGCTGCAAGGAGTATACGGTGCTTGGGTCAACACTGACTCATTCACCGTCGGCGAGCAGAAAGAGATCTTCCTCGGGATGAGGATCTTTGAGCTCGCGAAGCAGGTCAAAACCGTTCGCCACTGGATCTGGAGTGGCTTGGACTACGTCGACAAGGTTTGTCGGCATTTTTGCTGACTGCAGTTTCACTTCCTGACAAATCCTTCGGCTGCAGCTTTCAGGATACAACCCCAAGTACAGCGCCGAGCATTACAATGCAAAAGGGCGTGTTTCAGACTGGCTCAAAGCCCAGCCGTCTATCGTCAGCGATGATGATATGTCATGGAGCGTCGTCACTACAGGCCCCTATTTAGACATGCTCAACTCTGTAAGCAACATATGACATGTTCTCGTCGTTGCTCCATCGCGCTGACTAGTCGACTAGCCCGTGCAGGGCCCTATCACGCGCCGAGCCGACGGCACGTACGTCTTCGCTGCCCCGCTGGGCAACGGCCGCGCGCCGTACATCTCTCTACGGGACATCGGCTTCTTCGCGCGTTACTCGTTCGACAACCGCGCGGCGGTGTCCGGCGAAAACCTCGCCATCGTCACCGAGATGGTCGGGCGGAAGGAGCTCGTGGCGGCGTTCACGAAGGTCACGGGCAAAAAAGCGGTTACCGTCGACCTCACCGTCGAGGAGTGGTTCGAGTTTCTGACGAATGTGGACGCGCCGGTCGCGAACGAGCGGCCCCACGGCGACGGCTCGACGACGTTCAGGGAGAACTTTACGAGGTTTTGGCACCTGTACCGGGACGAGATCATTCAGAGGGATGTGGCGTGGAACAGGAAGGTCAACCCCAATGGCGATACCCTCGAGAGCTGGATGCGCGACAACAATTACACCGGTGATGTGTTGCAGTTGACTCCTGTCCTGAAGAACCAGGAGGACGGGAAGGGCATCGGGCTCAACCTTGAGCGCATCGCTGCCACGCTTGGCAAGGCCTAATTCCAGGATGTTTACCTTTACTAAATATGTGCATGCTACATCTGCTGGATTCCCTTTACTACATCAATAAAGGCTCGCAGATTCGTAGATTGTCGTGTAACTATCGTGGATTAATACACGTTGTAATGTTATATTCATTACGCTACGTAGTTTGCAAGGATACAGGTGGTCAGTAAGTCTAGAGTTGAATGAAGCAATGGACACGCGCTTGGAGACCTCCGAGTACTGTGCCCGAACTGTGCCCAATTCGGATCACTGCCTCCTTTCGGCCGGACTCCAAGGCTTTAGAGACTTGCCTTCTTACTTGACTGCATCTGCGGATCCTAAACCTCTCTTTTTCCTTTGGCATTGCTAGGCTTTCTTCAGCTACATGCCGACAGAACTCCCGTACGCTGCAGACGCAGAGGTGTCGTTGTCATACGACGAACTCGAGGTTTGAGTGAACCGTCCACCCGATTCGCGTCCATTACGCAGCTCACCCAGCTATGTAGGTGCTGCGAACGCAGTATCAGAAGGAGCTTGCTCAGTCGCATGTAACGGTTCAGACGAAGTTCAACTATGCGTGGGGTCTGGTAAAGAGTCCATTGCGAGAACATCAAGTTGAGGGTGTACGACTGCTCCAAGGTGTGTATGCATGAAAGACTCGTTACACTCTCAAGTGATGTTACTTTATAGAGATATACCGCGCTGAGCCTACACGGAGACGCGAGTGCTTGTACTATCTTGCCCTGGGTCATTATAAGATGGACAATTACGAGGAGGCCAGGAAGTTCAATTGTACGTCAAGCCAGCATCATGTTTGTTGCTCGTATGCCTGACCATCTGCCATAGCTCTGCTGATGGAGAAGGAGCCGACGAACATGCAAGCTCAAAGTCTTGCGTCACTCATCGACAAGAAGGTCGCTCGAGGTATGCGTGTATAGCTCAATGCGGGTTAACACCATGCTAATGCAGCCCGTGCCCCCAGATGGATACATTGGAATGGCTCTGGTCGGCGGAGTGGCAGCAGTGAGCGCCCTAGTTGCAGCTACCTTGATACGGCGAGCAACCCGCAGATAGAATGCACTGTTTAGCATCTGACCTCTGCGTTCTACATGATCACAACTCACGACTTTCATGGCAATTTTGATGTTGGCCTCAACACACCGCATGTCCTCCGACAACCAAACGTAACCTCATTTGGACTGCTCGTCGTACTCCGGAACGACTCTTGTATCATTATACAGCTCATCTCATTAGAACACTCGTATTTCTATCATTTTGTCTGCTACTGAGAACGTTGTAGAGAGTAGAAGAGAGATATATGAGTCGCGTGCAAAGCAAGCTGGTACGCGCTTGGTCCAGGCGCGCTTCGGCTTGAGAGAGGCCACGGGAAGTGCCGAGAGCCTTTGAGGCGCCGAGAAAATGGGAAATACGGGACTCTCACTGAGCGCGCTGGCGGACGGAGAGGACGACGACGAGGGCCAATGTCTCATGTTCCAAAACGACTCGCGTCGACGGCGACGAAGGTCGCCACGCTATCCACCTCTCACCTAAAAGTCTTCCCGCCTCCCGAGGCTGTCGTTGGCCGGGCCCCGTCTTCCTCCCAAACCGAACGCACACCCAGCTTCTTCAGTGCGGAGACATGGGCGACCCTCCAGCCTCCCAACCCGGCCTCGCTCTCTGCTTTTGCGCACCGGATAGGCCTGGCGAAGACATTCTCCAACCCTGCTGAGGTCATACAGCAGGCGTGCACCCATCCGTCCTTCGTCCCGTTCCACGCGAAGCACAACCCGGACCAACCAGCTGTGACGGCGAATGGTAACCTGACCACTCTCGGCAACTCGTTACTGGGCCTCTTTGCCACGGAACACGTTAACTCGACGTACCCGCATCTCCCAACCCGCGTCATGAAGGCCGCGGTCAGCGCGTATGTCGGTGCTTCGTCTTGTGCGAGCATTGCAAAGGACATGGGTGTTGGGCACCTATTGCGCTGGAATCGCACAGTGAGTCCTCGATATCGTTTACTTTATATTTTGGCCATGCCTTCTCGCGCGGATGACTCCGGGGCATTCCAAGTACTAGTTTGTCTCGGCTGTCCCGCTTCGTTAGCTCCGTTGTCGGCATACGTTCCCAGGAGCAGTGTCGACCAAGCTGTGATTGGGTTGCTCGTTTGGGTGACTTCATTTCATTTCCCATCTACAATATTGCAACCCGACGCGGACAAGAGTTGCTACCTTACCAAACTTGATGCGACGCGGGTGTTCGTGTGACACTAGGCCTTTCAATATCGTGGACAACTACACGAATTCTGCTTGTCTTTAAACTAATTTTCGACTAACCTTGTTCAATTGTACACCTTTACTCTACACTTATTTCCTTCCCATGACAGTAAGCTAACATCTTTTCGGTATTGTAGCCAAACACACCTACCAGACCTGCCGTGCTTCACGCCGACGCAATGTCTTCGGTACCCCGCGCTTTGACGGCGTTGATATATCAACACCAATCGCTAGCTGCTGCGCGAACCTTTGCGCACAAGTTCTTCCTTAGCCGTGAAATTAACTTGCGGAACATGATCAAGTTCCGGGACCCAAAACTGGCGTTGCAAGAGACAGTCGCCAAATTCGGCCGCGAACGACCTGTGTCGAGGTGGGTGGTACAAGCTGATATGTTCTCGATACCGGCTGACGCTGTGCAGGCTGCTACGTGAGACAGGTCGGCTGTCAAACTCGCCCATCTTCGTGGTGGGTATATACACTGGCGGCGATCAACTTGGCGAGGGCTTTGGCAGCTCTCTGCGGATGGCTGAATACAGAGTGAGTGCAAGATGCGATCACGGACTTTGGCAAGATGAGCTGACTCCTTGGGCAGGCGGCGGAGGATGCGTTGCTGCGTCTTTACCTAACTCGACAACCCTCACACCTCGTTCAACTTCCAACGTCGACCTTTGGTGATGCGCGAGGCGATATATTCAGCGCGACGACTTCGCCATCGCCGTATACCCCGGTGGAGATGCAGGACACCGAGATCCTGTATGGCAGTGCTGATAAATCGGGCACACGCAACCCAGGGGCGCGATCGACTGGTACACTGCCCGAAGACGAGGTCGACTAAACCGGGCTACTCTTAGAGGGAGGGGACAACTGTCGTATTCTATATACAATTAACATCTAATTGCTTTCGCTGTGCAATGCAATGCTCATCGTTGGAAATGCTGCTGGAAATCGAGACGTTCTTACCAGACAATATATTCCGAGTAGCCCAGTTTAGCGTTTCAGCGCTGGGCGCTTGTCAAATGGCCTACAACTCGCTACAGTCGGGCGGTGACTTCAAGCACAGCCTACAACCTTCATCTATCTTATAACGACGCTCACGTTGATTTAATCTTTCTGCTCTACCTGCACGACTCTGCGCGTCGTACACGCCCCCGACAATAGCTCTCCTCAAGACAGACCACCGCGGCGCCGCACCCCTAGTACGCCCCTGGAGTCGTCGGACGGTCGCTACGCGAGAATGGCAGCCGTCACTCTGCCATTGACATTTCAGAATTCGTTTTGGTCGCAGGATTACAGGAGCGGTCTAGAGGTTCTGTTCAACCAGCTCGAGAAGGTGCGCACATTCGTACTGCAATGCTGCGCAATTGGGCCTCATTACGCACATGTCTGCTAGGGTGCGCACGAGAATGACGAAATAGTTGCCTTCATTCGGGTAAGCAAAGCGATCCTCGACTTGAGAGATGCTGAAACTGACGTGTACGTGTCTTAGGCACGAGCAGCTGCGGAGAGTGCTATTGCAGCTACATTGACCACTGCGGCTCCCAAGCGTAAGTACGCACTGTCGGAAGCGATGCGCCAGCTCATCATAAATCAACCACAGTATCCGAGCGAGAGGATGGTGCCTCGCTGCTCGTCGCATTCCGTGGTCTTCAAGAAGAATCTATTGAGCAGGGCAAGCTTCATACTAGTGCGGCTCAAGACCTCCAGACCAAGATTGCCGACCCTTTCTCTGAGTGGGCGAAAGGATATAAGGTTCGCGATATGTGTATGCCAACGAATACGCTCCTCATACCATATTGACAGGAGAGGCTGTTGGCGAGCAGAGCCAATATCGTCGATGGTTACTTGGTCTCGTATGAACGTGCGCAAGGCGAGGTCAGTCCGCGCGTCACCGTGTGTGATTGATTGGCAGCTGAGCCGCTACAGGTTACCAACTTGAAAAACAGCTACATCAATAAAACCCACAAAGCGGATGAATTGGAAGACGAGTAAGTTCTGAGGGTTGTGTGCCAGTCGCTTGTCTACTCATTTCGTGTCAGTGTTCGCTTTGCTCCCATATCACAGCCTGCTGGCGAGTCGTACACATCACCCAGCCTCGCACCACGCGACAAGCGGATTCCTCGTGCCCCAGCCCGTCAACCGACCATGTCCGAGCGTATCACAGCGCGACTCAAGGATTTCAGGCTGAACGCTTCCACCGGCACTCACCCGCCTGCCCCGGAAGCCACGCCAGAGGTCCACTTTGATGCAGACAGTGAGGAGAAGGACCCTGGCACTCCTAAGCTTGACAAAGGCAAGGGGCGGGCCACGTCTCCTGAGCCCATCATGGCATCACCGCCTTCAATGTCGCCGCCTCTTCCTCCCGCGCGGTTAGCTACGAACCCAGTGCCTCCACCGCCCGCTCCGCCTATCCTAGTCGCAGGCCTGACCTTCACCCACCAGGAACTGGCATCCTTGATGACAAAGGCCAAGGCCGAACTTCCTCTGCGGCCTGTGCGCTTCCCACTTCTGGGCGAGTATCCAGACTCGTTCACTGGTGAGGAGTTCACCATGTGGCTTCGCGAAAACTTGAAGGGATTGGACGGCGACTTGGACCGGGCCGAAGAAGCTGCGAAGGAGCTTGTGGAGAGGCAAGGGCTGCTTCGCAGGTTGGGAGAGCTCGGAAACGAGTACGAGAATGCCGATGATGCATACTACCAATTCAGGTCCAAGGTGAGTATGCTGTCCTTGAGACACCGCGCACAGCTGATCGTCGCTCTAGGCATTCAACCTCGAAGTTCCGAAGTCCAAGGAGGAAAAGGTCCTGTCGCCCCTTGAGAAGAACCTCAGCCCACTTGCAGAGAACGTCGCGAAGCGGACCGCCGGCTTCGCGAACCTTGTCACACGCGCCCTGAACACCAATCCCACGGGAGAGGCTCCGTACGTTAGGGCACGTCGCGAGGCCGAGACTGCTGATCAGGAATACCGCGCTGCTATTCGCAAACTGGACCGTCAGCGTCTAGGCCTTGAGGAGCGTATCGAAGATTTGCTGAAGATTCTGCAGAAATGGGAGCTCGATAGGTTACGGGCCGTGAAAACCGGTACGTCATTGAGCTTGCCTACGAGCTGGAATACGCGCACCTTACCAAATGATATGTATCCTCGTAGTGCTTGGCCAATATCATGCTTGCCTCGAGGCTCTGGCGAAGGGGATGTCGCCTTCCTTCGAGCGTTCGGAGACGCTGATTGCTTCCTATCAGCCTGAGGCTGACCTGAAGGCCTTGATTGAACAGTATCGCACGGGACCCTTCTACCCAACCCCCCATGTATACGAGTCTGTCACTCATGACGAGTCGGACGTCGTGTTCGGCATCGACCTACGTAAGTGGGCGGATGCTGGGTTCTGGAACGGCAGCATCAGTGGCAGTCAGGAACACAAGGACACGATTCCGCCCGCCCTCTCTGCCCTGCTTGGTGCGCTCACTGAGGCGTACGGGAAGCTCCCCAGCGATGCGGAAAAGAGGAAGACGTGGATCTACGAGGTGCCGCTGGTGGCCGTCCATCACCTGCGGGAGACACTTAACGCAGTTCCTCCCATGCAATCTATACCCGACGACACTCTCGCGAAGTACGATGCCCCGGTGATTGCCAGCGCAGTCAAGCTGTGGGCACTCGAGTTGGACCCGCCTCTGTGCATGTACGAAGGTTGGGACGAGTTCAGGAAGCTTTATCCCACAGGTGAGCCGCATGTATGTGAGAGCACATGGACTCCGTACTCACAGCAGGCATTCAGTTGGAGCTATGAAGGCAGACGAACAGCCATCCGAGGAACAACATGTCCAAGAACTCCAGACTGCCTTGCAGAAACTGCCGAGAATTCACCTAATGGTACTCGACACACTGCTCAAGCACCTCAAAGAGTTTGTGCCTTCATCTCCCCAGTGCTCGGCTCGTACTGACGTTTATTCTTGTAGCCTGATTGACAGCACTACTGCAGGCGAAGAGCCAAATGATGTCTATATCAGCAAGCTCGCCCTGAGCCTGGGAAGGGGTACGTACGATGATGATGAGCTTGTGCACTCGACTGACATCCGATGACAAGGCATCTTGAGGCCTAAGGCAGAGACGAAGTTTTCCATCCAAGATCGCCACCCAACGTGTGAGTATCACAGAGCTTTTGCCGTTAGCAATATATCTGATTTGCCCCTTCAGTGTTGTTCATCGACCTGTTGTCCAAGTACACCGCTATACTACCACCGACGATTGAGAAGAAGAAGCGCGAATCGGAACGTAAGGTTCCTATCCGCAAGCACACGCGACCAATGGACATGCGCATGAGCCGTAGCCGTATCTCGGCTGGCGCCGACCTCAAAGAACTGCAAGCCCAGCAGCTGGCCCAACGCGGCATAAGGATGAAGTCGCCGCCACCACCTGTTCCCGCCATTCCCGTGGCTGCTCAAGTCGTTTCCAGCTCCCAGCAACCTCCTAGCCCAGATCAGTCCACGACCTCGGAAACCCCCGCAGTCACCGTCACGGAAGAACCTGAGTCTGACATCCACGACGAACCATTCGAGGCGCCTCATGGGGAAATTGCTGTCGAGGACAACAGAACCCCGGAGCCGGTTGACTTTTCGAAGATTCCCCCTCCCCCTCCGCTAGCGGCTCCCTCGCCTTCGGTGCAAGCGCCTGTCCCCCGGCCTGCGGACGTTCCTCCAGCGTTCAAGGAGCCGCCGCCTGAGGATGACGATCTTCCCCCACGTCCTACCTTTAGGGAACCACCTCCCGAGCGTCATGACTCGCCTGAGCTGCCCATCCCATCTTTCCCCGAGCCCTCCGCGCGTTCCGCCTCGCCTCCATTGCCGATGCCTTCATTTAAGGAGCCGCCGCCTGAGCCTGTGTCGCCACCAGCGTTCGCGCACTCCAGCCGCCCCACGTCGCCCAAGACCGGCGCGTCGTCCCGCAGCGCGTCGCCCGCGAACCGCACATCCATCTCCCGACAGTCGTCTGTCACGAGCAACGTGTCCGCGGCGGGCGCTGGTCGCCCGCGCGTGCAGGCGCGGGGTCCGCGCCCAGGCGGGGGCTCGGTCAGCAGCATGGTCAACAACTTCAACCACCGGACTTCGCTCGTGGGCGGCGCGCGCCCGAGCAGCCCTGCGTCTGCGTCTGGGACGCCGCGCTCGCCGTCACGACCGAGCCATGTGAAGCGGAGCAGCGCCATGTTCGAGCGCAGGACGATGCATAGCGATGCGGAGGACGAGATTGTGCAGTGAGGTGCTTGTATCTTGATGCTTCAAACTGAAGGACTAGGGTGTGTGTCTCCGGTGCTGACGAGCCGCTGGTTCGAATTCGTTACATGTTCGCTATACCTATCTAAGCTATCTTTTCGATGTTCCAGGTTGCCGTGTTATATCCGCCCATGTCACTTGACGTTATTTTTCCGCGGGACGGTGTGCGGATATGTCAGATTTGTGTGTTGGATCCCGGGCCTTTTGGCTTTTGGCCAGCGTTTTGGCTTTTGGCCAGCGTTCGCGCCTGGCAATTATGCGGTGTTCGCGGTCGCCAATCTGAGAGTAGAATTGAATCCTGTTCTGTCCTGAGACCGCGATATGATGAATTTGGGCCTAAGGTTTGCCACAGGCAATCCTCCGCATGGTGAGAGGAGTGAAACACATACGCGGGACCTCTCGATCTTCCGAGTGGATTGCGCGGCTGGCCTGGACGTCGCATAACGTCAGAACTAGTGCAGTATTGAACCTTCTGGCCGCCACTAGCCTACCACACCGTCTCTTCTGCTTACACCAGCCTGTTTGCAAGCGCTGTTTCCGGCCAAAACGTAACTCTGTTACTCAGTAGGCCACCGCCGATCAATTCATGCAGTGGTACAGTGGGTCAAATGCTGAATTTGCTACATAGGTTGACGTTGCTGATTAAATTCCACATGTACAGGAGTGCGGTTGGCAGATTGTAGGGCACGATGCGATGATTCTGGGTATGTTTTTCCCGAAGCAGGGGGGTATACTGCCTCATGACAATCATTGGAATGTAAAGGTCGGCTGCAATCGGGCATGTCATACCGCCTTTGGCTATCAAGCCCGCTGGCGAGCTATTCCTTTCTCTCCATGTCTGCGCCGCGACTGCGAGATCCTCGCAGGAAGATGCTCAGGTAGCAGGCACGATGAATCTGTCGATCCGACGGCAGGGCTCTCCTCCCCCCGGGACGATTTGGGAGCACAAGCAAGACGCCCTCCGAACCTAGATATTGGACCTGGGCTCGAAGCACTAGTACCCCTGCTGGATCCCTCGTAGGTTGATACGACTAACTCGCACCGGTGAGAAGCCCCCACGCCTTCGCATGACGTCCTACCGGTCCTCACCCCTCGCTGCAGCGCACAACACACCCCATGTGGCCCTTCTCGTCGTCGCCGTCGTGGAAAGCGGTTGCAGAGGAGAAGGTTGCTGAGCGGGCAGAGGCACTCAAGAGTGCTCTGCCCGAGTCGTCGTCGCAATCTGTTTATCTCCTCGCTTCCGGTGAGCAGCGGTACCACAAGCTCAAAGATGACGGTACTACTCACCTGACCGTATTCCCGTGCAGCATCGGAGATTGTACAACACATTGCTGCGGGGGAGTGGACGGCGTCCGAGGTCCTCGAGGCGTACATCTCTCGCGCCGCTCTCGCGCAGGAGAACACAAACTGCCTCACAGAAGGTGCGTTTACCGTTCTTCCCGATTCTTCTGCCGCCTATTTCCTCACCCCACCATGAACCCCGCCACGCACGGACCCACGCTGGCCTGTTCTTGTCCCCGCAAATTTCTCCCACTCTTGTCTCCTTCCGGTCGCCGTTGCTCACCGCTTCGTCGGTCTCTCCGGGCCATCCGCATGCTCTCAACCCATTATTATAATCTGGAGCAGTCCTCTTCGACGAAGCTCGCAAACAAGCTCAATCTCTTGATGAGTACTCGCGGAACACGAAGAAGCTTAAGGGCCCGCTCCACGGTGTACCTGTGAGCTTCAAGGATGTTTGTAAGCAGCAGGTAGCACTCAGTCCCCGCGCGCCTTCGACTGACGCCAGGGCTCCCAGACGATATCGCGGGGTACGACACCACGATGGGCCACACCGGGGACGCACACAAGCCGGTCGTAGCAGATGCAGAGGTGTGTACCTGTCTCCGCCCACAGCGTGCTATTCGCGAACTTCCAGCAAACAGAGCCTCCGCACTCAGAGGCTGTCCAGCGTTCTTGTTCTCTGCACCACGAACATGTTGATTCCATGCTGATTCCCCTTTCGCTCTGTATTGCAGGTCGTCAGACTGGTGCGCGAAGCCGGGGGCATCCCGCTCGCGAAGACGAACGTACCGCAGGCGCTCATGTTCTGGGAGTGCGTCAACCCGACGTGGGGACGCACGCTGAACCCGTACAGCGTGGCGCACACCAGCGGTGGCTCGTCGGGAGGCGAGGGCGCGTTGCTCGCGATGGACGGTAGCGCGCTGGGGTGGGGGAACGACATCGGGGGCAGCCTCAGGATCCCGGCGAGCTTCTGCGGCGTGTACTCCCTCAAGCCCGGCCACGGACGGGTCCCTGTCGACGGAGTGCGAGGTGAGTGCGGCCCAGGCGGTTGCGCTGTCCCCAGCTGTAACATTCACACGCCGTGCGTGTAGACCATATGCCAGGTTTCGAAGCTATCCGGTCGGTGGCGGGTCCCATAGGCCGGTGAGTTGTCGAGAGGTAGGACACATGGGCGCTTGCTGAAACCGGGGGCAGGTCAGTGGCTGATCTTGAATTGGCTTGTCGCGTCGTGTTTGGCCAACACATCGAGGCGTTCGACCCGGTACCTATAGCATATCGTGACGTCAAGGTTGCTGACAAGTTGCGGTTCGGATTCTATGTGAACGGTACGTGCTACTCAACATTTTAGGACATCTCTTTATGGTCGGTAAGCAGGGCTAACAATTTCGATCTCCGTAGACGGATACGTCAAGAGCTCGCCGCCGGTGCAAAGAGCAGTGCTCGAAACTATCAAGGCCCTGCGGGCAGAAGGACATGAATGTATCGAATTCCCTGTGCCCGATAGTAAGCAATATCCCTTGAGCGATTGGTTATGATGTACACTGACCGTTTTCGTTAGTGACAAAGGCACTGCAGATTTATTTGTCGTTGGTTTTGGCGGATGGAAATAGAACTCTCTTCGCACCGATAGGGCAAGACCCTCGTGTAAGTTTCGCTTATCACGGGTTGGATATTTTCTAAAGTTTATGTCCTATTAGCAAACAGAGTTGACGACCATGGCAATGGGTCCCGACATGGCCGGTGAGTCTACTTGCCGCAAAATCGATCACACGGCTCAACGTCATCGTTCTGCCCAGCCTGGGTCCGATCTTTGGCATCGTGGGCAATCAGAAATGTAGCGGGAGATTCACGCCTTGCGAGCATCCTCTCCGCCTGCAGGCCCGAGTCCGTGAACGGCTTCTGGGCGACTGTAGACCAACAGAGGCAATACACTCGGATGTTCTATCAGGAAGTACGTCAACTTCGGTCGCTCGTGGGGCAGCGGAAATAACTTGCATTTGAATACGCAGGTGTGGGACAAGTATCACCTGGATGGCATCATCGCACCCGTGGTCGCCATCCCACCGCTACCTCACAAGTGAGCTTGGGTTCTGTATGACTGGGCGCTATGCTAACAATTGGCGTATAGAGCGGTGACATACATCGCGTCGGTAGCGAGCAATTCCCTGCTGTACAACCTCATAGACCACCCTGTTGGGACGGTCCCGGTAACGCGTGTTGATCCCGTGAGAGACGGACTTACCGAAGAGTGGACGGACCCCACCCTCGGAGAGGGCCACGGCTCGCTCTTGGTCGAGGGCATGCTGTACAAAGGCAACAAAGCCATGTACAATGTAGAAAAGATGTCCGGCCTCCCAGTTGGCGTCCAGGTTGTAGGGAAGAAATGGGAAGAGGAGAAGGTCATCGAAATGATGAAATTTGTTGACGGTGCACTTGGAAAGCGTGGCTTTGGGCCAGGCGCTTGGAAACCATAGCCTTTGCAGGGAGATGTGGATGACCTGCTATACGACATAATTGATTCTTGTCGTGGACGCGAGCACGAGTAGTTGGTCTCATAGCATTGATTTCATACCCTACTGTGTACGAGGTATATTTTGGCTAATCATGATGCAGCCTTACGATCTGCTTTTCGTTGCTCCAGCTGCACAGTTTTAGTGAGCATATAGACACCGTTAAACCACAAATGGCGCACCCATGCCCGTTTGCAGTCCCGGTATGCCTGGAAGTAGGCCGTACACTTTTCCTTGTCAAAATTGTTCTTGTTCAGACATGCCATGGACGCCTTGGACGCATCGGCGCAAGGACTGGTAGGTTAAGCGTATCCGCCGTTAAGTTATGACCAACAGCAGGTTTCCAGAGACATTGCTCACTCAACAAACTTGGTTTCCGGTCGGTTCTTGCAGATATCCACTCTGTGAGTCAGCCCTCACGCGACGAGAAAGACTACCTACCTTGAACACCTCCTTGTATGGTTTTGGAGTCACATTATCAAGGGGGTTCGGTAATTCGTCTTCCGTGAGCTTTGCCATGGAGTCTAGAACCAAGGAGTTGACATCGTTGCCGCCGCGTTAGAAAGTCAATAGCTTCATAGAGACATGGTTACAGCCGCAGTAACAAATTCATAGATGAGTTTGATTACACCCTCATTACGTTTTGTTATCCCATATCAACCGCACACAAAGGCGTCAACTCTCAGCCCACTTTCAACTCCCACGTTCATCCCTCTTGAACGTCCTCATTGCCACCCCCAGTCTCCTCGTTGTCAGAGACTTGCCAAAATGAACTACGAAGACGGAGGTAAGTTGTGTTCTTTCGTTATGTTTCCTCTTTTTCATCGCTCGTAGGTGTGAAACCCAAGGACCGTGAAGGTGAATCTTTTGCTTCAATACTCCCGGACTCTTGTCACCCGAGAACGACAAGCTCATGGTGCCTCTCTCCATCGCACCATAGCCTCTCTTGTTATTCAGCTAGCTTGCCTGCGCGCCGTCGCCTCCGTAGTGGACCTCGCTCCGTCGTACTACTAACAGACCCAGCCCAATGAGACCTAGCCAATACTCACGTAATATTTTACTTCTGTCACAATAGAACGCTATGGCGAACGCGGACATCGCTCAAGGCATGACGACCGAGGACATGGACATCGTTCTCACGGCGACGGCCACCGCGACTACCGAGACAGAGGCGACCGCAACGACTCAAGGAGACATGGGGACCGTGGTGACAGAGATTTCCGCGACCGCGACCGCGGCGAGAGGTATGGTCGTGGGAGGGACAATATGGACCGTCCGCCGCGGGAGGACCGCAGGAGGGAGCATCGTGGTGGCAGAGACGATGAGTTCGGTGGCGGAGGTGGCCCAGGAGGTGGAGGCGGAGGCGGTGGTGGAGGTGGAGGTGGACAGGGACGCCGTCAACGTGGAGAAGACGAAGATGGCGGCCGAGGTCGCTCCAGGAAGAACCGTGAGGGCTTGGGAACTCCTGAGCGGAGATCTCCTACACCGACCGACGCAGTCCCCCTTACTCAGCGAAAGCGTAAAGCGAGCGGCTGGGATGTGCATGCACCCGGTTACGAGCAGTACACTGCCATGCAAGCGAAGCAGACAGGTACGCGCGGAGTGTCATCTCCATTGACTCGCGGACTAATGCTTTCTCAGGCCTGTTCAACCTCCCGGGTGCTAACAGGACACAGATCCCTCCCATCCTCGCCGTTCCGGGTCTTCCCCCACCGATGCCAGTGCAAAGCTTTGGCATGGGCATGGGTGTGAACCCGAATCTCTCCAGGCAATCGCGGCGTCTGTACATTGGCAGCATCACACCGGATATCAATGAACAGAATCTTGCTGACTTCTTCAACGACAAAATGAAGGAGATGAACATCGGCACGGGTGCGCCGGGCAACCCTGTTCTGGCTGTCCAGTGCAACTACGAGAAGAACTATGCCTTTGTTGAGGTGAGTGTGATCTTATGTCGCATTGTGAGTCCGCTGACTGTCAGCCAGTTCCGAAGTGCCGAAGACGCCACTGCTGCAATGGCATTCGATGGTATCATCTTCATAAACGGACCCCTCAAGATCCGCCGACCCAAGGATTACGGCGGCCCCGAGAACATTTCTCCTAGCATGCACGTCCCTGGCGTTGTGTCGACAAACGTTCCAGACTCTATCAACAAAGTTTTCGTCGGCGGACTTCCTACGTACCTCAATGAAGAGCAGGTCATGGAGCTTCTCAAGAGCTTCGGCGACCTCAAAGCCTTCAACCTTGTTCGCGACAACGGCAATGGTCCCTCCAAAGGTTTCGCTTTCTTCGAATACGTGGACCCGGATGTCACCGATGTCGCCATCCAATCTCTCCACGAGATGGAACTTGGTGATAAGTTTCTGGTGGTACAACGTGCGTCCGTTGGAGCCAAGAATGGGCAAATTCCTCTCCAGGCGCTATACCCGACCGAGATCCCAAAACCCATTCTCCCCGCCGGCGACCTCGAGGGCGTGGAGGCCCGAATCCTGCTCATGTTGAATATGGTCGTCCCCGAGGAGCTCGTCGACGACGGGGAGTACGCAGACCTTCTCGAGGATGTGAAAGAGGAGTGTGGCAAATACGGACCCGTTATCGACCTCCGCATCCCTCGGCCCGTAAAGAAGGACAAGGCGAAGTGGGGGGAAACTAGTCTTGACCCGCTCGCTGCTCAGCGCATGGATGAGGCGTCTGGTGTCGGGCGTGTCTACGTCAAGTTTGCCGACTCGGAGGGTGCAAAGAGGGCACTGAAGGCTCTCGCAGGACGTAGCTTCGCAGGTCGCAGTATCATTGCGACGTTGCTCGATGACAACAGCCAGACTACCCCTCCGCTCAACCTGATTTTTGCCCCCCAGCCCGAGGCTCCTCCTCCGCTTCCCCAGGACTAATCACATGGATGGGGTATCGCAGAACAGTAATCGCTTGTGTCGTAGCTAAGTAGTTTGTGCCCTCGCCGGCTGTCAAATGTATTGATCTATGCTTGTGCTGTCCATTTGCTTCCTTGTCGTAAGGTTCAATACATCCAAACTTCAACTGCCATCCCTACTTGATTGGTTCAAACACCAACGTACACTTCAAACATGTACCTTCTCAGGCGTGCTCGACTGTTATATCTTGTGCGGCGGCGAAATGAGCGTCCCTGGCGGCACATCGACCGGAGGGATCGTATAAGGCAGTGACTATATGCGCAAGACGGGTCGAATTGAAATCTGAGGCATCGACAAATTTGACTTTCTGCACCCGCCCACTTTGCAATTTTATCTATACACGATACTTCCGCACAAATCTGCAGCCGTCTTCCCCTTGGGGTCGTTCCGCTATGAGCTCGCGGGATAGCCTCGCTACGCGGTGTCCATTCCCCGTTCTGACTGTGAACCGCGACGACACCTTGCTGATGTTGCCGTTAGCAATACAGCTGCAGGGACTTTCTGATTGGAGGGTATGCCGGTATTTTCAAGGTGAGCATTCCTGAATAGTGCTCGTCTGGACGCTTTTGCTCAAGGGGTAATTGCTTGCAGTGGGGTGTATAGCCTTGTTGGCCTACGACTATCGTACGTGCAACTTGTTAAATCTCTTTGCTACTAGACCTCGACCATTTTGCCTCCAGTCCTCACGTTTAGCGACGAGGTAAGACTTATATGGGGTGGGAAATGGACGAAGGGCAGATTGTTGTACATCATGGTACGTCACGCCTCTGCGTTGGCGTTGTTCTGTTCGCTCATGCACACCAGATAAGATATATACCGTACGCTGATTGCATCCCACAAGCCGTGAGTACGTCAGCTTACATGATGTCATTCCACAGGTTCGTATACAGCATGTACGTCCGTGAAGTGTTTGTTCTGCCATCTCGTACCATGCTGAGATGTTGCCGGTATTCAGAGTGGACAATGTCGGTGAGTTGATTGCTTAGGTTCCTACGCTCAGGGTGAGTGGACACTAACGAATTTTATGGCAGCTGGCGGCATTGGGATAGATTCGAAAGTTGTGAGTATGTTTGTGACACCCTTCCCGCGCGTTAGCTGATGGCCTCGATAGTAGTGAGCCCCAACACACCTTCGACCTAATACATCGCGCTGACCACTGGGACTAGTTGTGTATTTGACCTTTACTGGACTGCCTACATTATATTATCGCTACAAGCTGTCATCGGAAGTGAGCCTCTCTTTTTCTACATCGGTCACAAGGAGTCATAACCTGTGTCTCAACAGGCATCCTCATTTTGAGGCTAAGTGCATTGTACCGACAATACCCGATGGTGAAGGTCGTCTTGTTTCTTTTCCTAGGCTTGAGTGTCGTCTCCAGCTTCGTGGTGTTGACATTAACTGTGCCCAAACTGACAGGTTCGTTTGTCTAAATTACAGCATCGCCTTACATGCGCTGACGGTGTGGACCAGTAATTCGGTTTACTTTCGATCCACGGGCCGACGTGGATCTATGCATCCCGACACACTATCGCCCGTACTCATGGGTATGCTGGCTCCCGTTCATCATCTTGGAGAGCACTTTTTTCTTTCTCGCGCTCGGCAAGGGGATCAACTTGTGGCTGGCGAAGGACGAGCCAAAGCCGCGGCTGTTGGTCATCCTCCTCCGCGACTCGACTCTCGCATTCGGAGGGGTCGTTGTGTTATTCATACCCAACCTCGTTTTGTGGGTGTTAGCGCGGGTGCGTATTCTAGCTAGGTTGTGTCCACTGTCGCAGCTAACTAACTTCGGTGGCCCTGCTATCTAGCAAACCGTTCGCAGCATGTTGATTGGGTGCGTACTATCGTTCGTACTACGTGGCGTCGGCCTAGCTTGAACTTGAACTCTCTTCAGCACGGTGCCTACCGTCCAATCCGTCATAGGCTCCCGCATACTAGTACGTGACTGCTCGCGGACTCAATGCCAGTGCCTGTGGCTCACGCCACTGGCTATCAGCTCAACATTTACGAGACGACAGAATCCAAAAACTGTTCCCCGTCGCTAGATGATATAAATGTTTCTATAGGACCGACCATACTGCCCTCATAGTACCCGATAACTCTACTCTGTATTCTGCTGCCTTCATATCTATCCACGGGTTCCACATCATTGCGTATAACCGGGCCAGAGAGTGTAGCGAGATCTAGATCGACGGAGGAAGTTGCAGCGATCGAGGAGGCGCCGCGGGCAAAGTTGCGTGCCTGCAGGGAGAGGGCAAACGTTTTCCCACCACCAAAAAAACTGCATGCATATGGACTGCGTTCTCCACATCGTTCACGGCTTTATAGCCTGCAAAGACGCTCAGCCGTTCTTTGCCCGCTGCTCCCAGCCCACCCGCCCCCTCCTCGACGACCATGACCGCTACTGCGTTCGCTGAGCCCTCTCTCGCGCCTGCCTTCGGCCGGTCTGTGTCTCTCCCAGACGACGACAAGAAGGATTTCATCGACGAGACGGTCGATGTCCCAGCTGATGTCGATATCAACACCAGGCCGCCGATAGACTACTCGTCCGTCGGGGCCTTTAGGCGCAGTGTCTGGTCGCGCTTCGTGAGCCTGTGGACGAAGCGGTTCATTCTGTCGCTGCTTGCGGGACAGGTCGTCTCGTTATGCATCACCTGTACGAATGTTACAACGACAGAGTTAGTGAACAGGAACTGGTCTTTGCCGACTACACAAACGTTCTTCTTGTGGGTATCATCGACCTTGTCTCTTGAATGAGCGTCCTCTACTCACGGACACCCTAGGTACTTCTCACTGTTTGTCATCTACACACCCTACACAATCTATCAGTGTGCGTTCGTCCGTTCCCGCGGCACTACCTGCGCAGCGCTGATGCGGATCCCACAGATGGATTCAAGGGGTGGGGCAAGATGATCCTGCGCGACGGCTGGAAGTACTTTATTCTCGCGGCCTGCGACGTCGAAGGCAACTTCCTCGTCGTGAAAGCCTACGAGTACACGACGCTGCTCTCGTGCATGCTGCTCGACGCGTGGGCGATCCCGGTGTGCATCTTCTTCTGCTGGGTGTACATGCGCCCGCGGTACCACGCGACGCAGCTCATCGGCATCGTTGTGTGCATCGGCGGGCTGGGCATGCTCGTCGCGTCGGACGAGATCACGGACAAGGACTGGCCCGCGCTGAGCCGAGCCAAGGGCGACGTCTTCATGCTCGTCGGCGCGACGCTCTACGGCTTCACGAACGCAACCGAGGAGTTCTTCGTCCGCCGCTCGCCGCTGTACGAGGTCGTCGGCCAGCTCGGCATGTGGGGCACCCTCATCAACGGCATCCAGGCCGCCGGCCTTGAGCACAAGGACATGACCACCGCCAGCTGGAACGGCGCGACGATTGGCCTGCTCGTCGCCTACACCGCCGCCATGTTCATCCTCTACACCGTTGCGCCCATCCTCTACCGCATGGCGTCGTCCGCGTACTACAACATCAGCCTGCTCACGAGTGACTTTTATGGTCTCCTGTTCGGGCTGTTCCTCTTCGTACGGTCCTCCTCTCGGAAGATATTGCCGCACTACTGACACCATGCATCTGCAGCACTACTCCGTCTACTGGCTGTACTTTATCGCTTTCGCCGTCGTCATCGTCGGCCTGATCATCTACTTCTGGTCGGCTACCCGTACGTGACCCGTCGTCGTGCATTTCATTTGTCCGCTGACCCCGGTACTCTGCAGCCGAAGAGCAGGGAAAGCTCAACCCTCAGTCACCCGAATACATCGAGAGACGACACCACTCCGACAGAATCGCCGGACAGGTGTGATCGCCTCCGCCAGACATCTTGTTTGTATGTCACTTGTAAGTGACATCTTCCCCTGCATGACCGCCCACGCTAATACGCGACGTCTTAGATTTGCCTTGTGCTTTCCTGGAATTTGCTCTGTAGCTGTGCACGATCTGTCATGAATATTACTTAGCATTTGCAAAAGAGCCTCCGAGTTTTTCACTGAGCGAACGACCTACGGGAGCATGCTCGACGTCCTCACCGTCGGGCTGTGTGCGGTCTACCGAGTACCTTGCCCACAGATTTGGTTTGTCGCTTCGTATTCACACCTCGAGCTGGTAGTGGGAAAACCGTCGATACAATAATATGCCATAAAGAACGTATGAGCAAAAGTACAATGAGCGGGGGAAACGAGTCCAAGCCAATTAACGATAGCGGGTCGATAATAATTATACGAGCCGAGACGACTTCTTCTCGGCCTCCTCCTGCTGCTTCCGCCACTCTTCGAACTGCTTGAAGCGCTCCTCGCGTTGAACCTGCAGCTCGGCCTGCTGGGCCTGCTGCACGGCTTGCTCGCGCTCGCGCTGCGCACGGCGCTCCACGATTTTCTAGGGCCGCGCCGCACGTCAGCGATAGCTCAGGCCGAGCGAGCACTAGCACTCACCGCCTTGAGCGACTCGACCCCGGAGAGGAGCGAGTCCAGTCCGGCCTCTGAGATCTCCGCGAGCTGGCCCGGCGGCGCGTCAGCCTCGGGGTTGGGCGCGCGCGCACCAGGGGACTCACCGTCTCCGTCGCCTGCTGGGTCATCCGCTGCAGCTGCTGCGCCTCGTCCTCCCACCCGTCCGCCGGCTTCGGCGGGAGGCCCGGCGTCGCCCCAGGCTGGCCGTCCTTCATCTGCGGCGGCCAGCCCCACTCCCACCGGCGGCCGTGCCAGTGGTGCTCGTCCGGCCAGCGCTGGGGCTCGACGGCGGCGGGGGAGGGGGGGTCGGGGGCGGGGCCCAGCTGGCGCTGCGCCTGGTGCGCCGACGCGGGCGGCGGGTACGCCTCGGGCGGGATGCGGCTGCGCATGCAGTGCTTGACCTTGTACTCGCGGCACTCCTTGCCCTTGATCCACCACGCCGCCATGCCCGCGCCGAAGAGGAACCACAGCAGGCGCGAGGGCCCGCGGTAGGGGCGCCAGCGTCCGCCCCAGTGTCCCCAGTGTCCCATCCTGAAGGCGGAGTGCGGGCTGTTGTTGTTTGCAGAGGTTGGCGAAAGGGCGTCGGGGTTTGGTATCGACGAATGGACGGTGCGTGGTCTGCTGGGCTGTGGCGCGCTGGACGTGGGATTTATACGCCCCCTCGAGGAGGGGCTACGTTCGTCGTCGGCGTGCGCAGTCAGAACCTGGGTCGACGTGCCGCGCTCGAGGATCAGCGTCGCCGCGCCGTGTCGTGGGCCTTTCTGCTTATACTCACAGTGCCTCGGAGGTCGTAAGCCTGCGGCAGTCAGCGCACGTACGGACAGCACGAACGGCGAGTGCGCGTCATGCCGGCAATGGCGTCAGCGCTGGCCGCTCGGCACGCATTATGACTGCAAACAAATATTGTACGATTTCTGCACAAACGGAGCACTACAGAGCAACCGACCGATATCGTTGTTAGGAACAGGCAAGGTAGAAAATACAATGAGACGAAAGATATCACCGAGGCTCGTCACAGACTGTACACTTCGTAGCATCCGCGGGACTAGAACACAAACACATCTTGCACTGCCACTTTCCCGCAGCTGACTCCGGCTGCTTCATACCTGCGGCGGCCCAGTTGAAGCCCTGCGTGGCCGGTGTCGTCGGTTTCGCACTAGGCCGAAGCGACTCGCAAACGGTGCATTTGTCTGTTGCGCTCGCTGGGTTCTGGAGATTGCAGATGGCGCACTTCCAGCCGTCCGCGTCGTCCTTCGCAGGCGGCTTCACGCCTGCGGCCGCCCAGTCGAAGCTTTGCACAGCCGGTGCCGTTGATTTCGCGCTGGGCCGAGGCGAATCGCAAACGGTGCACTTGTCCGTCGCACTCGCCGGGTTCTGGAGATCGCAGGTCGCGCACTTCCAGCCGTCCGCGTCGTCCTTCGCAGGCGGCTTCACGCCTGCGGCCGCCCAGTTGAATCCTTGTGACGCGGCCTTGGGAGCAGCGCCAGGCCGAGGGGCATCGCATACGGTGCACTTGTCCTTTGCGCTGTCAGGAGACATCAGCGCGCACGTGTTGCACTTCCAGTCGCTGCCGCTCTGCGCGGGCTTCTTCGTGCCAGCAGCGGCCCAGTCGAACGTAGCAGGTCCGCCGAAGGTCAACGGGTACGTAGGCAACTCTGCCGCGGCAATGGATTTGGCGTCCTCACGAGCCTTGAGCGTGCTTGGACCAGCCCCCGGGGTGGCAGACGGGAACTTGAACGAGAAGGTCGGCAGCTCGCGCTTAGAGAGACCCTTGACCCAATCTTTCACGTCCGCGACGCTCTTGGGGCCGTCGTTCGGCTCGACAGCGGCCGCTAGCTGACCGCTCATCGCGTCCTCCGCCTCGTCTTTCTCGGGCTGGATGCTGTACCGCAGCTTCGAAGGGGCCTTGGGTGCGGACGACTTTGCGGGGAAAGCGCCCTTGCCGGTGCTGAATGGGTTGAAGTCGAGGGTCGCAGGCGATGTGGGCGATTTGCTGCGGCGGGATGGTTCGTCGCTCGGCTCAATAACCTGAGAGGGGCGCACAACCGGCGTCGATTCCGAGCCCATCACCTGGTCGTCGACCTCCTCGACAGATATGGTGCGAGTAAGGTCTTGAGGTCGAGGGAATGCAGATGGGAGGAGAGGTGCCGGGGTAGGAGCAGCACTGGGCTTAGCGACTTGAGGCTTGGGCTTCTTCGAGGGAGAGGGTTGCTCTTCGTCTGAAACCTCTTCAACCGTAGCCATCCTGCTCTTCGCCGAAAACTCTTTTGCAGGAGAACCGAAAGCGAAGAAATTCTTCGTGGTGGGTGCGCTCGGGGGTTCTGGGAACTTTAAGCGAGAGCTCCTGCGGAGGCCAGCTTCTGGGGCTAGAGCCTCGGGCTTTTGCGTCGTAAGTTCAGGGGGTGGTCGTGCGCGTTTCGCACCCTGAGTTCAATAAGAAAGCGGCTCGCATGACAGCTTATACCGGACATACCTTAGGTACAGTAGCCTCGATGATCTTCCTCGGACTCAGATCGTCATCTTGTGCCTTCTGCTCCTCAGCCTTCTTCTCACTCGCCGCAGAAGCTTTGGCGGCGTCTGCCTTTGCCTTTGCCTTTGCATCCGCCTTGCTGCGTGTTTTCTTAACAAACCTCTTCGCGGCTTGCTTCAGAGAGCCGGGGTACTGAGCCTCGTAAGGATTCGCAAAATCGGGTTGTTTTGGCGGGGTTGCTTCCTTGATGAGCTCTGTCATGACATTCGCCGCACGAGTCGGCTTTACAGCGGGTGGTGAGTTGCCCTCGCTCTGGCTCCATGCCTGCCGAAGGGGTGAAGGAACGGCGGGGGCAGTGGGCTTGTTCAGACCAGTGGTACGAAGGCGTGCCGGTGAGGCTAGACCATTGGCGGCGGAGGCAGCAGGCTGAGGCTGATGCGTCGGTGGCGGCGACTTGGCAGGAAATGTCGAAGCACTGGGCTTGTTGGAACGCGCTGTCGGGGGCGTGGCAGCTGCTTGCTGCGATGTCGAAGCCTCCGCAGACTCGCCGACCCGCCGCCGCTTCGCGTCTCCGGTGGAATTCTCAGGCGTCAAGTTGAGTTTAACAGGCGGAGGCCGCGATGAGGGGAAACCTGGCGAGCGGTAACGGTTGCGCGGGCGTGCGCTCCCACCGCCTGACCAGACAAGTGTCCCGTTAGGGTTCTTGGAGAGCATTCTGGGCTTCGCGTTGGTGCCATTTGTGGGCGCAGATGTGCCCGCGGCAGTATTGCCACATATTGGTGTGGTCCCTCGTGACGATGGGGTGGTCGAGAACCGGAACGGCTCGCGCTTCTCATCGTCTTCGTCTAAAGACAAGGCAAGTATGAGGTTTCAGAGACAGATGTGCGATGGGAGGATGAGCTTACTTGGTACCACTCCAATCAGAGCTGTGATGCCAGCGCATTCAACAGCGTTCAGGTTGGACTGGCCCTTATTGTATTTGTCTTGAAGAAAGGCCATAACAGTTTGCACATTGTTCGAGGGTGGAGTCGTATCTGACAGCGGGGAGGTCGCAGAACGAGCCATGGGAAGAGATGTCGAGGGGCCGGCGACAGGCTGCGGTGGTAATGGCTGTATTGTGTTAGGAGATGGTTGTCGGTAGTGAGAGTAGGGTGGGAGGGGTGGTGGTTGCTGTTGTTGATTGTGACGTAGCGGCGGTCTTGAGGCGACGTCCTGGGAGGCCATGATCTACGTGGATACGCTGAGGATTATTCTTTGAACGGATGTCGCGGACTTAGACTCACGTCGTGTCCTCGTTCGGTCAGGGCCTGAGCCGCGGGGTTGATTAGTGGCAGACTCAACTCCTGGTTTTCCTCCTCCATGTCGTCTTCGTCAAGGTCGTTTTTTGGAGGAAACTTGATCCAGCTAAGTATGCCGGAAAACCACGACTCCTAAGAATTTGTCAGTGGACCCCGTGGCGAAGAGCGTGTCGCCTGGAACAATACCCACTATCTTCTTTGGCGCGGCGGTGACCTTGGGGCGCGCGTAGGGTAGCGCGAGCTGATTTCTGTGCGTCCTGCGGCCTGCGCTGCTGCGTTCGACCATGTTGAGGGGTGTGAGCGTCGTGAATGAGAGAGGCAGGATGGGTGTTTGGGAAATGTTGTGTGGCCCCCATGGCGCCGCGAGCTGGCGCCGCGGCAATTGCCGGCCCGCCAACTCGCACCCGCGTTCGTCCTCGACCTCATCATTCTCGACATTCTGCACATCCTTGACGATGCCGGAGAAGGTCGTCACAACTCCTTACCCTCTCATTGACGTAGACCCGTACGTCGGGCGAGTAATGCGCTACATGCGCCCGTCCGACTACGCCGTCTGGGCTGGCGCAACCGCCGCATTTCCTGCCGCGTTGTACTTTTGGGGTGTGTAACAGCCTGATCATAGACATGGTGCGAAAGTAATGACAGAATTCGTTTCCATACAGAGATTGCAGACAGGACATACAGCAGGCTGAGGACCCCATTGCGCTACGGCGGACTACTAGGCTTCGTAGGAGGATTTCTCCTGGCCTACCAACGTTCCAGCTGTGAGAAGTCATGCAACCTATCGCTGAGACTATGCACTGAAGTGATTTTCAGTCCGATTCTGGGGCTGGTCTGAGAACTCAAGGGAACAAGAGCTAGACAAGTCAGAAATGACGGAGAGGGCGAGGTTGGGACTTCCGATTTATGGTCACTCCAACGAGCCTGAGTGGGTACAGGGAGCCGCCTATCGTAACTCAGCATTCTCGCAGCTCAAGTTTGGTGAGTGTGTGGTTAATACCTTTCGCTACTACACGCTCACTTTCATATCGTAGCTGCTTTCCCTATGTAAGATTATCTGTTCTCCCGTTTCCTAATAATCCTCTGCTAATCATAATCTCTAGGATGAACTTTGTTAACCACCCTTACCACGGCGTGGATCCCTCGAAATACAAGAAGGACGAAGAGTCATAGAGTACACCTCACTGTCGCAGTTCTAGTGCAATGCATCTTCTCGACTGCTCCTGAAACGCACAGACGAAATTATTCTTTGGATCCTACAGTACGCACTCCAATGTACTCAGGAAGCACATTGGTGTCAGATTCCGCTCGGATGTGGCAGCCTCTTGCTATTTGCTACGAATGTCGGAACGTCGTTTGTGTCCTACAAATCACAACAGTATAATATAAGTATACCGGAATGCATCTGAGTGTTAGTTGCAGATATGCGGCGAACCCAATAAATTAACTGATTTCTTCCACAGCCAATAAACTGTTCACTATGCTACATTAAGTCATTATTACAGCCCCTCGAAAAACGACAAGTCCTGCGCGGACAATCCTCCACCAGACGGTTTGCTCGCACTACTACCATTTAGCTTCGTCGTCTCCTGGACCTTCGACGCAACGGGTGCAAACGACGACCAAGTATGCGCCAGGTTTGCTGAAGCGGGAGCGGGCTCAACCTTTGGGCCGTTCGCCGCAGGGGGTGCTGGCGAAGGAGCGTCGGACTGGAACGCGCTGAACGCGTCGTCGTCTCCAAGTAAATCCACCTTTTGCTTCGGAGCAGGCCCACCCAAGATTGGGAACGATATAGCTTGTGGTAGGGGCGACGGTGGGGCGGGCCATTGCCCAGGACGTGCGGCCGCGCGTTCCAGGAGACTCAGCGTGCGCTGGTGCGACGACGCCCTCGCTTCTTTCTCTTCGGATGAGAGCACTGTTGCAGGGTGTGCAATTTTCGGAAGCTCGAGCGACATAGGTGGACGGGAGGACTTTGAGATCGGGCGCGGAGGAGAAGGTGTGCGGAGAACGGATGATGTGCTGGCTGCGAAGTCTTCAAAGCTGAATCCCTTTTTCTGAGAAGTCAGAAGCGACTGGTCAGATTGGAAGCTGATATTGAGCCCAGATACATGACTGCGATGCGAATCCAAACTTCTTGAAGAAGATAACAACATGGCTGCGAAATCATCGTTCAACGACTCGGAAGACAACGGCTGTGGCGTGGAAGGAGAGCTAATAAGCTTCGACCCAGAACTCGTTGGCGGTATAAGCGGCGCGAGTGTGGAAGGCTTTATAGCAGGCTTGGTGGTAGCCGATGGAGGTGGAGGTGGGAATGAGAAGGTAGACTTCTGCGGGCCCAACGTGCTCGCTGTGGTCGGAGCAGAGGAATGGAAGTCCTCGAAGTCGCCAAAATCGTCATCGTCATCGCCTCCCAGCAAGTTCACTGTGGGTGCAGTGGCTTGAGAAGAGGTGCCCGGAGGAGGAGCGAGCAATGGCGCCACAATGCCAGGGTTTAGCGGGGCTCTGACCATGATAGGGGTATGTGAGCGTGAAGGCTGAGAGGGTGGCGAAGGGAACGGGGACGCGGAACGGGTTGCTGCGATTACTGGCATTGACGATGAGCCCGATTGTTGAGCATGCTGTCGAGCCGCGGCTTCCGGATACAGCTGAGCTAGAGGAACCTCGCTCGCAGAGGGTAGTCCCGGGGAAACAGGCCCAGAAGGTTTGGAAAGAGTGAAGGAGATAGGGGCCTTTGGACGTGACTGTTGTCTGCGTGACATGCTGTCGAAGAGTGGTTCTGTGTCAGCACGCTGTGTTGGTGGAGGTGCAATAGCCGGCGTCATAATTACACTTGGCACAGCGAGAAGGGGACGAACGCTAGGCTGGGAGTCCGACCTGGTTGACAATGGAGGGCCGGTAAAGGATAGAGGGCTAGATATGCGGGCTTGGGGCACAGATATAATTGGTGTCTGCGTTCGTATCGGTACGCGGGTGGTATTGGCCGTCACGGGCACCGAGGCCGCGAAGGGGTCAATGCCCGACGATGTGAAAGAGGTCGGGCTAGTTTCGAATTCACCAAAGATATCTTCTAAGTCGTCTTGATCTTTTCGAGCTGAAGGCGGCTGCGAAGCCGTCACGACGGTATCGATGAGTGCATTCGAGCCGGATGCTGCCGTATTGATGAGTTGGCTCGGAAGTGTTGCAACAGAAGCAGGGCGGGGTGGCGGTGCAAGCGGGGGCGGTGGGAGTGCAGGTGGGAGAGGCTCTGGCTTCAGAATAGAGTTGAGGGACTCGAAGCTGTCCCCATGCTCTTCGTGGCCATCAGCGGCACTCGGTACGATGTCGGACAGGAACTCTAAGTCGTCCGTGGAGAGGGCGAGTGAGCTTCGTGGGCTCGAACTTCCCAAGGAGCTACGCTTGCGAGAGAAACGACCCAGGAACCGCGACACGGCAGACGGAGGGGGCTGCTGGGGAGTCTGTGCTTCTGCGTCAGCCGTCAAATCTGGTGCATCGGCGTACGAGGATGTGGATTGTGTAGGCGACGGCGTAGGGGCCAAGGCCACTGTCGACGCTCGCGAAGGCTCTACTGGACCGGGCGTGGGTGCAGGACTAGGTACAGAACTGGGCTGTCGGTCCTTGTCGCTCGATACAGATACAGAACGAGTGTGGGAGCTATCCACACTCATTCGAGGGGTCCCAGCGTCGGCTGAGGGAATGCTCGACATGGAGCCGCGTGAGGGTGAGGCCTCCTTCGGGGTAGCTATGGGAACTGGAGTCTTAGACTGTCTCTTGGACCAGAAAGAGAAAAGCCCGCTGGAGGTTCTCGCCATCGATGGTGACTCAGATTCAGGCTGATTTTGCTTCTCTACAATTCTCCATCCAACCGGAACGACATCTTCCTCGACCGTGTCTTTGCTGTGCTTTACTGCCGTCTCCCATGCTGTGGAACCCCTTGCAGCCATGTAGTGGAACATTGGGCTAGCCTTCGACAACGATAAGTGTTTCGACAGACGCACGGAACTCGCCATGTTCTTTGCGATGCCTGTCTTGGTGAATATAGGCGCAGGCTGAAGTATCAACTCGGGAACGAGTGATTGCATTAAGGTATCACTATATTACAGGCATGAAGTATGGACGTCTGAACTCAGCAGGGCAGCTTAACAAAATATACGACCTACTCACAGGCCCTCTATACCCTCTATGCCGCTTCGCCAGTCGTTCATCCATGTTTCTTCCTGAATCTCTTCTCGGACCTCTTGCTGAACCTCTTTCTGAGCTTCTTCCGGTGCCAGTTCCTCAACCTCTTGCTCGACCTTTTCTCCGGCTTCTTCTTTAGCTGTGTCTTTGACTTTGGCATCAGCCATAGGTGTAGTTTTTGCGACAGCATACTTGAAATACTCTTCGCACTGGTTTATTATGTTGGCCAGTACTTCTGGAGGCTACGAAACATGATTCAGTTGACTAGGATGAAGTAACCGTGGGCGACCTACTACTAGTCTGTCCAAACGCTCTTGAGTTCTACGAGCGACCTCCCATTCGTCTATGGGCTGTTTCTCCTCTTCGGCCGGAGCTGGGACACCGGCCCAAGGGGAGCTCCATGGTTCCTCCTCTAGTCCTGTAGATGTTCTGGATGCGACCGTTACATCATCAAAGGCCGTGGCATCTTCAAATGTACCGAACCCATCCTGATCTGGACTAGAGGGAGGAGATTCTGCTTGAGGCGACTCGGGAGAGTGTGTGCGAAGGTTGTCTAAAGTAGCAATAGGTTCAATAGGGCCAGACTTCGTGCTCACGCCTTCGTCGTCCACAGGCTCTTCATCCACTTCAGAGTTCTTGTCTTCGTCTGGCGTAGATGACTTCCGCTTCCCGAGCCCGATGTCCTCGTACGTGCTAGTGCCCCAAGCCAAGTCGGGGTCCGTAGCCGACCAAGCGAAGCCGTGCGACTGTTCGTGATCAGAAGGTTCGTTCCATTTGACATCAGCCCCAGTTGACCACGACGGGTTCGCGAGGTCTGCCTCTTCGTGCTGCGGGGACGTGGGGCTCGGAGGAACCCAGGTTGTTTGGGAACTGGATGCATAGTCTCGAGTACTAGCATAGAAATCAGATGAATCACCCCAGGCATTGTTGTATAGGTCGTCCATGCAGCAAAGTGGTGATTAAATGGAAATCTTCACCATAGGGTCATGAGAGTACGAGGAAAGGACGGGTGTCTGCAACCACTGCCGACGGTAGCCGACCTCCGTCACCGCGGTCCTGAGAGCGGATTCACAAGCGCTCGTATATTTATTCTGGAAAAGCGACTCAGTTTGCAGTGCCTCCGAATATCTGACAGACATTTTGCAGACATCTATGAAGATTTGAAGATAGGAAAAGTAAGAAGATAGGATAGTTTCTAACGGCAGTAATTCACCGAGACGAGCACCGAGAGAAAACTAGGCCTGAACGCCACAAAGCTCGCGTCAAGGGTAGCCGTAAACGTGTAAGCGGGCACCACACGCAAATTTAAAGCCAGGTATGTAATGACTGTGGAATGCGGCCTCAAGTAGATGCGAGAAGCCGAACACGAACTTCAACTTGACAGTACTAGCTTTCGGTCAACAGGGACGAGATTAATAACAAACCTTCTTAACTAGGCTGTTAACGGTTGTTGACTAGTTAATGACCAACCCTGATATTTGCCCTCGAAATTGGTGGGTAGAAAGTGTCGTAAAGTGCTGATGATTGGACCATTCGTTGAGCGGTATACTCATGCCAGCGGCCTTTTTAATCAGATACAGTGGGGCATTTCATTCCCCAGGAGGCGGGACTTAGAGGGATTCGTCGACTGAACGTTTTGAACGGTAGAAAGTGCGCTTTCCGGCTGCCCGTGAGAATAGATTTCCTAAATCGTGGAGCGATTGAGCTGGCCCGATTACCATTGTCTAAGCGCCTTTCACTGCGTTCTTGCCTGTGTCACTACTGCTCTCACCGTGTCCAAGATGAACGTCTGGGTAAGTCGTCGGCTCTACCAACGCGTCAGGTGGCTCTTACCTGGAGCTCTCCTCAGACAGAGCACCGCAATCCTGAGGGTAGAACTTACTGGTTCAACACGGGCACCAGGGAGAGTGTTTGGGAGAAGCCGGACGGTGCGTACACCCTTTGCTACGTTGAACCTCTACCAATAAACAACCTATAGACCTCAAAACGCCGTTTGAGGTATATTATGTACTTGAATAATCATGAACGCCTTGCTCACAGCCGTCAACCACAGAAAGCATTAAATCAGACTAAATGGAAGGAATACTTCTCGGGAGGACGCAAATACTACTACAACGTAAGAATCGCTCTCTACATCATATACTTTTACTCATGAACCCTTAGACTGATACCAAAGAATCAAAATGGGACATGCCAGACGAGCTCTTGCTTCTGCTTGAAAAGGTCGAGAAGACTGCTCAACCGAACAACGCGCTTGTGTACGTGCCATATCCCGACTGTATGCATGCATAACATTCCCCTTACATGATACATCAGTCCTTCAGGAACGACGGGGGCCAATCTCTTGCAAGGTGCCAGTAACCCCTTGGGTGGCAATGACCCCTCCTCATCAGCCGGTTCGCAGCAGCAACTCAATGGGCAGAATGGGACAGATACCACTGTTGGTCTCCACACCGGAGGCCTGCCCTTATCTCAGTCGAGTGTATTGCCTGCAAGACCTAATCTCCCCGACGACCCGGTGATTCCACACAATGGATTTGCGACTATCGAGGAGGGCGAGAAAGCATTCATGCACCTCTTGAGAAAAGCAGGTGTTGATGCGAACTGGACTTGGGATCAGACTATGAGGGCTATCATTACAGATCCGCTGTACAAGGCGCTGAACACACTGGCGGAGAAGAAATCTGCTTGGCAAAAGGTCTGTGATCTGTTGGCTCTGTGGGGAGAAGAATTTACTCTCTAGTAGTATACCGACGGTCTTCGTGCGAAGGAGCAAGAAGAGCGCGAGGCGCGTCTGTCGAAGCTACGTCCTGCCCTTCGAAACATGTTGAAGGGAAACCCCAACGTTTTCCACTACACGACATTTGCTACAGCGGACAGGCTCTTCATGCAGCATCCGATTTGGCAGCAGGCTAAGGTAGAGGCTGAGAGAAGGCTTGTGTTTGAAGAATATGTAGCTGAGTTGAAGCAGCGCGAGATGGTAAGTGATTGTAGCCTTCGAATTGTCATATCGTTCTCACCTCCCTACAGCAAGAGTCTCGCGCTTCCCGTTCCCGCGCTATCTCCAAAGTCGTGGCTTTATTCAAAACTCTACAAGTTGACGTTCTCACCAAATGGCGGTCAGCTCAGGCAAAAGTCATGAGCTCGTCGGAGTGGCACGAAGACGAAGAGCTGCGGAAGTTACCCATGCTTGATATCCTCCTCGCTTTCGAAGACTACAGTCGTGTTCGCGAGCGAGAGTTCGAAGAACAAACACGCCGCACGCAAGTCGAGAAGACTCGTAAGGAACGCAAAGCTAGAGAAGGTTTCAAGGTGGGTATTTAGCATGTCTACCGCTTATTCCGTATTAATATAGTATACGCTCACAGGAGCTGCTCCGCGAACTCGTGGGAGCAGGCAAGATCAAAGCACGCACCAAGTGGAAAGACGTTTACCCGTCATTTTCTGAGGACCCTCGCTATATCACGATGCTCGGCAATCCTGGATCCAACCCCCTCGAACTCTTCTGGGACCTCGTAGACGGTCTGGACCAAAAACTCGATGCGAAAGTCGCTGTCGTGGAGGCCGCGATCAAGCACTACAATGACAAGCTTCCTGAACCAGAGGGCAATGCGGACGCAAATGGCGAGAAAAATGACCTATCAGTCGACACGTTCAAGTTCGTCCCAGAGACTACGATAGAAGCGTTTTTGAACATAGTAAAGGACGACGAAGGTGTGAAAGCTCTATCAAAGCAAGAAATCGACGAGATCTACCGCACCGTATGCTTGTTCGCGTGTTTCACTAGGGTCGTCGTTAACTATTCGTCTGTTTAGATGCACGACCAATCTGTGAAACGACAGGCTGACGAGAAACGCCGTAACGAGCGCAGACAGCGTCATTTGCAAGACGACCTCCGCTATGCTCTAAAGAAGATGCCAGAGCCCATCGACGTGAATCTTCCTTACGAAGATGTCAGTGTCACAATTTTCCTCATCGAGCCCGGGCTCACGTTGCTGTTAGGTGATGCCATTGATTCAAGAGCTCCCAGAATTCAAAGCTCTTGAGGATGAAGGCCGACGTGCTGCTTTTTCAAAGTTTGTAAAGCGGCAAAAGGTATGTACGCTGTCCTATCACTCTGACCAACTGTGCACTGACTCTTGAATTCTATTAGGAGCGCCACCGCGAGCGCGAACGTGAGGCTTCGGAAGACGGAGGTTCCGCCACTAGTCGTAAGCGTAAAGAACCCAAGGACAGCCACGACGATGATCGTGATAGGGACCGTGACCGTGAACGCGACAAGGAACATAGAGAACGCGACAAGGACCGGGAAGCGGATAAGGAGTCGCATTCTGAACGGGAGCCGCGCGGCTCTCGGCGTCATCACCGCCACGATGATTATGAGAGTCACGGCCGCCGTTCGTCAAGGGACTATACTCGAGACAGGGACCATCCAAAAGATAAGGATCACAAAGACAAGGAACGAGATCGTGAACGCGACCGTGAACGTGATCGCGACTACTATAGCAAGTCTTCTAAACACCATCGAGACCACGACAAGGACGACAAAAGGCGCAGGGGCTACTCTCGCGACTGGGACGAGCCGTACACTGCAGAATCGCTTTCTTACCGCGAGCGGGAGCGGAGCACGTCGGTCTACCGGGAGGACCGTGACCCCCGAGAGAAACGCGAGCGTTCAGCATACGATGATCGAGTCTATGAGGAACGCGCTGAGAAGGTATGTACATCACTAGGTAGCGATCAACCTGTTCTTCATGACCTTTCACAGCGTCCTCGCTATGATGCTCCTGAAGCTGCCACTTCGGAACCTGAGCACCCTCCGCAAGAGGTACCTGCAAGGGCTGAGACTCCAGAGGAAGGAGAGATCTAGCCCTGTCATCATGCATGCTTGTAGTAGCGTATATGTAGACCTGTACGTCTGCCGATGTTGGTGTGGTTTCGAAAACGTAATCGCATATGCATTCGACTACCACCGAGAATCGACTATGACGAAGGCGCGTCGACAATGTCTATAGGACCTATCCTCAGACGCGTGTAGTTTTGCTTGTGCTTGATAGTCTTCTGGTAACCCTTTCGCCGCTTCTTCTTGAAGATGACCTCCATTGCGCCTTTTGTGTGCTCCACCACGGTTGCCTCAACTTTGACGTGCTCAGCAGGGAGCGCAGGACTACCACGAAGAGTGAACTCGCGTGAGCCAACTTCGTGTATCTCGGATAGAGCCAGAACGTCGCCAACTTGCACGTCTTTAAGACGCGGGACGGTGAGCAGATCCCTCGGTGCGAGGAGGTATTTTCGACCTGCCACCGCAGCTACGACATAGCGGTTCGGCTGGTCACGAATGCGTGCGAGGGCAGTGGACAGCGAAGAGGCGGAGGCGGTAGGCGCGGTTTGGGTGTGTAACGCTCTGCTTGCAAGTTGTCGCAAGGCTGGAAAGCGTACATACAGTTCAGTGACACAGGTGGACATGTGTAACATGGCGACTTACGTCTGCAGACCGCCAACATAGCTCTTGCGGCCGTGAGCACCGACGTGTTCGATGTCGGAGGACGTGAGTGCGCTGATTGGCCAGAAAGCGCCGACGAGTATGGACCGCAACCAGCCGAAGTTTGGGGCGGAGCTCCAATTAAAAGGTTGGCGTGCCCGGCTGAAATTCCGCATACGCCCGTAACCTCCCTCGCAGTCTTCGCGACCACCTCACACTTTCTTTCCCATTCTCCTCGCCGTGATGCATCGCGTCGCCCTCAGAAACACCGTTCGCGCTGCAGCGGTTGCCGCTACACCAAAAGTATGCCATTCCCCGCTCGAAAGGACAGGTTTCAGATACTTACAAACGTATCCGACGTTGCAGGCTGCTGCCCGCGCTACTCCCGCTGCGACTCGCTCGTATGCGACCGCGAAGGCTGGTATGTGATGCCAGCCGCCCCCAAGCCGTTTTCAAAGCGTTCTGACGACCTGCGCTTTGTTTCTCGCTGTTTTTCCGTTGTCGGAACTGCAACGCTTCCTAAATGCACCGACCCACGTCACGCGTAGCTGCCTCTGAGGTGTCCTCCATTCTTGAGTCGCGGATAGCTGGATCTGCCGTGGGTGCAAATGTCGAGGAGACCGGTCGTGTCCTCAGTACGTGTACCTTTTCGCTCTTCGAACGCGTTGATTCAACTCGACTTATATAGGCGTCGGTGACGGTATTGCGCGTGTCTGGGGTCTTAGGAACGTCCAGGGTGTGTGCTGGACTCTGAAAGATATTAGCAGCTGAGTGTGCTGATGGATGTCGATTTCTAGCCGAGGAGATGGTTGAGTTCTCTTCTGGCGTTCGTGGCATGTGCCTGAACTTGGAAGCCGACAATGTCGGTGTCTCTATCTTCGGCAACGATCGTGCTATCAAGGAGGGCGACACTGTCAAGCGTACCGGCCAGATTGTTGACGTTCCTGTCGGTCCCGAACTTCTCGGCCGTGTCGTCGACGCTCTCGGTAACCCCATCGACGGCAAGGGCCCCATCAAGACCACTGAGCGCACCCGTGCTGCCCTCAAGGCTCCCGGCATTCTTCCCCGTCGCTCGGTCAACCAGCCCATGATGACTGGTATTAAGCCCATCGACGCCATGGTTCCCATTGGTCGTGGCCAGCGTGAGCTTATCATTGGTGACCGTCAGACTGGTAAGACCGCTGTCGCCATCGACACCATCCTCAACCAGAAGAGGTGGAACGACGGCAACGACGAGACCAAGAAGCTCTACTGTGTCTACGTCGCTGTTGGCCAGAAGCGTTCGACCGTCGCTCAGCTCGTTCAAACCCTTGAGGAGAACGATGCTATGAAGTACACCATCATCGTCGCAGCTACCGCCTCCGAGGCTGCTCCTCTCCAGTACCTCGCTCCCTTCTCCGGCTGTGCCATGGGCGAGTGGTTCCGTGACAACGGCAAGCACGGTATGTATTTCCTCAAGCCCCCTCCGACTGCAATATTGAAAGTGGTGTCTAGCCCTGATCATCTACGATGATTTGTCCAAGCAGGCCGTCGCTTACCGTCAAATGTCTCTTCTCCTTCGTCGTCCTCCAGGTCGTGAGGCTTACCCTGGTGACGTCTTCTACCTGCACTCTCGTCTCCTCGAGCGTGCTGCCAAGATGAACGACAAGTTCGGCGGAGGCTCCCTCACCGCTCTTCCCATCATTGAGACTCAGGGTGGTGATGTGTCCGCCTACATTCCCACCAACGTGCGTACAAAGTCCGAACGAAGAACGGGGGAGAACATGGGCTTACTTGTTTGATATAGGTCATTTCTATCACTGACGGTCAGATCTTCTTGGAGGCCGAGCTCTTCTTCCGTGGTGTTCGTCCCGCCATCAACGTCGGTCTCTCTGTCTCTCGTGTCGGTTCTGCGGCCCAGACGTACGTTCCCTCTTATATCCATTTATGATGTCATGACAGGGTTCTAATTTCCCGATAGCAAGATCATGAAGAAGTTCGCTGGTTCGCTGAAGCTCTACCTCGCCCAGTACCGTGAGGTTGCTGCCTTCGCTCAGTTCGGTTCCGACTTGGATGCCTCCACTCGCTTCCTCCTCTCTCGTGGCGCCCGTCTTACCGAGCTCTTGAGTAAGCAGTTTCACATCATCTACTTCAACGATCCCTCAACAACATTCACTTTACAGAGCAAGGTCAATACCAGCCTCTTGCGATGGAGGTTCAGGTCCCCATCATCTACGCTGGTGTAAACGGTCTCCTCGACTCCATTGCCGTCGATCAGATTACCAAGTGGGAGGCTGAATTCCGTGAGCACCTGGCCGCGGTCCACAGCTCTCTCCTCGCCGAGATTGCTAAGGGCAACATCACGCCCGAGCTCGAGAGCCAGATCAAGAAGGTCGTTGAGGAGCACGTCTCTGCCTTCACCTCGTCGTAGATTTCCTAGTTGATATATAGATACTATGCTTCCGCATCGAATCCAAAATTCCTGTCTTTGTTGCTAGTCTACATAGTTTCTCATATGTGATGACTCTGGACAGTACACCTTTTCAGGCGTGGTGTGGTCAGTGCTTGGATGCGTGATTCAGGAGACCCCGATTTGCCATTCTGTGTCCTGATGTACGTGTTCGGTGTGTAAATATGAAGAATAAATGGTGTACAACAAGTGTACAATTTACGCTTCTTCCTCCGAGTCCGAGCCGCTGTCAAATGTATAGCTGTCCTCGTCGAATTCCTCGTCATCGTCGTCATCCTGACCTTCGTTCATCCGCTGTTTCAGCTAAAACGGGGGTCAGTCGTAAGCAAGTGGTGGCGTTCGGAGCTACGCACCATTTCCAGGAGTTCGTGACATTCGTTCAGATGCGCCATGACGATTCCCTGCCCTTCGGGTACTGTGCCGTCTACGCCGATGAACTTGCCATCCCTCCTCATCGAGTCAATTTGATGCAAGGCGAGCTGGTACTGGGTGGTAGGCACGAAGTGTTAGCTCTTGCACGTTAAGCATGCGCACGTATGACGTACAGGGTAGAGATCGCGTGGGCTGAACGGCCCGCCGTACTTAAGGACCTCGTTCAAACACTTCTTCACCGTGGACAGCTTGTTAGCCTTAGTACGTTATGAGTGACAATGATTGCAGCCGGATGATCAGGTTACGTACGATGGGCATCAGCTCCTCTGACACGGGTTCGCTGGAGGACAGCAATCGGTAAATGAGACCATAGCACCTTCGTAGTAGGTATAGCAGGACCTATGCACATGTTCAAACTACTGAAGGCATGTTTGAGAGAAGGCTCACGTATTGACCCGTCGGCGTGTTCCCATCGGCGTCGACGAATTTACCGTCAATCCGCATTTTATCGATCTCCTGCAGACTGAGGCTATAGTTCCACAGGTCTGTCTCCCGTAGGCTCCACCGATGTGTCATAACCTAATAGTTCGGTCAGTGTATTGTGGGCCCGTGGTAGAATGGCCTCTACAAACCAAACTCTCTAGCTCTCGCCGGATCTCCATCAACCGATCATATATAGGCTTCAAAGACGACGCAACGTTCTTCGACTCGTCCAACGCTCGGATCTCCTGGACAATCTCGAAGCACTCTTCGAGTAGCGACGAACAGATAGCCTGCGACGGCGGAAACGAGCCTCCTGGTCCCATGAATTTGCCATCGACTCGCTTTCTGGAAGCGTATCAGTGACACGCGGCTTGCCGAGACGAGCCAAGAGCACTCACGAGTCAATTTTCCGCAGCTCCTCCTGCAGCGGCTTGAGCTCCGCCTTGACCCTGGGTGCGGGTAGCGGCTCGGGGTTCGGTTGGTCCTTCGTTGGCGTCTTGGACTCGACTTCCTCGGGCGATTCTTCTTGCGCCTGCGCGTGAGGATGCGTACCTGGCCCCGGCTGTGCCTCCGCCGCCCTCGCAGAGGCTGCGGTTTGGCTCGCCGTCTCCTTCGCCGCCAGGGCAACGAGCTGCCGTCGAACGTTGACGAGGCGTATATGAATGGGCATGAGTTCAGGTGATAGTACGGATAGGGATTCTTGAAGCTCGCGTAGGACATTGTCTTGGGGCCAAGGCTGAGCACAAGACACCAGTCCGAGCCCAGGAAGGCGACGTACCGCATTCATTGAGCTGGCGCTCTAGTAGTGTCGTCATTGCTACGGGGTGCTTCCCGCTCTCAGCATCTTGCTGAACAATCTGTCTGGGGTGTCGTGTCAGCACCGTACGACGCCAATCGAAAGGCCCATAACACGAATCACTTGGAAGTTCCAAACAAACCGTTGTTTCATAGTCTTCCCCCGCATGACCCAATTAAAGATGGTCACAATACCCTGAGACATGGCCCGAACTCCCAACATAAGGAACGGCAACGAAGACAAGATACGCACCGAAGGTCTGCTATTCGGCGATGGAACGGGGCCAAATCAGACTCGTTGTAGATGCCCGACTCGTTCATGTGGTCGAGAATTTGCTGCGATTGGAAAAACATGGGAGTCAGCAAGGAGGGATCTGCGGACACGAAGAGCGGAGAGAACGAGGCGGAGGGGATGTGTGCGGCGAGTGTCGTGGCGACACAGACCGGCACCTAAATGCCATCTCGAACGAGGGCCAGACGTGCCGAACATCAAGAAGCCGCCAGCCACTGTACGCGAGAAGCGACGCTCTCGATGCCCACCGGGATGCCCCTGCCGTGCGTGGGCAGAGGCCCCACGACGCGGGCTAGGGCTGCAGGAGGGCGGGCCGACGCGACATGAAGCATTGCACGATTCGAGGGACAATCGTACTCCCAGGGGCGAAGATCGTCCAAGTTTAGACGGCGAAGCTAAACTGCACGTCCCTCGCCGTTGGCCGAGGTATAATTTCGCAGGAACAGAAGGTTCCTCATCGAGAAGGCAAATGGTGCCTGTAATATAGGTATCGCCTATCTGAGATCCCGGGGCCCAGGAGCGAGAGTGAACGCTCGTACGAAATCTAGCCACACAACGCCGAGTCAATCTAAACAATCGACTAGGACTCACCCTCATACTGGCAATTTGACTATAGGTCGCCGGGCATTCTCTGGTTTTGCCAATGGTAAGGTAGAAGAGCGATAGAAGATTGAAGACATCGGCAAGCGTGGCGTCCAGTCGGTTATTGTAGACGTTACGGTCGTCGCGGACCTCATTAAGACGCGTCACTGCACGAGGGAACGGTGTGGAGTGCACATGGCGATGGTCACATCATGAAGCGAATTAATGAGCGTCGCTACACAGGGTATGGAAAGCTGCTGACCTTGTTTGACGATAGCCTGGTATAGAGTGTTGACGTCGGACGCTTTGATGTACTCTCCTCTGTTCTTCTTGAGGGCGGTTAGTCGATTACGGATGCTGGGATAGCGATGTCGAGTCAGAACCTGATGCATTGTAGCGTTCTCATTGAGCCAAGCACTGACTTGATGATAGCCTCCAGTATGGGCAGTTCTGGGAGGTGGAAGAGCGTATGTCACCTGGACGGCCAACCGCACAAATCTCGCACTCACCCTCCTGAGCTACCGGCGCAGCCATAACGGGATAATCGTCGGTTTCTGGGCTGCAAAAGCGAGGTTTGTGTGTGTTCTACGAGGCACTGCGAGAAGTGTGGGCTGCAGCGAGGGGGGGGTGTAGTATATATACGCCCGCGGAAAGCGCAAGAGCGTCGAGTGCAAGTCCCTCCTCTGCTTACAGGCGAGATCACTGATGCTGCTCCGCACGTGCAAGCCAATCAAAGTTCCCACGGCCCCGGTGCAGTATAACAGACGCGATAATCTGAACAGCCTTCCAGCACAAACACACCTTGCCAACTCGTCTACAAACCCTACATCATCACCACCGTCAACAGCAAACCTCACAATGGACCGTATCAAGGAGGTATGCTGCACCTCGTCGCTGCGATCGACCAGCTCGTGACGATACGCACTCTCGTAGCGTCTTGCAAACCTCCGCTCAGATGCAGATGCCGCCGTCGCACGCGCAGAGGAGGCCGAGGGCAAGAACAAGAAACTCGAGCAGCAGCTCCTCGAGCGGGAACAGGAGATCACGTCGCTCCAACACAAACTTAGCCTGGCCGAAGAGCAAATCGATAAGTACGAGGGACGTCTGACCGAGTCAAAGGCCGCTGCGCTCGACGCCGAATCGAGCAAGACCACAAGCGATGCTCTCCAGCGGAAGGTCCAGCTGTTAGAGGAGGAGCTCGACGCGGCAGAGAAGAACTCGAAGGAGACTGTTGAGAAGTGCGCTGCTGTCATGTCCTCGGCCACATTCGATATGATCTCTGACGTGATGAACTATCCAGGCTCAGACAGGTCGACGTCAAGGCCGAGGAGTTCGAGCGTCGGGTACAAAGACTTGAACAAGAACGCGATAACTGGGAGAAGAAATACGAGGTACGTCGTGGTTCTGACTTCGCTATTCAAAGTTCACTGCATCGACACGGAACAACTCACGCTGATACTGCCTCTAGGAAATGCAAGAGAAATACAAGAAGTCCCAGGCAGAGCTGGACGAACTCGTTCAGAACATGGAGGGTCTCTAAGCGATCTCTCTCTTCGCTACGCCGCCGTTATAGTTACCATAATCACACGACTCGCGCTTTACGATACAACGGAAGTGTTTCCTCTTTGTGGGCTCTGAATCTCACTGTCTATTTACTTCAGCTTCAAATCAAAACGTATGGACAACCTGGAATCTATATTCACAGCCTTGATGTGTCAGAAAGCGTGACAGACTTGCAAATATTTAAGCAACAAGGCTGCATAAGGCTACAACTCCGATCCTACTGCTACAAATACACGTCTCAAAGGGTGCGGTGACGTTATCTACGCCTTATTCTTGTCATCAGCGAACTTGAGGGAGATCGAGTTGACGCAATGACGTTCATCAGCTAGAACGGGACCAAAGGCATTAACACATGAAGTAGCTACCGTATCGTGTGGTGTACTCACTTGGGGTTGGGAAGCCCTCGCCTTTGAACACATGTCCAAGATGGCCGCCACAGTTTGCACAAGTGATCTCCGTGCGTGTCATACCGAACGAGACGTCATCGTGACGGTTCACTGCTCCTGGTATCGCTGCGCATCGAAGAGGTGATCAGCTATGGGGGTGGGACCCGTGGTCCGTGCGCACCATCGTAGAACGCAGGCCAGCCGCACCCGCTCTTGAACTTGGTGGTGCTCCTGTACAAGGCTGTCCCACAGCCGGCACACTCGTATACTCCTGCCTCGTAGTGCTTGTCGTACTCGCCCGTACCGGCGGGCTCAGTGCCTTTCTCGCGCAAGATACGGAACTGCGTACAAGTCATTGTCAGAGTCGTCTCACAGTAGACTACTATACGTATACGCACCTGTTCAGGAGAGAGGATCGCCCTCCACTCGGAGGCATCCTTGTTCACTGGCGTTGCGCTTGCCGGAGAGTTGCCCATGTTTCTTCGTAAAAGTGCGGTGGTGGGTTGGGATATAGGAGAGACGAGAAAGTTGCGATGTGCTGGGGTGAGAGTGTACGGACGTGCCAAATATATACGGGTTCGAGGAAGTGAGAACCGGAAGACCATGTATGTCGAGAACAGCTTTGCGCGCCCGCCATCAGAGACCATCTTACGCGATCGCCGCACGTGCCCGTAGCGGGGTACGCCGAAGAGTGAAAGCTTTGTCACACTGACCTCAGACCTGTACGGGGCGATGCGAAGAGGGACAAGGAACCATGTGGCCCATAGAAAGGTCGTCCATGGGGCCGTGCACTAGTGTCAAGAAAACAGTCTCAACGGGAAGGACTCGCGCATAATGCGCTAGTGGTGCAGTAATCCGACAGCCTACTGGCGACGCAGGGCATCACAAAACCTCCCAAAGTGAAAGTACACGCAGAAGAAATAAATTCCCGTAATCGAAGAACAAGGAAGCGACTGCAGTTCAGCAAGGAAAGAACAAATACGTCCAAATAAATACCGCTCAGGCGCCGTATACTGTACAGGCTTTCGAGAGTTCGTCTACTTACCGTACCAGCTGAGGAGTCTACTGAATATTAATTCAAGGCCTCTATTTCAGTCTCACCCCTACCCGTGACCTCAAGAAATTATCTACTACATCACAGCTGGGATTGAAGGTCGAAGCTTAAGGAGAACTAGTAGACTAATAGGGCACAAATTTCACCCGAATCTCGCAGAAGACTCCCTTACATAGTTACGTGCATTATTTCAGGTGTACTCAATATGATAGCATTTATTCTGTGACTTATTTGAGACTGCACTGTGGGCGGGCAGCGGGAGTCTGTCGGGTCGGTGCGCCTCGGCTCGGGGGTCCGGAAATGTCCGAGCCAGCACTGGTGTCATGAAGATTTACTCAGCACGCGAACAAGTACTTGTTGCGATCTGCTCTGCATTTTTGCCGCACTCTCTCCTTGCTCTTCATCTTCCAACCTCCTCCTCAGATGGGCCAGACAACGTCTACAGTAACGCAGGTGCCAGCTTCCTGCCCTGTTAAGCACGACACGTCGCCGGCTCAATGCCCCGTACCACACACTTCCGCGTCCTCGTCCGCACCTGCGCAGTGTCCAGTCAAGCACGATGCGCCCTCAGCAACAGCAGGCGACAGGCCTGCACAATGCCCTATTGACCACAAGAGTGCTGAGATCAACCCTCTCAACCAGATGCCCGCGCTCTCGCAAGCACCTGCGGCACACCAAACCATGGACCTCCCTACCGCCCGCGAAGAGTCCTCGATCCCTCGGGACGAGAGCTCGAGGTGGGATTACCCGTCACCGCAGCAGTTCTACAACGCCCTCGTACGCAAGGGCTGGGAGACCCCGGAGGAGCACGTCGAGACCATGGTGCAGATACACAACTTCCTGAACGAGCAGGCGTGGCTAGAGATCCTCAAGTGGGAGAAGAAGGAGAACCCGTATGTGCTACTACTCCTACAACCAGGCTCACAGGCACTCATACTCTTTCCGAAGGACGGTGAACCCGCTATTGACGCGCTTCATGGGCCGTCCAGGCGAGTTATCACCCAAAGCCCGCTTCTGGCTCTTCGCGGGTTGGCTCTTGCCCTCGAGATTCAAGTACGCTCCACGTATCCGAGCCGTCGTATGTAATATGCTCACAATCTCTTCAGTGATGAACCCCCGTTCGACCGACACGACTGGATCGTCAAGCGACCAAATACGGGCGCGGAGGTTCGTTATGTTATTGACTACTACTCGGCGCCCCCGGAGCCCGATGGCTCGCCCGTTTTCTCGCTCGACGTCCGCCCGGCCCTCGACAGCGTTGGGTCTATCAAGCAACGGCTTGTCGCCGCGACGGAAGACGTCTGGACATCCCTTCGTGAGAAGGAGAACCTGAAAAGACCCGTAACTCGGGACTCTTAGGAACTCTTGTGGCGACTCGGTTCATGTCTCACCCTAATATTGTCTCGACTCCCTAGAGCTCTACCGTATCCCCGCTCTATTACCTTGGAATTCTCGCCTTAGCGTTGGATATTACAGGCTGTTATATGCCCTTTCGTAAAAGTAGCACACCTGTGCATCTGTAATGACATTACGACTATTAGATGTTGATATATGGTTGATTGACAGTAGCTGAGTGGTGATAGCAGTATCGACGAGTCCAGAGATCTCATGGAATGTGGTACTTTTCGATGCGCCTTTCGACTCTACAGGTACGCACGAGACGATCTCCGTGCCATCTGTTACAAAGGGCCCTTTAGCATATAGTCTAGTGAAGTGGACGACAGATGCACATACTTCAACTACCTTCCATCCACCTGTGAGTTCGTCGTCCAAGTCCTCCTCGATCCGTGTGACTACTGCCGCGTAGTGACACTGTTCTACTCTGTTTTCCGCGCCAACAACGATCTCGCGCGTCTTCGCGTTCCGGAATATGAGCACTTCTTGCGTAGCGAAAGTGATAACAAACACGGGGATTTCGTCCTCAAGAACTTTCCCCTGAGAGATCTGCGAAGAGTATGATGAGGATGTGGTCGCTATGCGGATATCATAGACATACCTCTACTTGACGAATGTCCAGAACCTTGCTATCACTGATGAGACCCTGCTTCAAGTATTGCTCCATCGTCGCCCAGAGCACGTTATACGTCTAATAGCCGTATCTCAGTGCAAAGCGTAATAATGACAAATTGTTCACATACCGCTTCACCACACCACAACTTGAGAGCCTCCTGATCCGCGCTCAGGTACGCGTCCACAACCTCAGGAACAATATACTCTCTCAACTCCTGCTCAAAGCTTTCGTTGTTGAAGGTCGGGTCCATGGCCTTCATCATCCGTTGCACCCGCGCACTCTCGTTCTCGTCGAACCATGAGCCGACCGTCTGCGTAACCCCCCGTATTGACGACACAAGAGGATGCTCTGACTCGTCGAACTGCTGGCGCCATTCTCCGAGCTGGCGGAAGACGGAGTTCGTCTCCTTGAGCTTGTTCCAGCGCTCTTGCCGTGGCGAGTCCTTGTGCAGAACCATCGCTTGGCCAGCCTCGGGGTTGGCTTTCAGCCGCACGCGACCACTCGCCATGCTCTCCTTGCCCGCCTTTGCCAGACGCAGCTGTCTCCGCTGTCGCCGAGCTTCTTTCTCCTCGAAGCCTGCGTGCTTTGCGCTGCCACTGTCGTCCAGAGCGTCGATGACAGTCTCGGCGAGGGTCTTGTACGCCTGCGTCTGGCGAATGGGTTCTGTTGTCTTTTCTATGGTTGATGAGACCGCAGCGGATGCTCGTGAGATCTACGCGCGCATTTGGTTAGTGTCCAATAGTACCTGCACATCCGGAGGTATATACCGCACGCATGACCTCACTCTCCTCCATGGTCCGCAGTGCCTCCGAGACCGCATCACCGACTTTCACACCAGCCTTCGAAAGCTCCTCAGCTGCCGCTCTCAACCGGGGGTTCTCTTTTATACTAGACGACAGCTGGATGCAAGTGTCAGAATATATATGTGTATGTCGATAGTCACGCTCTAACTCACCCTTGCCCGCTCGTACGCCTGCCGAGCCTTCTTCATGGCCTCCGAATCCTGGAACTTATCCACGTCACCTTGCAGCTGCTTCACATTGTCCTGCAGCTCCCGGTTCTTGCGGAGTTCCTCTCTGAGAACTTCCACAAATGTCTGGAACGGCGACTTGGGTGGCCCACCCTCGTTCTGCCGCCGTGCGGACGTGTGGAAGGATGAGGCAGCGGGAGCACACGCCGAGACAGTTGGGAGCGGCCGGAGTGCTGCCAACGGCATGCGCTGGCTGCGTAACGCAGCTCGTATGTGCGCGGGAGTTGCGGAGGACAGTACGACACGTCGCAGATGGCGTGGCAGCATTTTGAAGAGGAGAAAGAGCGAGAGGGAGTTGAAGGGACGGACAGGAAGTGTCCAGGATTGCGCGCGCTTCGCAACTTTTGTGCGTCTACGAGGAGTCGGCAGTGCGTGCCGTCGGGCGCTTCTACCTGTATCACTCACTTTGTCTGTTTCGCGACTGTTCTGCGTGTCAGTGACTAGACTTCAGTTTTTAAAAGCCTTTTGAAGCTGATTCTACAAATTTCAACCAGAAATCAATATGTTTCATCTAGCACTTCAATCGAAAGATCAAGTGGAGCTTTTGCTCTGAGTCGCTACTGCCGTGGTAGTGCACCACCACTTCAAACACCACACTACAGGTAACAGCACGAACACCAACCACTGGAACCCGGCATACAGCATATGTGACTGACCGAATTCCTCGGATATATGATGCTATAGCACTTAGGACATCCTGTAAAGAACTGCAGGCCGTGACGTAGAACACGACTTTGGGTAGGAATATTGCTCGAGTCCTTGCGTGCTCGCAGGTGTATATTCTGTAAACGCGCCCTAGCGTTCAAGTCATGTGAATGTAAGTCGAATTATGATTACTTTGCTATCCGATTGCACTAAAGGCTCGAGAAACCAGAAAGCTCCTTGCTCATGAGAAGGCTTTTGTAGAGACAGTCTAGCTATCCCAGATTATCAAAAACAAGTGGTAACACCGCGTATGATTTGACGAGAGGCCATATCGACGATCCTTAGTATCACAGAAGCCTACCACGGGCATTAAAAGTATCAGAATTAGTCAAGCTGCCTTCTTATAGTGATTTCGCAGGGGCCAGGCCGAGTAACGAGTGGCAACCATGGGTTCTACCGATAAAGGTTAGCTCATGTCTCGATAGATCGTCTGGTTCAAGGCTGATCTTGTCGTTTCAGTTCCCTTTCTCACCTGGTTCGCGTTCCAGGCCCCCACACGACGTGCATTAACAACAGAGTTTGCGTAGATGACTTCCCCCATTACACACACCAAGTCGCTGGCAGGAATTCGAGCCCTTAAAGACATGGCTCACAGGGACCATGTCCTATCAGGCGACTTGCTTGAAGACTCCCCGGCTTATGCCCACGCGGCATGGCACGAATACAGCGTCCTGACTTTTGGATGCTGTGGAAGCAACGGCGGTCTCTGCCAGCTCCTCAATTGGTCACACCGTGACGCTGTGCCCCACGCGTGATCCTTTGGCTTCAACGCAGTGATCTGACTCGACTGCGGCAGATCGTCAGGCTCATGCACGTGTATCTGCTATGACATCTCGTCTGCCGGCAGGTCTCGCTTCTATGTCCGTCGAATGTACCACATTCAATCCTGGGGTCACTCATAGGAATCCGAGGATCCTGCAGTGTGCGTATGCATCAATGTCACTGCCAAATAAAATTTAAAATTTGCCTTATGGCACTTCCAAGGAACCACGATAGGACAAGGTTAACAATTTTCAGGTTCAGAATAACTGCAGCGGTTTCGCACTATATCTGCTTCCGCCGTATCTGTTCACAGTCGTTTCTGGGGGACATGCCCGAATGCACCGTGTATGGAGATGTACGTGAATGGTCATCCGTTCTGTCATTTTCGTTGTCGAAATTTCTGATACCTGATACATTCACGTCTAGCAAGGACTTCTAGGGCCTACACCACCGGATCCGAGGTGTCCTCGACTTCACACCGCTGACTTCATACCATCATCCGTGTGTGAGCCCAGCCATATTCGCACCTTTTAGAGGCAATCAGCTCGAGAAGACCGCACTAAATCTGCCGGCTGTACTTTCTTGATCTTCGCGGGAACATTTACGTGAGCGTCCCCGATCAACGACGATACTTAGGCTTCCCAAGCCAAAACATGTGCAGAGCGGATAATGATGCTGCCTTACATGCGCATACAAGTCTAAGCCTCTAAGGGTCGTAGACTTCGTGGTGTGGCTTTGCGGATCCTTGATCCGTCGTGGCTATCGCGAGGAACGTTCATCTAGCCGAGGGTGACTACTTCATACTCGTGCCACTCCTCTTCCGCTTCTCGGGATCAAGAACAATTACCAGGACCTGCATGATTCTACACAGCGAGCATCTGATGCAGACCGCTCACGGTCGTGGGCTCTCACAGAGCGGTGTCTCCTGATACCCACTGGCATGCGGTGTTGGAAATCGTCTCTTAGAACAATGTCGCATTTGGACGGACGTGCAGGTGCAGGCCCACAAGCCAGATGTAAGATAGCGGGCAAGGTACTCTGGCCCCGAGGCAGTATAAATCAGGTGCGTCTTGGGCTGCAGCTCGTCATTCCACTCACCCCCTATCACTTGAAAATGGCTGGTCAACGCACCCCCCACGTCAATGAGATGCTCCGTCCCTCGGACGATGATGCCTCCCTTGCAAAGTTCACTCCCCTGTCAGGGTGCGTTGCAGTACTTTGGGACTTCGTTGAGTCGCAGCTCTAATACCGTCGGCCAGGTCCATCGAAGATGTCCGCCGCGCTATCCCGCCACGTCTGTTCAAGAGAGATACAAAACGCGGCCTGGCATACCTCGCCAGGGACGTACTCATGGCTGCTATCGTGTGGTATTTCGGAACGTACATCGACGTGGTCTGCGCGAGTAACGCGGTCTCTGGCCGTATCAGCCACATTGCGTCCGAATCGTTGAGATGGAGTGTTTGGTGTATTTAGTACGTTTAAACGCAACCAGATGTTGCCCATCAGAAATTTGCTAATCAAGGTCATTTACCAAGTTGGTGGTTCCAAGGACTTGTATTCACAGGTGTCTGGGTCATCGGACACGAGGTGAGTGTCTCACTCCAGTGGCTATACAGGAGCTCATCCATCGCACAGTGTGGACATAGCGCCTTCTCTGAAAGCAGGCTTGTCTGTGATATTATCGGATTTGTATGTGTTCCTCGATGCAAACTTTGTGCGCGTTCCATATTCAATGACATATCAGATTACGCATACCGCTTTATGGACGCCGTATTTCAGCTGGAGAATATCGCACCACCGTCATCATAGTAATCATGCATCTATGGAACGTGATGAAGTCTATGTCCCGAAAACAAGACGCGATCTGGGCCTTCCCGATCCGAAGGACGGACCCATAGACTATGAAGAGCTCTTTGGCGACACCCCCATGTATACTCTTTTTATGCTTGTTCGTCAACAATTGCTTGGCTTTCCAGCGTATCTACGTAAGTCGTCAGTGTCCGGCGCAAGGAGTACACGCTTACCCTCGCTACAGTGTACAACGTGTCTGGCCAGAAGAATTACCCTTGGTGGACGAGCCATTATGATCGTGAGTTGCAGATACTTTCACGGTCGATCACAGAGGCTCACGAATATACAGCTACATCGGTGTTATTCACGAAGAGCCAACGTAACGCAGTGATTTTATCAAATATTGGAATCGCCGCTATGGTCTACGCGGTCCGGGCGGCGAGCGATACCTGGGGATTTTCAGAGGTTATAAAATACTACGGCATCCCATGGCTCTGCGTCAACCACTGGTTCACTATGATCACCTACCTACACCACACAGATCCCATGCTTCCTCACTATCGCAATAGCGCCTGGACCTTCTCTCGCGGTGCCGCTGCCACCGTTGACAGGGATTTTCTGGGGTGGCAAGGAGACTTCTTCCTCCATGGAGTCGCCCATTTCCATGTTATCCACCACTTCTTCCCTAAGATGCCGTTCTGTAAGTTAATATCTTCCGATATACGAGACCCGAAACTTGATCACATATAGATCACGGCCCCGAGGCGACTAAATATCTCAAGGAGTTCATCGGCGACCATTATCATTACTCAGACAAGCCAGCCTTCAAAGCATTGTGGGACAACTACAATGACTGTCAGTTTGTCGAAGATACTGGTGAGAGCAGCGTCAGCCATTTATACGAAATATCAAGCTGACGACGATGATTTAGGTGACGTCTTATTCTACAAAAATAAGAAGGGTCAGGCAGTCCTCGCCGCTGCGGAAGGCGACCACGGTCGTAAAAAGAAGATAAATTGATGCGGTCCAAATACGTAAGCCGCTGTCGCTCGTGAATTCAATTAAACGTAGACGAGTCAACAGCTGTTGTACATGAATCTTGGCCTATTATATGATATCACTACATGCGGGTATAGACATCACCCAAGCCTACAAAGTATACGATCTGTGATATTACGTTCAATGTCAAGCGAATCCTGCTTGAGCATACTGAATCCAAGAACTACTACTGGTCGCTCTGACTGTGTCCGCGGTGCGGCAGCTCTCCACGTCAACAACGGCTTCAAAGTCACGTCCATCCAGTCGAGGTATGGATCTGAGTCGTCAACGAAGACCACGCCATACTTGGCCCACTCGCATGCTTGACCTGTCGTACTCCATCCACAAGCGGACATCAAGCTGTTGATGCACTGCACTTGCTGCCCGCGGGGCACGACGCTTCGTGACGGAGCGCGCCAGCTTGGTCTTGGCGCATTGACGTCTCGAGCAAACCACACAGCTGCATCCTTGAGGAATGTTCGAACACTGCATCTGCCTGCCAGAGGCGGCAACGCCGCAGCCCAACCCGGACCTCGAGCCGGCCCAGGGGCGGGAAAGTCTGCTGAGACTGTATCTTGAGGGCTGGAAGCTCGCACAGGTTTGGAAGTAGCGATGTTAGAATCACACAGTCGAGGACTGCGTGGAGTTGGCTCGAAGGCGATCGATGCTTCTACAGATGTCCGCGAGGGTTGCAGGTGTGTCGTCCCCCTGGTTGGATTCGCGCTCGGTCCCGGGGTCGGAAGTTGGCCAACCCCAGTTGAGATTTCATCCGACGACAGAAGTGTAGGCGGGGTTGACAAAACATTCGTGACAGATCCGAAGGCTCTCAGAGGAGGGGGCGATTTCGGAGGCGTTTGTTGCCGGACGCTGGTGGTGCTCTCACCATTCTCCGAGTCCCGCGCAGAGAGATCGAGTCGCCGGGCCTTGACCTTGATTTTGCCATCAGCTTTGGCAAGCTTCTGTACCCACTCTTCTTCGCGAGCTTTGCGTTTCGCAGAACACCGTATAGTTGGCGATGATTGCTTGCCCCACACACTATTGCACCAATCGTCGACGTCTTTGTTCGGACGATCACGTCCTACAGATTCTCGCGCCACTCGTTGAAACTCTTCAATGTTGGTACCTGCTGTCCACGAGCGTTCGTTTGGTCGGTGGCATTTAGTCATTCGAGGAAATCGTAACTCGTAGAACTAGATATTCATGTTGAGTACACTCCGTTCAGTGTGAGATAGAGGTCGTACCTTGCTACGATGAGCCTTCGTAAAGCCCGCACCAAACACCTCGCAAAGTAGAGGGTGCTGTAGCATCACAGCCGGCTTTGCTAGCCCCGGGTTTAGCGAGAAGGTGTAGGGAAGTTGTGCTCCCAAGTCCTACGCCATCAAGGTTAAGTGTGCATTGAGAACGGGTACTAGTCCGCGGCATTAACATACCGTTGAACCGAAGTCAACTGGGTCTGAGCTCTTGATGAGAAAATTCAATTCTTCGAGCTGTTCCCTGCTTAGGCCATACGACACAGTGAAAATGACCTGAAAGCGGGGCTTAGTCTTCGACTGAAATTGATGTTAGTGAAGAGTGTACGCCTATAAGCGTTATCATCGCACCTCAGTATCTATTGCAACATTGCCACATAGAGCGCTGACATAGAAGTTAGTGTACGTAGAAGGACCCACTGGGAATGCCGTGAGCTATTTGTTCACTTGCAAGGGTAAGTTGAACTTCATTACCAAGGAGCTCTCGAGCTCGTTCCTTGTCCCAGCTTGCGCCAAGCAAGACCATATCAAGACAATCACCTAAAGGTCGCTCAGAACGTCACTCCTGTAGAACTTGAGTGGTGTTTACCGTATCCGGAGATGTAATCAGCCTTGAGCTGCCAAGCGGTGGATCAATGCCAAGGGATATAGGTGACAGGTAAACGTTATTACCTTCACCCAGCGCAGCGAATAATCGTTGTACTTGCTCTCATCCGCCTTCAATACAGCACCCTCTTGATGGTCAGCTTGCAGCTTTGCAAAGACATGAATGAGGTCGTCGTGAGCCTGATCCTTGTTCGCCATGGATATATGCACTCGTTCAGCGAGCATAGCGTATCCCGGTCGCCGGCGTACAATGGACTCAAGCAAGGAGCGGCGCTTTGAATATGGTTCCCAAAGCAGCGACTTCGAGTCTAGAAGAAGGATGTCGAAGAAGACCAAGGCAAGGTGGCGAGTGCCATGATCATCACCGTTGGATATGAGGGACGATTGGGACCTACACAGGTCTCAGTAAATGCAGGTTACGTGATATGACTATATACCCTTCTTCCTCTTGCGAATCTGGCGTGACCTTCTTGCGAGTAGCCCCTCTTACACCAATTGCAGTAGAGGCTATTAAGCTGCGAATTCGCCAGAATTCTAGCAAGAAAGTCAATCCACTCCTTTCTATGGCTGATGGGCTTGGTACATACCGTCTATCCGATCCAAGGTATCAGAGAAAGCAACCATCTCAGCTTCAAGAACAACGCTCTGCTTGATACGATGAGTTATGCTAGGGCGAGGGAGCGTAGACGGCTCCGGCAGTCCTAGAGCCTCTCGAATGATCCTATACCGCGTTCAGTACCAGTCATGCTCACGCCTGAACTACCCCACATACGGATGTATCCCGAAACGATCGAGCGTGGAGTCCCGTTTACTTTTGCTGAAGATGGTGATGCGAGAGTTTCCGTCCTCGTCGACTTGGACGTGAATCTGTGCGCGCTCGCCGTCGTACTTTGTCTCGACCCAGACTTTCTTGGAACGGCGGAGGGAGCCTAGGGCGTCCTTGCAGCCGCGCCCCTTCACGCACTTCGGGATCTGTTGTCGCAGTATATCAAGGTGAGATACTCGCGGCCACACTGACGGAACCCACGGGGATGGGGACGCCGACTTCGGGCTGCACGAAGGCATCTGGGTGTTCGAAGACGCCGGCTGCTTCCTCGAGCGACGCGCGAACACGATAGGCCTGCAACATCCGCCCGGTTGGGTCCCACACTTTCATTGCCTGTTCTTTCGATAGCATACATACCGCCTTGGAGTTGTACTGGAGGAGCTGCGCGGTGTAGTGAGTCTCCTTCAGGGGATACAGCAGCGGCCGAAGGTCCTTGAGGATAATTTGGGTAATGACAGACGCGGATGAAGGAGTGGAAGGTTTGTAGAGATCGGCAAGGATATCGCGGGGTTTTCGACGGGTGTTACGGGGCCCTCGTACCGCCGCTGAAGAGAAGGCAGAGGTGGACGCAAGTTCGGTGAGAAGAGCGTCGATATCAGCCATGCTTCTCGCGTCGTTGACGGTCTTGATAATAGTCAGCATGCGTACCAAGGAGGGGGGCCGACAACCTACGGAGGGGGAAGCAGTGCTCTCGAGCAACTTCTTAACCTCCACACCAAGACAGCCTACATCGTTCTCGGCGTTCCATGCACGCAACGACGCGCCGCGAGAGTTACCAGAAGTAGATACGCCGTATATATCCGCGATATAGATCGAAAGACGCGTCTCCTGCAGCCCGTACTTTCGCGACACGTCCTCCTCAGGGAAAAACAGCCGAAAAAATGTGGCGACGCTTTCTCGCGGGATCGGCGAGTGCTGCGCCTGCACAGCCTTGGTCCAGTTTGTGAGGGTTTTGACGTACAGAGACTCCTGGTTCTTCGCGGCGTGGCCAGCCTTCTTTGGCTTTACAACCGCAAAGGCGTCGACCAAAGATACGAGGCTGCGCAAAGTGCGTCCCCTTAGACACGGCGACGAGCACGACACGCAAGCGGGGAACTCACAAGCCAAACTGGTCCGCGGTGGGGATGTTGTCGTGGTTCATGGCAAGTTCATGGCAGGTCTATGCACACAAAACAAGCCACGGCCGAGCACAACTCCTGTCGCCACGTGCTGCACGCGTCAAAGCTTCCGCCTGCCTGAAATGGCAGGATGTGGCCTTGATGTGCCTTCGTGTCTGTGGTAGTGTGCCCTAGCTCACGCGTAATCCAACAACAATCAACTAGGGATGCTCTTAAAACAGACAGCATCTCGGTGATTCGACTAACATAAATCACATTCCTGCATAACCAAAAAGTCCGAGCTCCTTGTGTATTCTAGAGGTGTTGTAGTAGTAGTGATGAGCAGTTGAAGCGAGAAATTACGCAAGTGAAAATACATGCGAGAGATTCTAGTGTACATTGAAATGGGGCGATATGAGCTCTAAGTAAGCAACACGGGGATCGGACGATCTCAGATCAAGGGTTCGTGGAGACAGCCAGCTTCTCGAGACCACGATGCATTTCGTACCTAATACCTAGCTGCCTCTACGGAGCCAGCCTGCCGCTTCTCGTCCTCGCCAGATCGCTGCCGCGGAACGACACCGAGCGGCCCAGCGCGCTCGGCCCCGCCCCAGCGACGTGCAGCGTGTCCCTGCTCGTCTGGACGCGCAGCTCCGGATTGCCGAGGCGCGGTGACGGCATGTACGGCGAGCGTGGGGAGCCGCCGTTCCAGCCCGGCGGGTATGGCGGGTTCGGCATGAGAATCGGTTGGATGGGCTTGACGTAGCGCAGGTCGAGCTCCTCGCACGTCGTCTTGAGGAAGCGCATGAACAGGTTCCGGCGGCCCCAGCGTCCGCCCCAGTCCTGCCAGTTCGGACGGTGCTCGAGGCCTATCTTGAGCGTGATGGCGTTCTGGAACGTCATCGTGTCGATATTAAGGTTGATGTTTGACCACTCGCGACGCCTTTGGTCGTCCGTGATGTAGTCTTCGAGCCTACGACGCAGTATCTCGAGGGTCTCTAGCGAGGTGTCGTACGAAACAACGAGGTCTGTGTACTCCCACCTGCCAATGTTGTTAGCTATTTCATGAGTTGTACGGAGAAGTCGACTGACATTGAGCCACTACGTCGCAGGTTGTGTACAAGCTTCGAACTCGCCAGGAGAGCATTGGGCGCAACGACCTCCTGTCCATCCACTCGCTTAAAGGTCGTGGAGAACAGGCCAAATTCGCGTACTTCCATGGGCTACGATGGAAATTAATGCGATGGCCGAGTCAAAAATCATAGAACGCACCGTGTCATCGATCATAACCAGATCGCCAACGTCGAATACATGCGTAGAAAAGATGAAGATGAGCTGCACAAACCCGTCAGCACTTATCTTTGTCAAACCAGGCATATGGCGCGCACCGATTCGAACAGGGTCTGCGCCGAGTGCCCGAAGATGAAGGAGAACCCGAGGATGATAGTGGCCAATGGGACGAGGGACGCGATCGTGTCGCTCCTGTTGAAGATGAGGAGGGCTATGAAGATGAAGACGACGAGCACGCAGGCAACCAAGACTGCATCCAACTTCGCGACAGCACTACCGACATCCTATCTCTGGATAAGCACAATCATAGCAGTGCAGAATCTTTAGTCAGCGTACCTTCAAGCTGGCCGTCAAAGCCCTTCGCTCCCGGTAAATCCTCCGGACGGCCTCGCGCATCTCCTTTCTCGAAATATCTCCGTTCCCGTCCTTGTCGAATATTGCGAATGCTGCTTGCTAAAGACGCATATCGGTTAGAATGGGTGGTCGACGACCAGAATCAAAGAACACATACCGCGTCTGAAGTCGACTTGAAGTATGGATAGAAATCTGATAGCCCAAGTGAGACCGCTAGGCGGTAGCTGCAGCTTGTGAAAACATACCTTCGACGAGGAGGTGTTGCCGGGGAGGGTAGACGTTACTCAGCGTACTGAATAGCTTCCTCGCAAGTTTGCTAGCCGAGTACAGCGTGTCACCTTTGCGGGCCTGGTTCTTGATGAGGTTATCGACGATAACAGCCGTCATAGGTCTCTTCTTCTGTTTTTGCGCCTCCTTTCGCAGTGGAGTCTTCGAAACCTCCTTCATCTTCTCCAGCTCGTATTGCATGTCCTCAGGCTTTTCACCGATCGGAGACGGGTTACTGGAGCTTGCTTGGCTGGCCCCTGCACCGAAGGGGAGGGAAGCCGAGTTCAAGCCGGACGACCGATGGCCTTTTTTCCAGCCCTGTCCGTATGGACTCTTGCGAGAAGATACATTGGGAGTAGCGTTCGACAGCCTATCTAGAGCACGGAGACCGATCTGGTTCTCGGCAATACGGTCGGCGAGGGCCTTGCGGTGAAAGTTGATAGCGACGTAGCGCAAAAAGATCTTTTCGGCGAGGAGGAGCAGTGAGGCGGAGAAAAGGGCTTCCATGACACGGTTGAGGACGGGCCAATAGGACTGCGGTGGCTTGTAGACGGCGCGGATGAGAGACAGAGCAATCCATGACCACGATACGTCCAGCGTCAGCTTGAGCCAACCCAACACCGCAGAAATCAGCTAGACAGCGGAAGCCATGAGACACCGAGCTTCATGCGACAAAAGGGACTTACCTCCACGGAGATTTGCAGCCGTTCGAAACTATGGCTGAACAACCGGAAGACACCAAGCACGAGCATGGGCGCAAGGTCGACTGCGAGATACGTAATGCAAGTCGTGGCCCATGTAATGGCCAGCCATAGCGACCACACGCGCGCCTGTACGCGACCGGGCGTGTTCTTGAAGTGCACCTCAAAGAGGATCAGCGGGGTGATGAGCACACCTGTGCCGAGCACGGCGATGATGAGTGTCCGAAGCGGCCTCGAGAGCTTCAGGAAGGCCCGCCACACTGCTCGGCCCCGCTTCACGTTGACCGGCACGTCGGACATGTTGCGCTGGCTGCGCGCGTCGTCCTCCGCGTCCCAGTCAAAGTCGTCCTCTGAGTCGGTAGCGTCCGAGTCCGTGTCCGAGTCGTGGTGCGAGGTGCGCGTAGCCTCCGCGAGCCGGTCGTCGTCAATGTCAATCGAGCCATCGAGGTCCTTGCGGAACACAAAGTCCTGCGTTTTCGGACTGCTGGTGCGCTTTGGCAAAGGGACTGCCTCTGGAGAGTCCTGTCTGGCGCCGGGCATGATGGCGGAGAGGGTTTGCGCGCGTCAACTGAAGCGCGGCGTCGATGTCGTGCCCGCGGTGCTGCTCGCTGTGGTGGACGATGTGGGGGTCGGAAAGAAAGGTTGCCACGGCGGTGGTGATTTACGGGTGCGATCACGGGCGTGAGCAGCGAATATGCTCGATTATTTTTCGCCCAGAAAATTCCCCGAAAAGTATGGAACCCCTGACGTCATGGACTAGTGCCGAGCTCGACGCCTTTGTGGCACGCCGATTTAATTTCTTGGCCCCGCACTCGGGCAGCCTAATATCCTACCCCATGGCGGAGACTAACACTCTTTTCTCACCTACCCGACTCTTAAAAGCGCACCGCCCCTAGCTCGACATAGCTTGCTTCCGGAGTGGCGAATAGGGCGACGGCAGACCAGGCTCCTGAGTGAACGTCGGTAGGCCGGTGAACACTGCTGGTTGCGGGCTGCTTGATATACTATCCGTGGTGTGCATCCATTCAATCGGTCATTTCCCCACCCTTTGGAATTTACTCAGCAGGTACGCGCGTCCGCACGACGGCTTACATGGGAGGCTGCGGAGGACGTCCGTGCAACGATGCGTACGCCTTATCGTCGGCGAGGCTCAGAGCCTTGAACCCTCCCAAGGACGCGTCGCGCAACAGCGTGAAGAGCCTCAGGCTGTCAACAACCTCCCTGGCAACCGGCGGGGGCTCGTTGTTTTTATCAGTGCCCTTCAGCCACAGGAACGTCGAGAAGCTACCCCGAAGATGTCGTTGACTAGCTCGGAGTTCGCTCCACACCACCTGAAGCTGCCGTGCGCGGCCTCCCACGGCAACTCCGAGGCATGCAACGCGGAAATGGCCCTAATCGTACTTGTACATTCCATTTTTTCAACCAACGTACCTTACATCAACCTCGTTTGCCATTCCTCAGAACTCTGCAGGCGGGGCCAGGGCCAGCATGCTGAAGCTCATGCTCGTCGCGTCCTTCACAAAGTGGTCACGGATGTACGCCGCGGCGTCCACGAGCAGGTCCGTGCACACGCCGCGGTCGACTGGCCCGCCGCGGCGTCCGTCGAGCTCGACGAGCCGCCGGCCCTCGCCCTCCGCCTCGATTTGGTCCTCGCGCGCCGGCGGGCTCGGGGCCTCCACGAAGCACGTAAAGTGCAGGTCGACGTCCGCGCTGATGTCGGGCACCGCGGTCTGGCCCGCAGACGCTGCCTCGGAGTGGATGTTGGCGAAGAGCGGCGTCGTCTCGAGGAGCTTAGCGCGCTCCTGCGGGGTCTTGTCTGGCGGGCGGAGCGGGTGAGTGGGCCAACGCTGAAAAGTATAAGCTTGGCGCACCTTTGCATTCGTCGATGAATTGTGCGAGAGGACTTTCCGGCTCCAGCGTCACGTTCGACTGTATCGCAGTCAGCACTCATTCTGGGCTGGAGCTCTCGCACATACGTTTGCCAGAGCGTGAAGTAGGCCCATCGTCCCACATGCGTTTTGAATCTGTTACACATGAGTGCCCCATCGGGCTTCATTCAGAGATGACTACACACCGTCTGCCTAATCCACAGGATCGTGTTGTCAATCGGGTGCTGTCCCTCCTTCGCAATCCGCTCGTCCTCGGCTTTTCTTTTCTCCTCGTACGGCTTCGATATAGGAAATAAGAGTACAACAGCCTTTACCGGCTGCGGTACCATCGCGAGCAGCTACACGGTGTGAGTGAGCATCGAGCATCCTGGGATGCCAGTGCGCTGCGCACCTCGGCGTCGAACCCGTACACGTCGCAGAACTGGTCTTGAGACGTGACCAGGCCTGCCTTGCTGGCCCACTTCCATGCCCATCTCTTAGTTAACTTCTGCAGCATAGGGTGCTTCGTGGGTACCCACGGTATTCATCACCTAAGATGACATGTGGGCTGTCAATGGGAGAAACGCACGGGAGACTGCAGGCGCACGGACATCAGGGTTACTCTCAAGAGGGATCCATCGTGACACCATGTTTATGAAGCAGATGAAGTAAGAGGAGGAGTTGTATTGTCAAAGTAGAGAGCAAGGCAAAGTTCAAAGTCAAGGCGTGCACACTCGGCATACGTCACCGCCGGGGCGCGTCAATTGATGCGAACCTTTCCTACTTTGACTGGCCCCGAGCGTTTTGTAAACATCTCACCCAATTATTGCAAATACGCATTTACACCACTACTCTACTTTGATAATGAACTTGATTCGTGGAGAGTATGTTGTAAGTAGCATCTCGCCAGATCCTACGCAAGCTGCGCAAGCGGCAGCCTGGTGGCGCATGTGATCGGTCTACGCCAAAACGCTGGCTCGACGTCACCTCCTCCGTGACCAGCACCCTAGGCAACCTCCTCCTCGTCCACGTCGGAATGTTCAAACGCGCAGCTGCCCAAGCTGCAACACGCATTCGCGCGCCGCCATGCGCGCGTGGATTCTCCGTGTCTGCGTTGCGCCTCGCGAATCGCGCAGTCGTCTATAGCTCACCGGGCGACCCGACGTCCGTTCTCTCGGTGCTCACCTACCCAGACCTGCCCCCGCCTTCGCCGTCGAGTCTCAACGTCCGTTTCATCTGCTCGCCTGTAAACCCGGCAGATATCAATGTCGTGGAGGGCATATACCCCGCGAAGCCGGTGCACACAGACGAACTTGCACAGGGCCATAAACTCTCCGATGCTGTCTATCTCGGCGGGAACGAGGGACTGGCAGAGATAACGGAAGTTGGGGCTGGGGTGGAAGGCTTTGCAAAGGGAGACTGGGTAGTTATGGCTGGACAGCAGCTCGGAACCTGGAGCTCCGCGCGTTCACTCAAGGCAGCGGACGTCATCAAGGTGTCCAAGACTGTCAGCAGAGTGAATGGATCTACTCTGACTGTGTGTCAAGATGATTCTATTCAGTCAATGAGAACTAATAGTCAATAGGTCAATCCTCCTACGGCATATAACATGCTACATGACTTCGTTGACTTGCAAGAAGGCGACTGGGTTCTTCAGAATGGTACGTAGCCATGTGGATTCTGACGGGGCACATCTTATAAACAAACACATCATCAGGTGCGAATAGTGCGGTATGCTGTCAATTCTATCCGCTGCGTTTTGTCACTTACGATACAGTCATAGGTAGGGCAAATGGTCATCCAAATCGCCGCTCAAAGGGGATTCAAGACCTTGAACTTTGTCCGCAACAGGTTGGTAAGACTCTTCGAAGGGCAGCTGACACTGTTTTTGATCCGATCCCTTTATTAGAGAGGACCTAGAGACACTAAAAACCCAGCTCAAGACCCTCGGCGCAACTGAAGTCTTCACCTACGATGACCTGAAAGAGAGGTCTCTCCGAGACCGCGTCAAGCAGCTTACCTCGGGCAAACAAATACAATTGTTCCTCAACTGCGTAGGCGGTGACGCGACAACACAGATGACCAAATTGCTCGGCGCCGACGCGCACATCGTGTCGTATGGCGCTATGTCGAAACGCCCGCTGACGCTTCCAACGTCGCTGTTCATTTTCAAGAATCTCAAGTCGCATGGATTTTGGCAAACAAGATGGTATGCCCAGAAAACCAGGCAGGAGAGGGAGGAACTCATGCAGAAGTTGGTGGCCATGAAGGTGTGTCTGAAGCCATACTTTGACAATGATGTTCACTGACATATCCTGCAGCTGAAGGAACCAGAGCACGAAATTGTTACGATACCAGCAGGGGATAGTGACGAGCAGGCGACGAAGCGAGTGCGCGGGATAATAGAGAGTCTGGCTCAGGGTCAATACGGAAAGAAGGTTTTGCTCAGCATTGAGCAGCCAACCTAGATATCGCGACAGGTGGATAGTTGTGCTAGATATAAGCATCCGCAGACTATAGGAAGAAGGTTCGTCTTGTTGTTTCCAGCTCCGGCTGTGACGTGTTGTAAGAACTCTGCGCTGAGATGATATAAAAAAAGATGCCGACCTTCCAGACCCATTGATATTCGTCGTCTTTTGGTGGTAGTACTTTCTTTAATTTTGGCTTTGGCTGGCCAGCGGTCTCGTCAGCATTCTCTCCCGCTTCCACATCCTCATCCATCGCCTCATCCTTCTCCTTCGGAGCTTCACTCTCTCCTTTGTCTTCCTTTTCCTCGAAGTTGTCAAACTCAAGCGGCTGGCTGACCTCGCCCAGATTCTTTACTGCCGGCAGGCCCTTCTTCAGCGTGCGGAGCTTCAACGTGAACCGTGGGCCGATCTCCTGAAGCTGTACCTTCTCAACCGAGCGGAAGGCATAGCGGTGGCGACGGAAGAAGAGAAAGTCGCGCTGGTTGTGCAGCGTGACGACCTGCCGGCCCTGGAACTCGGGCATCGGAGGGAACATCGTCTGCCAGAGGCGGCCAACGGTGTGACCGAGCCGCGTCACAAAGCCATTGAGGACGAGCTCGGGGAAGTGCTCGGTTGGACGGGCATGCCCCTACGCAGGTATCAGAAGCCTAGATAGACTGGGCTAGAAGAGGCGAGCTCACGGATATTTTCTTGGACAGCTCTATCGACGTCAGCTTGAAGTAGGCAGTTGGTCCGTCTGGGAGATATACGATAGTGACTGCGTCTGCGCAAGGTCACCGTTAATTTGTAACTCGCTGCTGAATAGTATCGACATACTCGGTTTCTTCATGTCCTCATTCACGACCATTAAATGGCTGAAATTCCTCCCCGCTGCCCATCCCGCAATGCGTCCCATCTCGAAGCCTTGCCCCTTCCTCCTCCTGATGAACTCTGCGCCGGGCCATATCGTAATGAGCTCCTCACAGAACTCGTAGGTCACTCGTGTCGCCTTTTTTGACGTTGTGACAAGGATTTTCGGGGGTACCGTCGGGTCCACGGCACCTGAGAAGTAATCTGCGAACGGGTCGGCAAGAATGTCCGCCGCGGACTCGTCCTGGGGCTGTTGACCATCCGTGTTTTGAGGGGCAGTGGAAGAAGAGGCGACGGGCTCTGTGGTGTCTTGGGGCGCAGCGGCGGGATTGGCGGTCAGGAAGGAGGGATCGAATTCTCGTGTGTTATCGAGCGTGCGGGGGACGTTTTCTAATTGGCGGCGCTGGCGATGTCAAGGTGTCTCAGTGTACTGCCCAGAGACTCATAGTATGCCCCCACCTTTTTAGCCGCAGGATTGTCCGATTCTGCTTTGGCGAGAGCAAGCCTCCGCTGCAGCTTAGACTGTCCCTTCTCTCGCTTCTGTTTGCGCGCAACTTCCTCCCTTTTTATCTTGTTTTTGATGGAGGACGGTTCGAATCTGCTTGACGACATAGTGGACGATGAGGTTTATAGCAGGGGAACAGGCATGGGACAGCGGCCAAAGAGTAGCAGCAAACCTCAGGCTCGCAGGGCCAGGGCGTCTGCCGAAATTCTGAAGTGGGATAAGATTTGCCACGTGGACGAGGCGAGATCTGAGATCGCTCACTGCAACGTCAATGCATTCCTGCAAGGACTCCTCCACCCAATTCCGCTCGGGACACTCTGCCATGTCGAGACGACCACCACATATTACGTTCTTTCTTCTACTGCTCGTCGCTGCTACCGCCAACGCCCTCCATTTCTACCTCGACGCTAATGAGAAACGATGTTTCCTCGAAGAGATCCCTAGCGACACGGTCGTGGAAGGTGTGCCAGCATGTCACGCGCTTGGGCCGCCTCCCGCTCATTACTGAGTATGCGCGAAATTCGTGCAGGACACTACAAAGCTCTAGAGTGGTCAGAGCAGGAGCAAAAATACGTCGAGAACGCCGGGCTGGGCATACTCGTGGAGGTAGACGTACGTCCCCATGCAGTCCGCACAATAGCGGGTCGTCACTGACCGCCGCGCAGGAGCTCGCAACGAGCCACAGCGTCGTGCGCACGCGGGGCCCGCACGACAGCCGGTTCACGTTCACCTCGCACGAGGCGGGGGACCACGCGATCTGCCTCTCGAGCACGGCGGGCACGGCGTGGAGCACCGCCTCGCACATTCGGCTGTATCTCGATATCGTCGTCGGCAGCACGAAGCCCGATAGGGAGAACGACCGCTCACACGTTACAGAGCTCTCCGCGAAGCTGCGCGACCTCAACCAGAAGCTCGAGGACATCCGCCGCGAGCAGCAGTACCAGCGCGAGCGGGAGGCGAACTTCAGGGACCTCAGCGAGACGACGAATTCGAAGGCGGTGTGGTACAGCGTTGCACAGATCGTTGTGTTGATCATAACGTGCGTGTGGCAGATGAGGCATTTGAAGGCGAGTACGTTTATGTTTGTGTCGTACCTTCGCTTCATATTTGCTTTTCAGCGGTTCTTCGAGGAGCGGAAGATGTAACGATCACGTATATAACGCTTCCCAGTTTTATTATTTCATTTTCTCCCAGTGTCCATTCGCAAGATGTCGCGTCGAGAGGCGTGTATGTGGACCTTTTACAATTTGGTCACAGGTATACTACGACTGCCGCAGGCCTCAAGAGCCAGGAACTTTACATCCTTGCGATTACTGGCAGGTTGCAGTATTCGGACTCCTATGACACTCATCGTCGTCGTAATCGTGTCCTTTGGACCTAGGGGTATGCACCGGCGTACCGTCCGCATCCGCCGTGGCAGTTGTTTGTAGCGCGAAGAATGTGCTAGCTGACGATTCACGACCGTCAGATGTCGCCAGTTTCAAATCGAATCCAGACTTCGTGCGCCAGCACATTCGTTATATCAGAGTTGGATTATATATATTATTGAATAAATAGATCATAATAAACACGTCGCGTCGGGATTCAAGAGTCCGACAGGTATACAAGAATATAGAGTCTGCTACATCGTGTCGTACACGAGAAATTAAGGAGATGAGGAGATGAATGAGATGCGGAGAAGTCCGTGCTGTCCGATGCCGAGAATGTGTACAAGTCAAGATGCCGGTGAGGGGATGGATACAAAGAGAGAAGAGAGGGAAATAAGGAAATACAAAAACAAGCTCGATTCTGAGACTGAGGATAGGAAAATGGTGTGCCCGAAGGAATCGCGACGAGGCTCAGGTGAATGGTTGAAATCGACAGCCTA
>KN840458.1:204730-227576 GCA_000832265.1 Phlebiopsis gigantea 11061_1 CR5-6 | reverse complement strand
CTTACATCTTGTTGATCTGCAAAACTATGTATAACGGCACCAGCTCCTAGGAATAATAAGGCTTTGAAAAATGCGTGGTTAACAACATGCATTAGGGTTTAAAAGCTAAGGTCACGTGAAAAGGGGGCAGCTCATAGCAAGATGTTACCCGATTCCACTACGTGGAAATCGGAAAGCACTGCTCATGTTAAAACGACTCCTCGTCCTCTTCACCACATTACACTTATCTGCTATTACATCCATCGCATACTCTTGTAATCCAGCTCTCTCTTCTCTTTCTCAGGCCTCCATTGCTTTTGGATCTTGTGCAGCCTCCCAGACACATTTTCTGCACACCATGTCCGCATTCGAGGTTGGATCGCCTGAATGGCTCAGCACCCAGCTCACAACGCTCCTCGCCTCCCCGCACATCCACTTCACCCAACCAAGTCTCCCCGGACTGAAACTACGCATGGGTCCGGGTCCGATCGACGTATTCAGTACACGCTTCGCGAATATGTGCACCAAGGATGTGACGGGTGTCCTTGGCGGCAACGAAGTGGACAAGGAGGGGCTCAAGGAGGGACTGTTGGCGCTGCAGAAGAAGTGGTCAGCAGATGGTATGCAGGTGGAAAGTGCCCAGGCTCCCGATGGTTTCCAGGTGTGTAGTACTGTGTGACTTGCAGGAGATAGGTGACTAACTGTGTCGCTGTGCAGGTTGCAACCAACATGTTTTTCACTCCCAAGGACGCCGAGTCACAAGCTAAAATATCTGTATCAGCCTCGTACGTGCTACATTGCCTGATTACTGAAGTGAGACGCTTATGCTGCCCATTCGTCCAGGATGAGAGAGGAAGGAGGCTTGCAACGAATTAGCTTATTGAGTCTTGATGGAGACCCGTCGCTCTTCCAGTAAGGAAACTACACAAGGGAAGTCAAACTCTACAGTATGCTCTATATCTACCTGTAGTTAGTGACATGGAAACTTGTACAATAGTCATAAATGGACGTATTCCTCGCTTCTGTTGACGCATAATGTAATAACGAGTTTCGAGAACACATCAACTCTCTTCAGACAACATGTCTACAACATGATCCATTATGAAGGGACAACAACCGTGGTACAGATAATTGTGCGTGTGAGGAGTTAGTGATACATATGTGGACGAAATCTTGCTTGTTACATCAATGCATGTCAGAGAGGTAGCCGACGTGAGGACTCTAAATATGATGTCCTCAGGTAGAGCTGTCGAACCTGTGGACCGTCTGTATGACATCTGCGTTCTTACGCGCGAAGACGAGCTGCAGAGAATAAAAGGAATCAGCAACACCTTTGGGAGGGTTGCAGAAGCACTCGCCATATAAGGATTAGCAGTCGAGCCGGTGGTATCAGCGAACACCTCGTCTTTCGACACAACGCTGACACTGGAATCGTTGTACTTGAACCACTGATCAGGATGGTCTGGGAGGTTTCTTGAGTAGAAGAAATAGTGGCCGAACGAGGGAGATGAGCCACGGTGGATGAACACCGAGGTGAGTTGATACACCGCTTCCGAGTCGTTCTTCCAGATATCCTCAAGCTGCTGTTTCATTTTGCTCACAGACTCACGCTCGCGGTCGAGCTGAGACGCGACGTGAGACTGCTCGTTCTTTAAGTGAGCAATGAGATCCGGAGAGACCTCGGATATCTGAAGCTTGTTCTGTTGCGAGAGGAAGTCAGCTGCTGCCCCAAGAGCAGGGGCGAACGGAGCATGCTACGGGGAAGATAGCAACACCACATTGAGACGAGAGCAAAGAAAACCGCAATTGTGGACTCACTTTGCCCTGAGTCAACCGCTGGATGCGATCCCGGGACGCGTTCAGCTTCAGCTGTATGTCTTTGGACTTGGCTCGCTTATCTGGATCGGCACTGTCGAGAAATCGGTCCATGCAAATGGCGTCGCCGAACTTCACGTATGCTTGAGACTTGTAAGCCTGCTGTGTTTCTCGATCGAACTGGACACGCTACACGACAATCAACCGCTGACTGCAGATGAATTGGTAAAGTCCTTACCTGAAGCTGAACTTGAAGCAACGGAGGCAGGTCGACCAGCGTTACCTCCATGCGCTTCTTCGCCCCATCCAACTCGACGATATCATCGAAGTATCGACTCAGCCCGTCATAGAGGTCGAAGCTTTCGTCTGACACATTTAAATGAAGATGAGAAAACAGATCTTCCTTTTCATGAGCGGAGGAAGCTCGTTGTTTCTTGGCATCCGCCTCCGTCAATGGTGTCAGCCGTTGTCGCTTCTTGCCGTAGAATAAACTGAAGCAGATAATGAGTAGTCACCCAAAAAGGCTTGGAATGGCGACCGACCGTTTAATGACGCTAGTCTTGTCACTCTGCGAGCCGGGCATCCCCTGATCCTGGAAGTCCAAAAGGGCTGTCTCTATCTGAAACATGCAGTTATCCATGCACTCCGAGACGTCATGCTGCCGACCTTCGAGGATAGAATTCAGTCGCTGCGCAAAAATATGTATACAGAAATGCTGACATACCAAACATCATGGTAGAGTCGCTAGTAGTCGCAGCCTTACGAGGCGGTAACGGGGGCGCCTTATGGTCGTGTACGTCCTTCATTACGACGTCCTCTCGCTCCGTAGGTGTCCTGCGCTTCGAAGACGATGCCTTCCGCTCCGGCGTAGGTCGATCCGTGCTCAGGCTCGGCTTGGGAGAAGGTGATTTGCTCACTACGACGTAGTCCTTGTCCTCGTCGATGGTGGTAATGCCTTCCATCTCTACGTCCGGGATGCGTCCCCGGTTCCGCTTGCCCAGGACAGACGGCGACGTAGGCTCTCGGATGGGCGAAGGGGAAGATCGATGGATAGGACCATCGTCTACCAACGTTGCGTCTGTGTCGTTTGAGGCATCTGTTCCCGCCCCACCCTGGTCGTCTTCCTCTTCGTCCTGAGTAGTAACAAGCGCGAGTTTTGCAAGATCCATGGTGGGCGTCACAGCTGCTTGATCGCTGTGCTCCAAGTTGTGGAAGAGATCTGCGAGCTGGTCTACGACTATTGCTGATGTAAGGGACCGCAGACGGCCAAAAGCTGAGCAGGTAGCAGGTACGTACATTTCTTCGATCGAACAACTTCTCTTCGCGTTACGTTTCGACCTCCCACCCGATGACGCTTCAAGTCGTCATCAGTGAACTTGTCGACATCTGCCGACTTTTCGCCAAGCGGAGCGACCGCGTCTCGCAAATCCTTGATGGTGTAGAAATACTGCCGGGAGGATGAGAATAAAGAGGAAGGGACGATATGTCATGATCATACCTGCAGGAGGGAATTGAGATAACAAGTATTGCCAAGTTGATTTAGACCGCGGGGCATGTCCAGTCGACTTTGACTTGTGAGGTCTCCAGCTAGGGAAGCGATGCCTGTTCAGTGCTTGCAGGCTGCACATCGACTGGAACTCACGATCTCTCCCAGTCTCGAGAAATTGCTTGATACGCTCACTGTCATTTGCCTGAGCAATTACAGTGAGAGCTTCACGCATCCTGTCTCCTTGGGACGGTTGATCCTCAACCTGAAATTCCGTCAATCGAAGTACTAAACTGAGTATTCACGCAATTTACGCACCCTCATGTTGAAGATTGTAAGTAGCATTGTCTCGTCCACATCCTTCGGTATTTCTAACGCATGATACGCTGACTCTAGGGTCATCAGCGGACTCTTATTCTTTTCCCATGCCTCTTGCAATTTAGAGCTCCCCCTAAGATCTGCGACGATTTTGAAGGCATCGACCAAGTCAACCCGCATCGACACAGCATCTGCCTCCTTCGGGATTCGGTTCATAGCCTCTTTCCATGCGCGGATGAGAAAACCGTCGTCGGCATCCTCGAGGTCGATACCGAGTATGTTATCTTTCCCGAAACCAAGGAGACCCAGGGACTTCTCTACCTCCTTCCATGTGAACCTGCCGCGGGACTTCTCTTCGCCGAGGAGCATCTCTAAGGAATCGGGTGGTGGAATCCCTTGCTCCTTCATGGTCTCGACAATTTCCGACAAGGACGAGAAGTAGTCCACGGTCTTGGCAGGATTGCATCGGCATTGCGCCAAGTATGCAAAAGCAAGAAGATCTAGCCGTAAAATGAGCTCAAATTTGCAACACGGTTGCATCCCATCTCACCAGGAGAATAAGAAGCCGGAACCATGCCGAGCGTATCCCAAGCATGATCCAAGGGTATGTATCCAAGCAGAACTTCTGGTAAGGCTCCTCGGGATACTGGATCGAGTTAAGCATGAAGACTAGCCGTTAACCGTAGCAACTTACTCTGAGAAATATGCGCGCCGATAGCGTTCTGTATCATGTCTGTCGCGCTCTCCACGTGGACATGTAAAGATATGCCATGGAAATCAGCCAGCACTGGATAAACAGATGTCATTGGGAAGTTCCCGCGTAGCGTCGAACATTCTTACTCGGTCGTTGCTTGTTGTATACTGAGAGCCACGAGCCGATTTCCACCCATGCACGCAGCAGCTTGGCACGAGTTCGCTTGCCTTCCGGCGACGCTGGGTCAATCGACGGGGGATGCAGAGCCTGATCGCCAGAAGAAGTAGGAGGGCCAACCGCGTCGATTTGGAAATCTAACAAATCAAAAACTCGACGACTTCGTCCACGGATGAGCCTTCCTCGTTATGATACAGAAGTGACCACTTACACGGAGCCATTCCAGCCAAGCTTGCTCTGGAACTTCGGGCGCGTGACAGGCAGGACTCTATGTTCACCTCTCCACAGTCTGTTCTCGAGGATACTACACACACAGAGAATATCGTTGCATTCAATATCCTCCCAACGTACACAAATAACAAAGGAAGAGATTATGACATACGTGATGATAGTTTCGAAACCAGTGACAACTGTGATTTCTCCAGTCTTTCCTGGTGGCGGATGTTCGTACTTGTCTTTAACGAATTCTTCCAATACCCGTATGGGTAGGACACCAGGGATCACTTGCGACACAAGACAGTATACCATGCATTGGCAACAAATGTAAAGGTCAAGTAAATCCGGCTCAGCGCTGTCCGAAGTCACAGTAGCATTGGAGTCGGGTTTGTCCTCGTCTAGATGTAGGGTCATTTTCCGCCTCTGCTGCTTGCGAAGAGCCTGCGCCTCCCACTCACTTCTCTTGAAAGGCGTAGTGAGCTTGGACGCATCAACAGCCTTCGCGTACCGATGGAAGTGGTGGGTCATGTTCGCTTTCCCGAAGGACTGCTCTTCGTCTGAGGTGCAAGAGCTCTTAAGCTTTCGGCGGCTCTGTTCGGGGAACGGATACTCAGGTTTGAACGTAGGCGAGATGGGCGGAAGGACAGATGATGAGCACCAAGAGAGGAGGACCCAACCATTGTGTTCTTTGCAGTAATAAGCGTTCGGATGGGGCACAGCAGTGTGCAGTTCTTCGGAGGTGGGCGGTGGTGACGGAATGGGCGGTGGAGGGGGTGGTGAGGAAGAACTAGCAGTGTTAGGCTTTACGGGAGGTGCAGTGGGTCGCACAGAGTAGAGTGTGTGGTCCGGGCTGTGGAGTATTTCAAACAGTAGGGGGGCAAGCATACCAGGCCCCGGTCTTTGGGCTCTCTTTATGACATCCGGATCCGACCACTTCAACTCCTCGTCGTCGTTCCGACCATCGATGTCCACCTTGTTTGTGCCCCATCGCGAGTTCCAATCCCAAGGACCAGACACAACGTTGCCCCAGTCAGATCCAATCGGCTCGAGCGGAGGGACATCGTCTACGAGTTCCGGTTCACGGTAGCTGGTGTCTTTGCTCTTCTGGGATGGAGGCGGAGAGCTGGTAGGAGGAATATAGGTTGTGTGAGATGTACCGGCACGCGACTTGGACGAGAACCCAGCGTAGAAGCTAGACACTGGTACTGGTGCATCCGCAGGTCTCGGGTCCTTTAACGCAGCATGCGGGCGGTGGACCTTGGGACTCTGATTTTCCTTCTCCGTGGACGATTCATAGGTTTCAGATGGCCTCCGAGAAGGTGTTTTAGGAGTTGGAAGAGGTCGTGAGGATGACCCGCCGCTCATGTTTACGAAGCAGGAGGAGGAAAGAGATGTATGAGCCACGCGGTGGACCGTGGACGCGTAGTCACGATTACTTGCGACAAGTCCCCAATCTGGAAACTACCTGAATAATATTAATACAGAATTCGAACAAGTTCTCGAGACGGCCGTTTGGCTTCTCGTCTTTGACCCTCATGTTTTTGAAGCAAATCCTTTGACTTCGTTACTACATTCACTAGCACTTCCTCGTGCTTAGCGCTTAAATGCAGCGTTGTGCTTTAGGAGGGTAAAGCTAGACATAGCCGGACTCATTGTTACATGCTTTGTTTTGGATAAAACCCTACTATGGCCTTACAGCAAACACAATGGCACTCACTGCGTGCGCAAAAGGTGCCATGCGCGGTAATATACATGTTGAGCATTGTTTATTCCCTGTATGCATAAAAAACAGTGGATGGCGGTCCAAATCCCGTGTGCACGTGCATCTCAGCCACGACGTCTCCAACTCTGAGGACAATTGGAGCTCATACCGAGCTGCAAGCTTGCTGAGAACGATAGTCAATCAGAACCCAATCCTACATAAAGTGCATTAGGTCATGGGGACAAACTATTTCACTCAGTGAGCTCAGGACCAAGAAGATTTACCTGACGGTCTATAGAGCCCCCGTCCAAAATTCAAATGAACTTGCTCTCTTTCATACTCATCACGAATCTTGTTCGAATTTCGAATTGAATACGAATTGTCAGTGAAGAATTGTCAGTGAAGCAAGTGCTTATCGGCGATGTCTTCGACGACTACTACATCATCTCGATACTTATACCTGATTTACACTATACATTATAAACACGTATGTCGCGTAGGGTCCAGACCAACATTATGGTGAAAATCTCGATTGCGCGCTGAGGAACTACATACGTTGAAGTTGTAAGTGGCTAAGCTCTTGCTCGGAGGATGCGATGGCACCTCGAGCTGATGAGCTCATCGAGATCGGCTCTCTTAAGTCGGCCAGCATTCTCAGTATTTCATGGGCCATGATCCCAGTCGAAGGGTAAGCAACCAAAAGTTTCTTGAATGTGTCCATGTCGCCTACTAAATATTCACCCATAACATTCAACTGAGCCCATAGTTTCCCAGTGCCCTGAACACTTCTCGGAACCAGGCACAACATAACATGTCAGACCGGACGAGAACGCCCCGCCCCGACCCTGCGAGCGAGACATGACGAGCCCGCAAGGTTCCCACTCCGCCGCATGGATGCAGGACCCATCGTAGCCTGACACGTTCAACGACACGCGTCGGCCGCGGGCTGTCAGCTGGAATGAACGCGTAACACACGGGGGATTCTCATTACAAGGCGAGGATCTACGCGTCTACGAGCGACGTGAGGTCAGGACACGAGTCGTGGAGGGGGCGTGGGGGTGGGATCTGTGGCTTGGGAGATCTACTGGAAAGCACGACCCGGTGTCTACAAAGTCCAGTTGCGTAAAGACCTGTGTCGCTGGGACAAGAAGGCAGGGTCCGATCGTGGGGGTTTTGGCAGTGACGGGGATTACTGACAAGCGGACGGAAATGGAGGGCGGGGTGGAAGGGGGTAGCTATAATATGCATAAAGGGATAATCCATAGGATACTACGTAGCGTCCGGGAAGGAAAGATATCTATGCGCAACTGATGATCATAAAGTTCAGTGGACGAGTGTCTATTTGGAGGAGGAGCCTGGGGAGCAGAGCTCAGCGGGTCCGGATGCACGTCGTGGCGTCCAGCGAGGGGGTGTAGCCCTGCGCGCAGGAGCCAACGCGACACCCGCCGGCGATGCAGGACACGGCCTCTGCGCCCTTGATAGCGGTACAATCGTACCTGCGAACAGCGACATCCGTCAGCGGTGATACGCGTGAGAGAGCGGGGGCCACAGCTCACCTGACGTCCACAATGCCGCATCCACCGCATGAGGTGAGGTCCTCCTGCGGTTCGACGCACTCGAAGCCCTCCTTGATCCACTCCAGCAACGTCGTCGGGGCCGACTGTGCGTCGATCGGGCACGCACGCATCGGGCTCGGACACAGGTGCCTGGAGAGGGTTTCTTCCGGCGACAAGGGCTTCTGCCTGAGGGCGCGTTTGGCGACGCTGCGCGCCGAGGGACCGGGCGCGCGGGCGGCGAGCGAGGGCGAGGGGGCTCTGGCCTCGAGAGGGACGGCGTCGCGGGCGGCGAGTTCTGGTACGCTGCTGGGGAGGGCGACTATCGGGGAGACGATAGCGAGCACGAAGAGAGAGAGGGCGGGTACGAGGGTAGCGAGACGCATGGTGTGACGAGCGGTGAGCGGGGAACGGCAAGCACGCACTGGGACCTCTTGTGGTGGTGGAAGGGGTAAGAGAGGGAAGTTCGGGTGGCCACTGGTTGAAAAGAGCGAACAAGGTGGCGCTGACAGGAAGATGCCCGGAGCGAGAAAGCTTTGTTCGAGGGTCCTGAATCTTGATGACAGGGCGCGATAACTAACACGTTCCAGCACGTTCTTCTAGTGTAAAATATCCTCCGGCTGAGATCAAGTAGAAAAAGAATACCGGCCACCAAACGGCAGTGCCTGCGCACAAATCAGCATCGGCAGATCCATAGCCGCTGCAGAGGGTGGTGCGGTGCCGACCCTGCTCGGCCAGAGCGTTTGCACCGCTGGGCCCACCGTCGGCGTTCCCGGCGTCGTCGATTGCGGTGCGGGCCTAGTTGTCAGCGCACGAACAAGGCCATTGAGCGCATAAAACAATAGTCTGTCGCCATTGTGCGTGGACTGAGTGAGTGGTTGCGAACTGAGCCGCCGTGGCGCTTAACCGGACATATTGCTCTCGGATCGCTTGGCGTCAGGCCAGTCATGGCCGTGGCCCCGACGAGTGGCTGCTTACATGGGCCAAGATAACAAGCACCTAGACCCAGCGCACAATTCACGATATCACCAGCCTTTGCCATGGGTTATCGCACAGCGGACGAACAGAGACAGAGACGCGGCAACGGAATGTCATTTTGGCGAGACGAAAGGCGGCGTACAGCGATCGCGAGCTCCACACCACAATGGAAAACGGTGTGCAGACGCGGTGCGTGTGCGACGTTCGTGTAGAAGTTTGGAATGTTTCTTCTCCGCCTATGGCCGACAGATCTTATCGTGCTCGGTCGCTGTGCTCAGTGCTCACCTGCGATGGGACTGCGTAACCTCGACGCCCATCGTCATCCTCGCGCGGCCCGCAGCGAGCGTGGACGTATCGACGCCGCGATGCAGTATAGCTGGAAATGTCCCGCCCGACCTCGACGGTGCGCTGGTGATGCCGAGGGCCGTGGTGTCATCAACCCTGGCAGCGGGGCACGATGTGCACGGCGCATGCATCAATTAATGAGTTTCGTCTCGTCCGTGAAGCACGCCGTCGCGTCGCTTCTCTTCCACGCCAGAAAACACCGCTGCGTCTGTTCGGCGGAAATGCACAACCATAGTGCGCGCTGCGTGGTGTGGTTCCGACTTGGAAGCATGCCCGTGTATCAGCGGCCCCATATCTTGGGAAAGAGGGCGGACTCGAAGGAAATAGGTTACGCAGATCGATGACCTCAACGGCGCATGCAAAGGAGGCTGTGACCTCCGTGCCGACGCGGCGGGTGTAGCCAAAGTGACATGTACAGGGTGGGAAGCAGCGTCCTGTATCTGTAAGTCGCGGGCTCCTCTAAGCAGGGCGCAATGCGCTCACCTATTAGTACGCATCAGGATCAGACCCCTTTTTTCATCTAGGATCGTAGCTCTGACCTGTCCTGCCGTTGTTTGGGCCACAGGACGTGTCAAGAGCACCGCTCGGGTGAGCATAGCGCGGCCAGTGAGCGGTGGCTAGCTCACTGCGCTCCCGTCTAGAAAGGAAAGCAACGGCATAATGAGTGGGTCAAGGTAGTACACGGTTGCAGCCTCTCCGTCCATCTGCTTGTCATGGACAGTTCAAACCCAAAGAGCCATCCTATCGGTGACCATTACGGCAACGACGCCACATGCCTCAATAAGGTTCCAGATAGAGTTAGACGTCAAAGACAGGGATATTCAAATACTGGCCCACCTCTGTGTAAGTTTGAAACCGGCGCCGTCGACGTATCACCCGCGAAATTTGGCACCCAGACGGCGCTGGGGACTTTGCCACTGGCCCCCAGGCGGCCATTAATGCTGGTAGCGCTGTTATCACCTGCGAGCATGCAACAATGGATCATGTCACCCCGCAAGCGAGGAGTAACTCAAGTATTACAGCAAGCTCACTGTTGTTACGTTGCAAGATGGAGCACTAAATTACTAGTAACAAGGTTCTGTTCAATACCATTCATGATCAATGAAATTTAAAACCGAGTCTCAGTAATCGCAGACGCACCGGCAGCAGATAGGGAAAAAAAGGGTGCTTGGGCTCGGATGGCGTGGTCTCCCGAATAAGTAGGGATACATGTTACCAGCTCCGCTGGGAGGTAGACTTCTCGCCTAGTAAGAATGCAGAAGCGAGGTTTGGCGACAGAAATCCAAAGGATGGTATCCTACTTGAACGTGCTTTATCGCCAGAATACCTAGGCTCATGTATACTTCTGACAAGTCGTTGCTACTGAGAAGTGTGACCTGATATATGTGGGGTCGTGAATGATTCGCATGATTATCTGCGCAACGGCGTGTCAACGGAACAGGTTGGGAGAGGCCCTGCTAAAATGGGCGTCTACCCCCGACGTCCCGACGCGTCGGCGCAGAGCGCCCAACCATCCGTCTTTTGACCGTCACTTCGCCGCCAGCAAGATGTTGTCGTCGCTGGCCCGGCCACTGCGCGCCGCATGCCCCTCATTGCCGAGCAGCTCCCGCACAGGGCCCACAACCATCTTCAAGCGCACTGCAGTGTGCATCGCTCCGCCCGTGGTCTTCCCCAGAAAGGCCGTTCCTCGTATATACTCGGAGCGCAAGCAGTACAAGGTCAACGAGTACACCCGCCTCCTCGACGACTGCGCCAAGCACCCTGTCATCTTCTTCAAACAAGACAGCTTCGAGGTTCTGCGGCTCCTCCAGCTCCGTAAAGACGTCGCGGCGGCGGCGCTGCGCCATGTCGCCCCACCCGCACCCTCCCTCGTCGCCCCTTCGCCCGCGCGGGCCGCAGACGCATCCCCGCCGCCACCGCTCCCCGAGTTCCGTATCATCAACTCGAGCTACTTCGGCGTCGCGCTGCGCAGCTACACCAAAATCGACGCCGCGACGCGCCAGGAGATCGCGGACATGCTGCAGGTCGAGGGCGGGCTCGCGGTGCTCATCTTCCCGGAGCTCAACCCGCCGCAGCTGAACGCAATCCTCAAGGTACTCGCGCGCACCGTGCCCCCGCGCAAGCCCCGGACGCAGGCCGAGAAGGACGCGGAGGCGCGGCAGCGCGAGTCGCTGTTCGTCCCCGGACGGAGGACCAAAATGCCCAAGCCCACGCCCGTACCCGAGCTCAAGGTCGTCGGCTCGATCATTGAGGGCCGTGCGTTCAAAGCGGATGCCGTCAGCCGCGTCGCGCAGCTGCCGACACTGGACATACTGAGGGCGCAGATTGTTGGGTTGTTGAGCGCGCCGGGCTCGCAGCTCGCAGCTGTGCTCAATGAGGCGGGAGGAGCGAAGCTGTCGAGGACGCTGGAAGGGCTGAAGAAGAGCTTGGAGGAGGGGCAGTCAGAGTCTGCAGCTCCGCCGTCATAGTACGGATGGCTTTCGTGACGAGTGTCGCACACTTTCATGCGGATCCTTGGGTAATTCACATAATAACTACATTTCATCCATACTAGTGGGTCCATAAAGATTGGTGGTGTGAAAACTTGGCGACTCCCGGCCGCTCGCTGGAGAATAAGGAATGCCTGATTTCTATTCACTGCACATTGTTTTTGGGTTTCATGCATAGGTCTGATCACATCGTACCGCCACGGGTCATGATCTGTCTAGCGAGGTCCTTGCCTTCGCCCATTTTCCACGCCGCATCACCGTCCGTCGAGTGCATGTTACCCTTTACTAGTTCTGTGTCACCCGTGATACCCAGCTGCAAAGCCGCAGCGTCCGCCCGTGCTAGGTTCGACTCGTTCGGATGTATAAAAATACTGGTCGGCTTTGACTTTGAGCGAGGCCGCTTGATGGGATCTGACTGGCTGCTGCTAGCCTTGGCGGTGGTAGTGGGTAGGGGAATTGAGTTGTCTTCGTTGGCTAGGTAGAGGGAAGATGAGGACGAGGACGAGGAGTGGGTGTAGCGGGAGGTGGAAGGTTGGTAAGTGTTGTAAGGATGGAGGGCGAAGTTAGATTCGTACGAAGTAGGCGAGGACGAGAGCAGTAGTTCTTTGACGGTTTCCACACTGAAGTGATCATTCTGTTAGTCTCCCAATGCGACAAACACTGCGTTTTACGTACTCGTGCCCGAGCTTTTCGTTCTCGTGGCCATCTAGGTATTCAATGACGAATTGCCCGATGCTGAGGGAGGTTACCTATGATATTATAGATGAGTTATAGTCCTCGACGCAGATATCTATACCCACCGTGACAAATATCAGGCTACCCATCGCTTGTCAAAACTCCTGATCACGAAGTCAAATAGTCTGGACTTACCCAAGACTGAAGGTCATGGCGACGAGCATGTACAACCTATAACAGTGGCGGAAAACGTCAGGATCCAGCTGTCAAATGCAACGGATCGAGACGTACAATCTGTCAAGGGTAACGATCCAGTAGAGGAATGATCGCCACATAGCTCGACTGAGTCGCGAACGCCGCGTCCACTTGAAGGGGGTCCAATTCTTGCTGATAGCATACGTGAGGGTTCTGTGAACACGGCCGGATATCAGTGGACCTTGACACCGGCTAGATGAGTCTAAGACGCACCGTTCAATCAAGCATAGTAGAATGGTAAGTGCCGATGCTAGAATGAAATGCCAGGCGGAGTCAAGGCGGAGGGAGGGGAAGAGAACGTGCTCTCCAAAGAGGTCGATATGGAGGTGGTCCGTCCATCCGTCCATCTGCATCTTGGCGGAACTACTCAATAGCAGATACTTTCGAGAATGAGAGGCGGTAGTTGGGCGTAGAGAGAATGCTCGAGCTGTCGCTGGAACACGGACGGGGTTGCTAAAAGGTTCGGGGGGCTAGCAACGCGGAGGGCAGCGTTCTCGATCAAGGTGTCTCCAGGTTGTATATATAGCACACAACAGAAGCCGATGGCAATTACAGAACACGATTTGACTTGGATAGCAGCAACGACAAAGAGAGTAAACGAATATTGGAGTTTGACACAAGTGGTGGGTGACAAGAGAAGAGAAAGAAAGTGGATTGTCGAAACGACGGCCGCAGTCGTATATACGTGATGGCGCCACGAGCTCGAGCCGGAACGCAGCTGATGAGATCACAGACCTACAAATGAGCATTTACTGGGGTGGCGGCGTGTAATCGCACTACATGGGAGCGGGCCCCGGGCCTTGATAATATCGGTGGTGCACCTGAGTTTCGATCATATACCTAGGGCTATGCAATAAACAACGGTAAGTGTGATACACAATATGGCCTCAACGGAAAACCGTGGTCCGTACATCCCATTCTAGGAATAATTCAAGCATTTGAGGACGAAGCCTCAGGCGGAATCCGTCGTTTGGCCAGAGCCTCTTCCGCCTTCAGCTCCCTCCACTCGCACCCGTCATGGTATTGGCACCACCTGCACCGCATATACATTAGCAACACGATAGGCAACTCGATGGAGGCAAACATACCCGCATCGTCGGGTCAACGCGGTCTCGACGCCCACTGGTTGTCGTTTGCCATACCATAAGTCCAACACGCTGGAAATATGCGCGTCGAGACGGACGTTGTCTACAAGGAATTCCTTGGTCCCTAGCACTTGCGAGCGCTGCCGCACATCCGCGCACTCGCCATCTGAGTCCGTATCTGAGCTCGAGTCCGACCGACCGACAGGGACACCCGCCCCAGCAGGAATTTCCGCGGCTTCTTCAGCTGCATCCTTGGGACCATTGGGAATCGTACTCTCATCTTCGACGTCCAGTTCGACCATGTTCGCTTGAGTGGTAGCTTTCGCTGCTGCCTCTATAGCTTCTGCCTGTAAAATGGGGGTCTCGAAAACAGAAGAATTTATGACACTATTCCTCCTCTCGACTCCGCCCGTCGCGCCGCTCTCTACGTCAGACTGTTTGGCTTGATCTAAGTCAGCGAATGCTTCCTCATCCACAGCGAACATTCTTTTCTGGCCTTCCTTCGAAGAGGAGGGTTTAAGTGTTGTCGATTCTCCAGATATAGCTGCACCGTCGATCTCCCCTTTGCCCTTCCTTTTTCTCGGGGTGTGCTCCATGAGTGTGACCTGTGTACGATATACGATCTGAAGTTTGTCGTCAACACCGTCAACGTGCAGCATCTCGACTGCGTTCCTCAAGATCGGCTCGAGGTCCATCAGACGCATCACATCGCTGAGGCCCGCCTTCGCTTTAAAAATCTCTGAAAACTTTAGAGACCGCGAGAGACTTGCATGCCTCCAGAAGGCCAGAAGGGCGGTCGAGGAGTTTGCTAAGATGTTTGATAGTAATCGGTGGTAGATCATAAGCTGCAGGTACGCGGGTTCTTGGTCCTCCTTTGGTGGTAGCGTGGCAGTTCTTCTGCTCTTCGTATCGGATATGTACAGACGGAAATGCGGGTGAGAGTCAGACATAGGATTCGGTTCTGCATTCGAAGGTGTGGAGGGTCGAGTATTGGGCTCGGCGTGAGATGAATCGGCATTCGTATTCAGGGTACGGTTGAAGAAGGTTGTTATGGTAGGCTGTGAAGGCGAGGGACTACGTCGAGTTTTCTTCGATTTAGGTTTCGAAGGCGAAACCGGGTTGATTTCTTCTCGTTCTCGTTCTCGTTTATGTCTCCTTCGTGACGGAGAACTCGACGAACTCCTCGAAGAGGGTAAGTCCGGTGCTGGTTCACGTCGAATCTCATCCTGTGGAAAGACTAGTTATGCGCCTGCGTATGATCTGGGTGGAGAGCCAACTCACGATTATGCCTACAACAGCCTGTCCTTGAAGAATACCGAAAACAGGCATTTCTCGCTAAAATTAGAAAAATTAGAAACTGAGAGACCGGCATAAAAATTCATCATTACGCATCGCCCAAGTGTGATAAGAGACTGGATGCAATCGACCATTTGTAAAATTCTATGTTTAGATATGTGAGTCGTGGGTAGGCTGACGGCTTCGGGCACACATACCGTAATGCCCAATTCTCCTCTTCTGTGGCAACCGCCACTTTCACCTTCTTCGGATGAATCTCACGCTCAAGTGCCTTGTGTACTTTCTAGAAGTGAGGATTGAGATTGGGTGGGTTGATACGGTCCGCGATCAGCTCGGCTACTCACCGTACCTTCTTTTGATGTCTTGTCCAAGGTCGCAGCGGCTGCCTGATCTACGTGTATAACTTTGCCAGCAGTAGAGACAAATGACTCTGGTCTTTCTTCTATCTTGCGGTGTCTCTTCCCTAAAAGACTATATTCCCATTGGACTTCGCACCTAGAGCGAAATACTGTGAGGCTTATAACGCCACGGTGGCCACAGCACCGCTTACCAAACCGGCGAGCTTAGATCTGTAACAGCAAGCGTTTTTCGCCGCCAGCGAAAACGATGGAAGGGGCTCGTTTGTGTGTATCGCTGAGTGTCGGTTGACGCAGGCTTCGGGCTTAGATGGATAGACGGTTTCCGGGACTGGGTTGCAACGAAGGGCACACCTTCAGCAGATTTCTGTCCCCCAATGGGAGCGTCAGCAGACTTCTCTATCTCAATCTCAATGGCAGGACCACTTGACAAGTTTCCAAAGTGCGGATGATTGGCCCGAGGCGTAGTCTCATATTTGGTGAAGGTAATTTGGTCGTCGAAAGCAGCCAATTCCTCCGCAGTAAACTCGGAGAGGTCGTACTTGGAGTACTCGTCGCTATGTGTAGATTTCGGGCTAGTTCTTGTATCGGGGGCGGAGGTAATATCGATGTGAGGAGACGTCTCCTGGACTTCTTGAGATGTAGGAAGGTCGATAATATAAGGCATGAATTCGGGGTCGATAGATACGTTGAGGTTATCATACTCGTCATCTGTAGGTTCGGTTGCTGGGCTGTTCACCTCCATAAAGAGTATTCTGCGACCGGATACAAAAGATGCATCCACCCAGGAATAGGTCAGAGCTGTAGGCGTCTATATCTACGTCAACGCGTTCAGAGTTGCCGAACGCGACGCCGAGAACACAAGCGTGGGAATCGTGGGATATTGCCAATTCGCAAATCGCGACTAATAAGGCCTTTGAAATACAAGCGGTAATTTATGCATACATACAAGCTACAGGGTTGTACAAGTTTATGTTCTAAACACGAGTTCATGCTTGCACTGCCAGTGTTCACTCCGGAACAGGTCCGACGTTGGCATGCTTAATGTCGGTGTTAGCCTCGCTCAACATAGACATCGTCTTTAGGCTTACCTTCTTGCTGTCAAATCCATCGAGGCCCGACGCGACGCGAGTGCCAGCCACAATGGAGCTCCAGTCCAAGGTCTCGAAGACTTGCTGCCCGCGAATCTTCTTTGAATCATGGAGGGCACGCGCTGTCAATAGATGCTGGTGCGCAGAATCCTACCAAGCGTTATTACTTTAGTACTCGGACGTAACCCCCACATGGGCTGAACTGTGCTTACCAGTGCCGGCATTGGCGAGTTCACTTCGGCGGCGAGCTTCCTGATATGCGTAGAATCTTTGATACCACCGTCGATTGCAAAGCCTTTCGTTCCATCGAAAAGGTCATGCACCATCTTATTGGCGTAAGCGTCCAGTCTAGAGAAGGATCAGCTTGCGAAATGCGGGAAGGCAGGATAATTCATACATCGGGGCTGGCATCAAATCTTTGACGAGGGAATGGAACTGCGTTGGTTGAATACCAGACTTCTCTGCGAGAGTGAAGCCTTCCGCGAGGATCTCGAGACTTCCCAAGATAAGTGAGTTGCCGATAAGCTTGAAAGTGGGAGCTGCATGCAATAATCGATAACATAGTCGCAAAACACGCAAAGGTTTAGCAGACCTTTCTCCAGATTACCCCCGAGATCGATGACTTTGCGACCCATTGCAGGAACCATGAGATGTGCGACTTCCTTCTTTGAACGGTAGTCACCCGCCATGACCACGATCAGTTGCCCTGCTTCAGCGACAGGAGGTGCACCAAACACAGGAGCCATGACAAGGTGGGCGTGGGGTACACTGGAGATAAGAGTGTCCAATTCGCCTGAGTTAAAGCGGTCAGCAATAAATATCGTCGCATGAAGACGCGGGACGCTAACCTGCCAGCGTTGGGTAGATCGTACTAGTCTCCACAAAGATCTTGTTCTTGGTGCTTTGGCTATCCTATACATATAATTGTTGACACCCTTCGAACTTGTGACACAAGCAGTGTAGACGCACCTTTAGTGCAGCAGCGAATTGTTGGTATATGCTCTTTACGACATCGTCGTTCGCTAGATTCGTGATAATAATGTCGCACTCGAGAGCAAGGTCGTCTGGTTTCTCGACTATCTTAACGTTCCCCGCACCAGTTTCCTTTGCCAGGTTCTCTGCCTTGTCTTTGGATCGGTTCCAGACGCGTACGGGGTGCTGGATCATTGGACTAGCGACCTTTGTGATCATATTACGAGCCATAGGATATCCCATGGCACCTAGGCCAGCAAAGCCGATTACAAGCTCCTTGTATGGCGTGTGAGGACGAGAGAACGGGAGGTTGGTCTCCGACGCGCTTGGTGTGTTGAGCCCGCTGCCGCCGTGAATGGTAGTCAGAGGTCTTGGACTGAAAAGGTGTCCGTGCAAAGTATGCGCCATGGTATTCTGAAGACGTGTCGATGAGGGGATGTACGGGCGCAGGAGATACTCGGCGATGAGAGACGAGAGCAAGCCTGAAATCTGGGAATCTGGCCGCTTCAAGGCAGCTGAAGCGACCTACGCGCGTCATAAGGCGCTTAATCGAGTAGATCCACGTGGATCTCACGTGCAGGCCACCCCCGAACCGGGCGTCTTGCCAGTACAGCAACGCTGTAATAACCGCAAGCAGCCAGCTCGACGCAGGCTGTACCAGCGACCACCGCGGCCATGGCTCAGCATCAGGGCATCCCCCAGCCCTTCGCGCAACAGAACAAGGGGACCCTCATGCCCGGACAGACGATCTCTGTCAACAAGTACACAGTCCAGGTCGAGCGGTATCTGAGCCAAGGCACGTCGATTGTTGCGCAGGGGAGTTCAATGAGCTCACGAGAGGAACAGGTGGTTTCGCGCACGTATATCTCGTGCGGACGGCAACTCCAGTCTACAACACTACACATCACGTATTGAAGCGCATCGCTGTGCCAAACGAGGCTATGTTGACGGAGGTGAAGAAGGAAGTAGATATAATGGTACGTAACATATGCTTACGCATATTCCCCCAAGTGCGTAACCATCTCGCAGAGAATATTGAAAGGGCATCCAAACATTGTCTACCTTATAGACGCAGCCTGGCATCGGTCCAGCGATGGCGTCTATGAGGTGTTCATCCTCATGGAATTCTGCCCGGGTGGTGGCATCATCGACATGATGAACCGCAGGCTTAGAGAGAGGCTGACAGAACCAGAAATCCTCACCATCTTCGTGGACGTTTGTGAAGGACTTGCTGCAATGCACGCTTTGAAGCCTCCTCTTCTCCATCGCGATTTGAAGGTCGAGAATATTCTGCAATCGACCCCAACCTCCTACAAGCTCTGCGATTTTGGCAGTGCCACGCCTGTGCAGAAGGTCCCTTCTAATATGCAAGAACTTCGTGCTTTGGAGCATGACCTTAATAAACACACTACGCTACAATATCGCGCCCCGGAGATGGTCGACGTATACCAACGGAGACCCATCGACGAGAAGAGCGACGTCTGGGCGCTGGGAGTCCTGCTATACAAGCTTTGCTACTACACGACGCCGTTTGAAGAGCACGGTCCTCTTGCGATATTGAATGTACAATACAAGATCCCTCCTTATCCGGTCTACTCCCCCCAGATGAACGCTCTGATAGGTACCGGTGTCGCTTACTATCATCATCGTGTGTCTAATGAATACTATAGCCTCGATGCTCCGTGAGCATGGCGCGCAGCGGCCGACGGTCTTTGAACTTCTCAATCACATTCACGCCTTGCGCGGATCGCAATCACGCTTCGCGTACAACATCCCCCCAAAACAGCCCCTTGTGTCTCCGCGAGCTAGTCAAGATCCACTGCGGATGCTTTCTCCAAATATCACCTCTCCTCCTACCAACCCCCTTGATGACCTCGTCATGTTCAGGTCTCGAAATCAATCATCAATGTCTCCTGCTAGGAACACAGGTATCGAGGCGCGCGATAAGGTTTTAGAGGCCATTGCACCGATGCGGCGGGGCCGACCAGCTTTTGCAGCACCGTCTCCTCCTTCTAGTCCCAAAAAGGAGAGAGACCGCTCCGGCGGCGCCAGATTCAATTTCGACATGAAGTTTGGTGCCGAGGAAGACCGTGCGTGGCGAGGTGTGCGGGGACATAAGTCCGGGATGGCGAGCATTGGTGGAGGCGCAACCGTTAATCTCAACGAGGATGCTTGGGGTCTAGACTCGACGGCAAAGGAGAAGATGGGCAAGGACAGACCTGAAATTCCTGGCTTCGATAGCGATTTCTCTTCATCTTTCAGCAAGGGCTTTGGTGACACTTTCGAGCCCTCCAAGTTCCCGCCTCTCTCTCCATCACCTTCGAAGCCGATTAGTCAGGCGCTGCCTATTCCCTCTCGTCCCACTCCTTCCCCGGGCATCTCGGGCTCTCCGAGCAAGAGAAAAGATGCATTCGACGGCCTTGGCTTCCCCTCACAACCTCCGGTACAGACTCTGGGAGACGTTCACCGAGCACGGACAGGTCTAGCGGGTATGAGTGCCGCTGCTAGCCCACCAACTGGACAGTATCTCAATGCTCCACGGATCGGAGTCGGCTCTAGCTTCACGACCTACCGACCTCCTAGCCAGTCGCCTGCACCTTCTCCCAACCCACGCCCGTCATCTCGCCCGCAGTCTCCTGCTATCACGTCCCGCCCATTACCAAAGCCCACTCGTTCCGTCGAGCTATCAGCTGAGGAGCGATTTCCCTCGCTCGAGGATCTTGACCGAACATTTACCTCACCGCACCTGGCCAATGTGGCGCCGCCTGCTGCATTGCACTCAACATCGCAGCTATCATTCACTGATCGGTTGCGAGAGAGATCACCGGAACGACCTTCATCGAGTATTGCGAGACCACCGTCGCGGACAACCACAAATGCGACCGGGGGAGGGCGTACGAGCAACTTACTGGACATACCATCGACCGGAACGGGAAATGCTTTTGACCGCGGTGGAAGGCACGACGGCGTACGCTCCCAACACGTCACTGGTTCTGCGATGCGCGAGTCAAAGCTCGGCCATTCGCGAACATCAACGGTAACGGACGCGTCTACCCAAGACTCTGTCAAGTATCAAGTCCGCCGAGCAGGTACCTTATCCCATCATCCGCGCCCTGTACAGCCCAGAAGACACCGCAGCTCGATCTCGATGAAGCAAAATCCGCCTTCAGACGGGCCGTCCACTCTCGTTTCGAATGCTTCCTCTTCGGGCGATACGCGAAGTCCTCCGCCTCCTGCTTTGCCTCCAAGACCTAGTCCTCAGCCCGCTGAGCAGCGCGATTGGCTCACCGGTCTGTCAGACGATGAAGCGCAAGCCGCCCCTGCTCCTCAACCCGTTCTTCGCGACAGTCCGAGCAAACGAGCTTCGTTCATCGAGCGCAGTCCTTTGCTACTTGAGAAGCCGCTGGAAGCCGAGAACGTAATACCCGCAATGTCCGATCTTGATCCTCAGCGAGAGCCCTCGAGGTCACTGGAGCGCGAAAAGGGACCTGAGAAACCGAAGGCTGAGCAAAGGCCATGGGAGCGAGGGAGGCTTATTGATGTTGCGAAGTTACCGACTGGAGACAGGAGTCATAGACACGACACAGGCCGTCAGTCGCCCACGAAGAATACAAGGGTTTTCATGCACAAGGCTGCTACTGGTTCCGGACTCACCGGAGGCCTGCAGCTTCCGGGAATGGGAAAGAGGGCACCGCCGCCGCTATCGTCGTCGCCTAGCGGCCTTACGGACAATTGGAGCCCAATGGCGTCGCCTACACGAACGACCGCTCGAAAGGGGTCATTGTCGTCCGAAGACGAAGGTCCGGAGGATATCAATGGCTACGTACCAAAAGGGCTCGGGGAGCGGATGAAGGCACTTGATGTCTCGAACGAGAAGCCGTCACGAGAGCCAGAGCCAAGGGATCAGCACAGAAGAAGGCAGGCGAGCAAAGGCAGGCAGAACTCTGTGCACAATCTGGTAGACTTGTGGGGCAGTACACAGGACAAGGCCGCTTCACCCACGAAGCTTGCAGACAAGAGGCGATCTGCGATAGTAACCTCGTCCTCGATGATGAAACCGTCTCTGGCGTACGATCCCGGGCTTCCCGCCATGTCACCTCCCATTGTATCGCCTACTCCATCGGCTCCTCCGGCAGTCCCGTCTTCAAATCGTGCCCTGCCTCGTCCTCCCTCTGTCCAACAAGTACGCAAGCAAACTTCCATTCCGACAGGGACCAATACTCGAACAGCACCCTCGGCGTCTCCGGCGTCTCCACCTGCCGTCTCGTCGACGTCCACCGGAAGAAGTAGACCTCAGTCGATGTTCATCAACCCTGTCTCGAAAACTGCGCCGCTAGAATCGCCGGCATTGTCCTCCCCCACACCAAAGGATCGGGAGCAGGCGGACTCCTCGGCGATAGGGTCCAAGCAGCGTCGGACTACGAGACGAACGTCGATTTCTGATATGGTCCAGCGTTACGAAGCTATCAGCGACATCACCAAGCAGGGTCCTACACCACCGACCGTGGCAACCAAGCCGACTCCGCTGAGTGTCAAGGCCGTGGCCTCCGAGTCGTCCACTACTGGGGTGCCGTCGCCCTCGGCGGTTGTGGCTCGATTCCCGCAGCTGTCCCCACCCTCGTCGCCGAAAGCGACTAAGACTAGTCTTGCCGTGCCAGACGACTCGGATCCAGTCCGGAGAGGCCTACTCCAAGGCAGGCGGTCACCGAGCCCTGCCACCCGGACCGCGTCCCCGCACCCTCTGCCCGGACTGACGAACCCTGCACTCCACCGTCCGAACGGCGGACCTGCTGCGAGTCGGACACCAGCTGTGTCTTTGCCTGGACCAACCACCGACGAGGAGCAAGGCAGGCCGGGCGAGGACGCCCCGCCGGAACGGCCGTACCAGGGTGTCTCTAAACTGATTGACAGGTGGCAGCGTGTTGTGAACGATGCTGAGGGGGGTCCGGGCCGGCCTGTGCGCAAGCCTACTGGTTCATTGAGCGGGAGGTAGAGCCTCCGGCGGGGCTGTGATCGCTTGCTGATGTATGTCGCCTTTGCAATCAATTGTATCGCTGCGCTCACCGAGTTATAGGACTAGTCACGCATATTCTGGAAATATTTTATCATGTCCTGGACTCTGCGCAAGATTCTTTGTTCACACATCACTCTGACTTGCACGAAGTGAAGTTGCGTGTTCGATGTCGGTCTCAGTATACATTTATTACACGAACGACACGCGTTCACGCTTTGATCTCCCCCTTCTCAACTAGCTCCCTGACCTCGTTGAGAGACATGGGGACTGCAGTCGCCGCTGTCTCCCTGACTTTCTGGGCCTTCGCTTCTTGAATCATTAAGCTGTTGGAAGGTGGTCTCGAGAGTGTT
>KN840458.1:143995-204576 GCA_000832265.1 Phlebiopsis gigantea 11061_1 CR5-6 | reverse complement strand
CGTCCGCGCGCTCCTCGACGACCTCGCAAGCGGCGACGCCAGGGATGAAGCGGGCGGGGTCGCGAGCCTTTATCTTGAGGCCCTCTCAGACCTGGGCTCTGGTGAGCGTCGGCGTGGCCGATGGGGGGTTGACGGGGGCGGTGAATGAGTAGTGGAACTTCATGCCGTTGGGGTGTGTTGTGTTCTGGTTCTGCTCTTTTCGCCGCCCGTGGCCTCGCTTTTATACGCGTGTCTGAGGCTGGGGGTACGTACGTAGTAGAGGGCGCGGTTGGTAAGCTCTCCGCGCGGCGAGGACGACGGCTGCAGTGACGCGTCGCTGCTCGGCGTCGTTCGCCGCGCGACATTGACGGGCGGGCGCTTCTAATTACCAATCGTAACATAACGACTGAGAGTGTAAACAATGGTCGATAATCTGGCGTAGACAATTGGTCATAGATAGCAGAACGACAAGAAGATGAGCGTGTCGACAGAGGTAGCTTGAGGCTTTTAGCAGTTGCGTCCGGGAGAATAAGTCAGCAAAAGCCACCGTAGCCTCTTTAGTCAACTCTGACAGAGAGCGAGAACAGCCAGGTCACGCGACTGGTAGGGTGGTTTCAGAATGTATGCAGACTATTGGCAGACTCCCATGGTGTACCAGCACCTGAGAGCGCGAAGCTGCTCTCTCACGTCAGCACGATATGAACTCATCGTCATCAGGGCACCCTGACGCCACAGAGGTCGGCTAACTTGACATCATCACAACTTGACAACGATCCTGAGGATACTATGGACACAGGATGTAGCTTGCAGATGTCATTGGCATCATCCCGAACCGCGGGAGGTGAGTTACCTCTGTCTGCACACTGGGGCATCTCAAAGCGTCGTTCCAGAAACTTTAGTACGCTACTAGCAGGAGACTTCAAGCCAGAACGTGGATTCTACTGTCAGGACGGCCGAACGTCGTGGAATGTCAGAAACAACTTGATGTCCGACTCGCTTTTGCCGTCGGAGGTGATCTTCGGGGTAAAACCTCCGTGGTCGACTTGCTGGAAGTGTGTACTCAGCATGGTCACCTAAAATCTAGAAGCACATCGGCATGAACGAAGTGCGTTGCAGTTCCCCGCCTAGGTGATGACTTGGTGACGACTTTCAAAGTCGCCCGGGCGTGGCTGAAGAAGGGAATCGGAAGCTTGGTGGCGCGGTGAGTTCCGAATAGAGCTCGAGGCGGAGACAACTACGACAACGCTTGTCTCCCTACCACTAGTACTGTCCGCGCGGGCGGTTCTTCTTCCTAAGCTTTCTGATCGTTCGGCTGGATCTCAGTGTTGACCTATACGGCCAGACGACCATTTTCGGGGCTGAAGATGCAGTCTCTCCGCACGCGCAAGCCGTCGCAGGCCTCCCGCCCGCGGGGGCAGCTGCAGAAGCCTGCGCGCGACGCGCGCAAGTCGACCCGGGTGGACGACAAGATTAAGAAGCGCATGTCGATGCGCTACGCGGAGATCTCGTCGCCGACAGGGGGTGTGCCCGCGGTGCCGTCGATCCCACTTGGCCTGCGCCCCGCGGGCTACAAGGGCCAGGACATCTTCATTCCGCAGACGGAAGAGCCATTGGGGGACCCGCGGGAGGCGGAGCTGCGGCTGCTAGACCAGGACGAGTTTGACCCGGATGCCTGTGAGAGACATGCTTCAGCGAGTTGGTGGTGTAAGTTAAATAAGCGGAATAGATCTGAAGTTGAAGATGGCCAACTCGACGGAGGCGGAGTTACGCTCGCTGCAGTCGTCACTACAAGCGTCGAAGGATGGAGTTGCCTTGGATTTGCAGCGAAACGTCTTCAAGAAGTGCGTTGCATGTCGTGTCTAGTCTGCCAACCGCTGAGATCGCGACTCTAGCTACGCCGAGTTCGTCATGGTATCAAAGGAAGTCAGTACTCTCGAAAGTGAGATGCTCGAACTAAAAGAAGCGCTGTCTGAGTGGAAGGGCATGCCCTCGCTGTTGCACATAGACGACTCTGCTTCTGTTGCTGGTGCGTATGCAACTCATGGCAAACCGCACAATATTCACCCTAACCACCACATCGCAGAGCGCCGCAGAAACGTTCGCTCCTCTATCGCCGACCTCCGCGTTCTATATGCGAACCAGATGCAAAATTTACACGCGCAAATCGAGGGTTCAAGCAAGTTCGTACCGACTACGCCTGGGCGACATGTCGTGTTGGAGATAGACAGCATCCTTGCATTGAACCCGGCGACATTCAAGGTGGATCACTCTGTCCGATTTGTCCTCCTTGATGATGCTGTGCTCGTTGCACGGAGACGAAGACGGCGAAACAACACGGAAAGTGACAAGCTGGTTGCTGAGAAATGTTGGTCGTTGAATGAGATGCTAGTCTTGGACACCAAGGATACTGCAGGTACGATATACTCTGGCTGCGCATGTGCTTCCGATCTAACTAGGCTACTAGCAATGTCTAATGTCTTCAAGATTCGACACAACAAGGAGACACACGTGTACCGAACCGAGGTCACGGCCGATAAGAAGCATCTGCTTTCGCAGTTCAGGCATATAGCCGAAGAACTCGCTGCCAAACGGCGGAAAGAGAGAGAAGGGGAGCATCAGCGGCGGAAGAGTCTTTGGAGCAGCAACGACGTATGTTTACATATTAGCTATCTTATATGTCGCTGATCCATGAGCATTGTAGCGAAATTCGCAGTCCTTCATTCCGGACGTACCACCCCTACCAGATTTTTTGGCCGACGTATCTGGAATCTCTGGCATGGGTTCTTCCGCAAAGGACAAAGCTGAGCGGGACGCTCGATGGGCAGGAGATTTTACAGACGATCTCACCGTGGCGATAGCCCTACGGAAATGGGATCATGCGGTCGCGCTCGTCGAAGAAGGTTTGCTGCAACCTCGCATAAAGTGAATAGCGCTTGACACAGCTGTCTAGGCGAGGGCAAGCTCGAAGCTATGCCAAACCTGAGCGCAAAGCTTACGCCACTCAAGACGAGTCTGACATCTGCGCTGCTCCAGTCCCTGTCTTCGCAGAATAACAGAAAGTCAAGAGTTGTGCAGCTCATCTCCCTTCTGACGCGGCTTAAGGCGGGTGCAGCTGCACGAACGACCTTCCTAGCTTCACGCACGGAAATGATGAGGAAGAGGGTGAGGATGATCACGTTCGAGGGGCACATCGGGATGTACATCAGCGATCTGGCCATTGTGATATTCACAGGAATCAAGCACACCGCAGATTGGTTCTTGGCAAGCTTCAAGGAGAACGAAGTCGCGAGCTGTAAGTATTCATTTTTTATATTGAGCGCGATACTGAAGGCTTTGTTAGGCTTTGTTGAGTGGGCGAAGGAGCAAGTCAAAGCGTACGCGGACATGTTTCGCAAACAAGTGTACAGCTCAGACGTCAGCCCGCAAACGGTTGAAGAGGCCAAGAAGCTTACGCACGTGCATAGCAAACGGGTATGCGTTCGTTTGTGCTGCATAGTCTCTAAGAAAGGCTCACAGTCCTGCAGCTACTTGAAGAGTACGGACTAGACTTCCGATTCCTCCTTGAACGATTGCTCAAGGAGGATCCAGAAGGCACTTCGAAGATAGCACCGCCACTATATCGACCTCACTCGACTCGTCGACCGTCCGACCCAATTTACACCCCAGCTCCGACACCGAGATCGAGCTCACCGACCCCAACAATTGCTGCACCGGTACCCACGCGTGCTCGCACCCCTGCCGCATCTACATCGTCTCCAGCGATGTCTTTCGTCCTCTCGTCCTCTCCGGCTATGTCGAGCATTCCATCGCCTGCACCATCCACCGGCTCATCCGCGACAGGCTTCGTAACACCACGGTTATTACCGCCCAGGCCCGATAGTCAGCAGAGCGACGCTAATACGAAAACACCTCTTCCAAGACCTCCGCGTGCTACCCCTGCTCCCCCGCCGCGGTCGAGGGATCGTCCAGGTAGCGCAGCTGGGCATCGACCGCCCCCAGTAGCGGTTCCTAGGAGAGAAGGAATGTTTTGATTTGTATTGGACACACTATCATGCTGTCGAATGAATAAATGGAATGCATGCCTCTGCTACTATAAGAACCAGTCTGAAGCCGCAACGCAATATGTCGAGGAACTATGACGTTGATGTCGCCCTGGACGGCGTGCTGAGACAAATAAACACACCTGGTCCGTGCGCAGGCGTCTACAGTATATAATGACTCGCTCGCCCATCGTAGCACCTCATACTTACCTTGATGGCATATGCCTCTTCACCTACCTAGGTGTATGGGCCGTGGGGGCCATCCATAGCACGGCGACCCTGTCCCCAGAGGGACCCTGCGGTTTGTACGGGCTTCGGCTCGTGCACCGTCTCAATATTTTCCTGTTCTGCTTCGGCCCTCGGGCTGGGCAGGCCATTTTTTTTGGTCGCTTGTATGCCCTAACCCTAACCCTACACACCTGCCTGATAACATCCTGTTTGTGATCTGACTTTGCCCTCGATGCCTGCCACCGCCCTCGACCTTCCTGCCGAACTCATTCGTCGCATCGCCGACGAAATTGTGACCTCGACTGTAGTCGGATTAGCTGCTGTTGATGAGACTCATAACCTCTGGCCCCTACGAGATGTCCTGTCCCATTGCTCACTCACTTGCCGCTACTGGTCCAACATCTTCCGGTCATACATCTTTTTTGAAGTTAAATTAAAATGCTCTGAGGATGTTACTGAATTATCCTCTCTCATTGAAGCTCCTGGGAGTCAGATTCGTACATTTATTGAAGTCTTGCAGGTCACACTGCAGGACTGGACCATCCCTTGGTTGCATCACATCTCCTCGCTGACTGAGAAACTACCCAAGTTCAGTCGAGTCACACTGGATTTTGAAAAGCCACCTTTCGGGTTATCTATCAGCTCCCTCACGACACTGCATCCTTTGCTGCCTACAACCCTTCCCGCACACTTTTCCAACTTTGCTTCGCTCTCGCTCTCTGCCAATGAGTTCAACAACTTTTCTGAGCTCATGCGGCTCGTACGTGGGCTCCCGGCATTGCAGGACATTACCTGCTCTCAGATTAACTGGAAGGAGCGCACCCCTACGAGAGATTTGCAGCGAGGGCTGTACTTTCCCAAGCACCTCAGAGACGTCTCAACTGTAGCTTGCCAGGAGGACGCACCGATGCTCTGGCTCTTTACCACGAATAAGAAGATTCACGCCGCGAAGGGATCTCCACCGCTCTCGGTGCCCATGATGTCGACAATCATCGACATCGTCGAGGCTCTGCTGAGGTGCCGCCGAACCCGCGACCAACCGCAAGCTCTTCTCATGTTCGCTACGAGCATGCATGTCATACCGCCTGTTGACAAGCCAATCCCAGGCAGAACTTACATCCATCCATCGCACTGTAAGTCTACAAGTTTTCGTGTATGTAATCTCCTGCTAAAAATGATGACAGGGCAAGTGCTTTTCCGCAGCACCTTGACTGGTCCTGCGTTTCTAGCTCGTTTCATACTCGTGGCCGTGATGCCTTTTGCGTACGTGGGACATATCTTCTTGGAGGTCAAACTCAGCCGAGGGGACCCAGAAACATTGGCGTCTCAAGACGCACTCGCCGACGAGCTAGTCCAGAACCCGCTAGACGACCTCGAACGGTTCCCCGTCAGGAGTGCGGCGGAGGAGCTACTCGCGGTCGAATGGGGCGAGCTCGATGCCCTCTGGGCAGATATGACAGGGCTGCGGAGTGTTGACGTTGAGGCGGACCTGTCTGGGAAATTGTCTAAAGAGGAATTTGCTAGCGCAGTGGATGCTATTCACGAGCGTATGCCAGCGATGGGCGATGCACCGAAACTTACCATCAAAGGGATAAACCTCCGTCCAGCGAAAGTTCAGACCGCTTCGTTAGCAGTTTAAACTTTACCCACGATGTATCAAAACCATAGTAGTATCTGAGACTCAGCTTGTACCACAGGAGAACGGATCCCATAAATCAATGCAGAGTGTATAACCATGAGGATAGAGCTTAATGTCCAGGCTGTACCCACCCGCGAATAGCAATATGGTCACCGACTCGAACTACGCCGTTTCCTCCTGGCACACCATTTGAACCGAAGCAAGGCTTATTCGCATTCGATGGATCAACGCCGGTGCGGAACTTCATGATGACCTTATATGGAACCGCGGCGTCGCGAATGCCAGTCGAGGGGTCGACATTGGGAAGCTGGAGAGATGGCCAGTTGGAGCGTAAAGAAGCACAAAAGGAGCAACTTACGAGGCATCGCGCGCATCTGGACACAAGCGTTATAGTCCGCGACTCATCCACGTCCCTATTCGCGCCGGCATGGATTGTGATCCTCTGCCAGGTATCCTCGGCGAAGGGCACGCCAGCGCCCTTCACCACGATATTCGGACGGAATCTATGGGGTGATGTCAGTGTACGCTTCGCTGGCAAGTGGTCTTGGGGAGACCTACCGCTCTATCGGCACTTTTTCATCCGACCACCTCTCGCGATTCATGCCACCAATCCTGCCCGGCTGATCAGGCGCAATTTGCGCCGCTTGGCAGATGGCACTCGCGACGGCATCCAAGCTCTCCTCGCTCGCGACTAAGAGTGGATAGCCGTCCTGGAAGACGAATTTGGCCTTCAGATCTGGGAACGCAAGGGTGGGAGGGCACATTCTGGGCGTCGGGCCCTTCATAATGAGGTGTACGTCTTTCCCCAGGAACTCAGACAGGACGTCCGACGGCGAGGGTCCTGAAGGCGAAGCGGAGCGACAGATGTATGCGTCCATCCTGTACACTCCAAAGAGCGAACATTCTTCAATGCTGGGGTGCAGTACGTGAGCTCAACGGCGAGGTATACGGAAACAGGGACTTACATAGGCCAGCTGGCTAGGATATCGGACGTTGGCTCGAGCGGCACGGAGAACGAGACGGGGCCCATTTCTGAGGGCACGCTGATCACAAGTTGCCCTTTTGTGGGTGAAGAGGCGTCGTATTGGATTCTCGGGTGGATCATAACAAGCTGCGCATGCCCAGTCAGTCTCGTAGATGGTTGTAGTAGTTATATCCCATTACCTGAGGAACTTCCCTAGCTGTAAGTATTACATTCTTGTTGGCATCCATTATCGCCCATTTCCTGTCATTCTGTGGACCGCGTCAGCTGTGATATGCGAGCTAATGCCGCTTTCGCTCAGTGGAACTGGCGTGGCAACCAAACAAAATGAAAGAGCCATGGATCGTGTCACTGACGAAAGTCCGACGTTCTGCAGTACTAGCCATGCTCACCTCAAGACCTTGCGGCGTATATCGAGATTCTTGGACGCTAGTTCCGCGGCAACTCTATTCAGGTAGTCCGATTTAAGGAGTGTAGCATTCGTGTGGCAGATCTACTCACTTTGATGGGATGTACCAGAATCTTTGTTACAGTGACTTGTCCGTTATCAAAGCAGTCGGTTGGGCCTTCCATCCTGACCTGGTTTTCTACAGCTTGTGCAACGGGGACTGCGATTGCTTGGGACCTATTGATCTGTTGCGTATTATATAGTCAATGCAATCCTATTCCATATATTATTCAGCTCCTGGGTACCTTGAACCATATAAGTGTTATCGCCAGCATCGCACCGACCGCGCCGAGCCATTGCGTGCCAGTGGGTTCTGCTGTCATTCTGGTGGATCTTCGTGCTTTACCTGAGCCTAAGGTCGGCTTGACCTACTTGTCGGATGGCAGGAGAAGCGGGTGGTGCGACTGCGGCGTCGTGGCTTTACGAGCAGAAAAGCGAGCGTTCTGGCTCCGATCGCTCCTGCGTAATCCCACAAAAGTGATAGGTATAAAGCATGGACCTGGCTCTGTCGAAAAGCTGTCGCTGATTTCTAGGGCCGGGTGCGCAAGCTGAGCGGCTGCACTCCAGGATTCATCGAGTAGACGAAACCGAATTGGCCGGCTAGCATCCGTCAATTCGCCACGTGGGAGGCTTGAGCGCGGTTCCGCTCGACTGTGCACACACTAGAGACCCCCACACTGTCCGACGCCTCCTAGTCGAAAGTCGACACAATGAGCACGGCACAGTGTATAGCGTCAGCAAACGACATCCTCGCAGCGCACGCAGCCCTCGTTGACCGCATTCGCCAGGACCAGAAGCAGCGCCGCCGTCAATTACGCGCTCTACCTTCACCACCTCAGGCAATCCTCAACGTATCCCTCATTCCATCTCCGGAGCCTTCGCCTCCTGTATCACGATCACCTTCACCAACCCTTCCACCAAGACCGAAGCCGTACCGGCCTGATCTTCCGCCCGCGAAACGCGCCCGAGTAACGCGGTACGACAATTACGTCCCCGAAGAAGAGACTATCCGCAACGACTACTCCCAACGATATGTGGACGGCGGAGAGTGGCCTCAGGACTGGGTTTTGGGGGCCGACCCGGAACATCGTTTCGAAGAGTACGTCCCTTTCACGTCTTTCTCGCAGGCGTGACTTCCATTGCGTCATCGCCGGTGTAGTGTCCGTAGAATATGTCTGTTCTTGCTAGGTGAATGCAGCGGCATCGACTTTGTGAGAAAAGACAGCTTCTACATCTACTGTATTTAAGTGATGAGCTTGCAGGGCTGTGTGGCTATGTGATGCTGCGTGGGCAATACTCATCTTAGCACCTTGCAGATATCCAAAGCAACAACGGCTACTCGCTCTGAAGAAAGCCTCCGTTGCACAACATGCACTAGCTCCTCGATACCTTCCATTTGCTTCCCTTTCCTCACTAAATCCCTCAAAATTTGACGTCATCCTCATTGACCCGCCATTCTCGTCCTCATTCAACTGGGAAGATCTCCAGAATCTGCCAATACCTACGTTGGCTGCCGACCCGTCCTACGTGCTGATGTGGGTGGGCAGCGGCGCTGGGCAAGGCCTGGAACGTGGACGGGAGATCATGGCAAAATGGGGCTTCCGACGATGCGAGGATATTGTTTGGGTGAAGACAAACAAGACCACGAACCAAGGACCAGGAGTGCGTCTTCCACAAATACAGTGACGATTCGCGTTAACGGATGTTTGCTCGTAGACAGACCCGCCAACTACGTCCCTGCTGACTCGGACAAAACAGCACTGCCTTATGGGCATCCGCGGCACAGTGAGACGTTCTACCGATTCGTGGTTCGTCCATTGCAATGTTGGTATGTACGTCCTCCATCTGCTTCCAGAAACACCTATTGACGTGCTCCTAGATACCGATGTCATCATTTGGGAAGGCGACTCTTCAGACCCGACCTTGAAGCCCCCAGAGATGTACACTCTGATCGAGAACTTTTGCCTTGGCCTCCGTCGATTGGAGCTCTTCAGTCGAGCGCGCACGCTTCGACGCGGCTGGGTGTCTGCCCTGCAAGATGGCGAGGAAACCCATGTTGACGGTGTACAAGGCGAAGACGCGCACATGACGGACGAAGAGACCCCAGTCAAGTGGGACCGTGAGTCCTGGGAGGCTAGTATGAGAGAACTAGCTACCAAAGCAGGCGGGAAGGCCGTTGTGCCTATGACTAGCGGTACATAAACGTTCCGTCGGTCTTCGCTCGCCCTCGCTCACGAAACTCTCACAGAAATCGACGCTCTCCGGCCCAAGTCCCCTGTCCGCGGCGGCCCACCGTCGTCGAACCCCACCAGCGGCGCCGTACCGATGTCCGCAGGCGTGCCGAGCAGGATGGCGACGCCGATGAACATGAACCGCGGCAACTTCAACCCTCCGCCACGCATGATGGGCCCGCCGATTATGATGGGGCAGATGAGCGGCCTCGGCGGAGAGGGCATCGGCATCGGCCTGCAGAATATACCGCAGAACATGGGCTGGCAGATGGGCGGGCCGCAGGGCATGGCCATGAACACCATCCCGTCGTTGGGGACTCTCGGCTCGCTAGGGAACCTCGCCAACCTGGGCAACATGGGCGCGATGAATATGGGCGCGATGAACCAGTTCGGTGGGCCACAGAGTGGATTCGATGTGGGTGGGATTCAGGGGATGGGTAGGTGGGAGCGGCAGGATATGATGGGCATGGGCATGAATATGGGCGGCGGTAACATGAACATGGGAGGAATGGGGATGGGCGGTGGGATGGGCATGAATAACGCGATGGGACTCAACGGGATGAACGGCGCGATGGGTATGAATCCCGGCATGAATTCTGGCATGAACCCTGGTATGAACCCGGGCATGGGCATGGGTATGGGTGGTGGCATGAACAATATGGGAATGGGCGGGATGAATATGGGGCAATGGAGAACTAGTTAACTCGCTGGTGAACATGATGACTGTGCTTTGGACTTGGATTAGATATTGCGGACTGTTCTCCTAGGACTCTGTGGTACTGGCTACCGTTGTACATCTACCGTGGTACATATATCGCTGTAATTTACTTACTACGGGTCATGGACGATGTAGGTTAGGGTTAATACAGAAGCTCTGTCGGTCGTATCTCCGCGGATCACTCAGGCGCCTCAGGCGAGTGCTTTCTACAGATCTATGACTGACTCGCTCTCAGGTTTGCGAGCTGCTGCCTGAAGAAGCTCAACACAGACTCACGATCTCGACGGCATTTTGCACTATAGAGCATCCGGACGGTTACCTGTGACATGATATATCAACGACATGATTCCGGATAGTAAACTCAGTCGTGGCTACCTGCATCCATTCTGGAACGGCGGTAGCGGTCGATTTCTGTATGGAGTAGGGGAGTTACCTAGAACCGTACGTGTTCAGTCGAGCCACGTATGTGACGCGCTTATTCATGTGAATATTGTCTCCACAGCTCATCGAGCTCGCGATGTGCCAGCTGTCCGCGACAATTAGAAGGTCGGAAGCATGGTGGGAGAAGCTTACCTACTGGCCTTGTCGAGTGAAGTGGGAACAGTATGGACTTTCCAATTCATATACCATACGAACTTCGTCTGGTAACACTGCAGTTGAACTGACCCGAGGCCAGGTAAGTCCATGACCCATCGACTCCGTGCTCGCCTGATCTTGATTTACTTGATGCTAATCCGACTTACTAGGTTCGATATGTTCTCGACGAGCTCGATAGCTATGAGGCTCTTCGAGACTCTAACTGGTCAGTATATATGTCGCAGAACTCGGTTTCGCTCGTTGATACAACGGTTACAGTCAAGTTTCTTGCTTCGAGCGAATTTGGGAGACAACCTCAGCTGTCAACTCAGAATTCTTGCTTTCGTTACAGCAGAATATCCTGCCTCTACGATCCGAGTGCGAGGAAACGTCCACAGCGATGCTGCTAGTCAGCCCTTGTAGCCACCCTCTCATATACGGCAGAACTCTCAGCTTCGACGCGAATCACGAGCTTGTTCCCACCCCATCTCCGATGTTCTCCGAGCAGACCTATACTCTCTCACCTACATATGCTTGGATACCGACGCCTTTCTTGGTATCGCAAGACATACCTCATACCACTACAGCGCTTTCATATATCAACGGGATATATCCTGGGAAGACTGACCTCTACCGGTGCATTGAGAAACTTCTCGCCCACTCGATACCTCTCCTCGAGCATGTCCTGACAGACCTGCACCGCAGCAACTTGCTCTGGCATCGAATACCTGGGACGTGCAAGTATACGACCTGGGACGAACCGCTGACTCCTCAGCACTCTGACGATGAGGAAGGGTGGCTGAATTATCAACGTGAAATCAAGCAGTGGACTTTGGAGCGACCTTTAGAATACCCTGATATTCCTAAGGATGGGTATCCTGGTGGCCTTGAGCGTAAGAAATTCAAGGCTACTCTCTCAGGACGGACGATCGAGGTTGTTGTGAAGGTTGCGGAGGTTATACTTGTGAGCATGTTCAGTTCATTTGAATCGATAGTTTGTCTAAGTCCAAGGGAGACTCCTAATGAGCCAAAATTCTTCGGTACACCGTGGCACGTGGAAGGTATGCGGAATGAACGAATCGTTGCCTCGGTTGTTCACTGTGTCGCCCTCGTGAGTCCTCACAGGCCTCACATGTCAGATGGACGCGAAACGCTGACGTCCGCAATAGTCCAACATATCACCAACAAGCCTCTCGTTCCGCATGCCCGTGCAAGCACCTGCCGGCTACGCACACGACGACGAAGGCGCGACGATCCGCACGTGGGGCCTCAAGTTGGGATCTCCCAGCCACCAGTATTTAGGCTCGGCGAGCCTACGGCTAGGCCACGCAATAGGGTTTCCGAACGTGTACCAGTATCAGTTTACCGACGTGCACCTGGAAGACCCGACACGACCAGGTTCACTAACACTCGTCACGTTTGCTCTGGTCGACCCAGAGATCGCTGAGGAGGGAGACAATGAGGTCCTATCGACAGCTAATATTCCTCCACAACAAGCGGGGTGGGTCAGGCAAGCACTCGAGGAGAGCCTGGACGTTCGCATCCCGACAGAGGTCATCGACAGAATTATGGCTCACACGGAAGGGCTTATACTAGACGAGGAGGCACGCGAGATCGCAGAGCAGGTGAAGCTCGAAAGGATAAGATTCTGGAAACAGCACAACGAAATGTGGTTTAGTCTACCCTTCAATGGATTGGATGGATAGTTGATGCAGAATTCACTTTTGCATCTGAGTGAGCACCATCTGCGAGTTGTCGAGATTAGTGTTCACGAGCAAAGAATCTAGGCAGCCGATCAACTGCTGAAGTACATCTGAGCCTAACACGAGCATACCATCCGGAATCGCCGTGATATTGCCTCGCATGAGTTGAAGTACCATCTTTGACTTTGCAGTGTAACGAGACCAGGTCGCTGTTCCAAGGTTCTGCGTCAACTTCAGGATAAATAAATCTCGGTGTTCACTCACAGCCAGGACTCAGATCATTCACGAAGTTGAGGAAGAAGTCCAACATCTAATTAGCAAAGGTGAGTTCCACCGAGACGTGACAGGGACGGGTCCGAATAGTAGCGAGAGTTCAGACGCGTGGTACAAACATCGTGTCAACCATGATATGCATGAGTGACTCAGAGTGCTCACCACCCATAGATGGATCACTGGACATCCACGCACAAGATCAAGAGCAAAGCGAGTTCTCGCGGTTGCTGACATCCACGCACAAGATCAAGAGCAAAGCGAGTTCTGGCGGTTGCTCGATGTTGTGCCAACTTATGTATTGACGGAGAATTCTGATCTCGGGAACGTATTAATTCAATTGTTTATCAGGACTTGCACATGCAAATTCAAGATCTACCACAGACCTCTCTTCATGATGCACCAAAAATGTATGTGTATTGAGTCGAAAGTATATTCGCTGTCATCTGCGGCCGCGGCGAGGTGGCGGAACAGAAAATATTGGCACCGGATATTCCTACATCGCCCTCTCGTGCTGCGTATTGACATGACATTAAACTCAGTGAAGTCATAAAACATGTATATCGTCATGGCAGTAATGAGCTTCTATAATGCACGCTGACGTTGACTTGAAAGTAATTTGTCTATTCCTTCGGAGTAAGGACTGCCAACCAAGCCCTCTCGTACTGGCTGGCTGGCTTGACAGCCACGCCAAGAGCCTGGGCAGCATACATGGGCCAATGTGGGCTGCGAAGTAGCTCGCGAGCCAGGGTGACCACATCTGCAGTGCCATCCTCAAGATAAGTCTCAGCCTGCTTGGGGTCTGTGATAAGGCCCACAGTGCTGATAGGCAGGTCGGGGTAAGCTTGTTTGATAGCTTTGGCGAAGGGGGCCTGTTATTGCACACATCAGTATGAGCTGACAAGAAATGATTGAGAACGTGCCTGGTATCCGGGACCCACAGGGATAGTTTGCTTCGAATAGTTGCCTCCGGAACTTACATCGACGAGATCTACGCCAAGGGTCTGCAATTCGCCGACGAAGAATTTGCTCTGCTCAAGACCCCAATACCTCCATTCGCCGTTCTCGCCTTGTTCCGGACCTTCGGCCCAATCGGTGGCGCTGATGCGTACGAACAGTGGCTTTTCCCATGCCTTGCGTACACGCTCGATGACCTTCAAGGGGAACCGCAGGCGATTCTCGAGTGAACCACCGTATTGATCGGTCCTGTGGTTGGACAAAGGAGAGACGAAGTTGTGGAGAAGATAACCATGGGCGGCGTGAATTTCGATGAAGTCGACTACATGCCACCTTCATGAACGACGACCCCAAGCTTAGCAGATAAAAAAACTACGTACAGCCAATCTGCTTGCATCGTTCCACAGCCGCGTGAAAGGCTTCTTCCACCTGGGCGATATCCTTGTCGTCCATAGCCCGGGGCTGCGGGTAGTCGTCCGCGAAGGGGATAGCCGAGGGACCAGTCACTGACGAATGGATTAAATTCTACGACAGTGAGCATATTCTGTAACTCAAGCATACCATCATCGGGCCATCCATTCTCACTCTTCTCAGCGAGCCATGTCGAAGCACGACGCGTCTTGGCAGCATTCAAATGAACCCATGGCGCGATCGTAGATGCCTTACGTCCGGCATGCGCAAGCTGGACTCCAATCAGAGTGCCCTGTGTGTGGGCGAAGTCGACAATACGCTTGAAAGGTGCAATCTGCGAGTCTTGCCACAGGCCCTACAGCATATGTGAGTCTCAATACCCAGTAGAAAGGTATGCCTCGTCACTAACAGAATCCTCCGGTGAGATACGTCCCTCCGGAACTACAGCAGTTGCTTCAACGCAAATTGAGCCCACACCGCGGGAGGCAAGGCCTCCGAGGTGCACTAGATGCCAGTCCGTAGCGTGCCCATTATCGGAGCTATACTGGCACATAGGAGCCTATCACGTATCACTAATGGCAGCAACGTATGAGCACGAGATACACTTACAACCCATATCCGGTTCTTGAAAGTTGTGTCACGGATGGTGAGGGGTTGAAAGAGCTTGGGAATCTTTGTATTCTGGGGGTACGCGGACTAGAGAACCGGCTTGTTCAGTTTTGTGTTGTCATCGAGTTAAAATGACGTACAGTGGGGAGAATACTGCCAATGGCAGGATCGTTCAGAGGGTAGAATGTATCTACACCAGGAACGGGCGTGTTGATGGATGGTTGCGGCATATCCGTGGCTCTAGTTGAGTAAGTTCTATGGGTGAAAGAGAGGATGCGATTCGGAGCTTTATATGTGAGGGATGGCAGGGGAAGGTAGTATCGAGCGAAGCTGCTGGATGTAGAGAGCATGCCAGGGCCTTATAAGGCCGGACCGCGCTGGTTTGTAAGAAAGCATTCTGGCAGACCAAGTATGGAGCGTGTAACCTGAATGCTTCACGCTTTACCGTGACTTTCCCGAGACGGCGGTCTGCAATATCGCGCCCACATCACGTCAGCGAGAGCTACCGATCCGAGACGGACTCACGGCGCCGTGGAACGCATAATCTCATCGAGGTATCCAAATCGTACTGAACGTATAAGGTTTTGAATATGCTTATCTCTGTCTTTGTTTCTTACCTCCATTGCGCGGTTACTCAGGATGGCTGCCGTGCATCCAATTATCTCACGTGCTATCCACGCCGTCGAGCCAGATGTGTTCTTGCAGAAAAGGCCCTCACATATTCAGTCGACCAGCGGCAAGGCATACTTTGCCAAGGTCGGCTCATTGGATGAGGTAGAGCAATTTATCGCCGAGGCAGAAGCTCTTAAAGCCATGCATCTCGCGGCTCCCGGGTTAGCACCTCGACTTGTCGACCTCGGCGTCATAGCAAAGGATGCTGCAGAAAACGACTCCGATATCGGAAGGCCGTACTTCGTATCGGAATACAAGAACATGTCGGCGCTTACAGACGCGTCTGCCAAGAGACTGGCACAAAGGCTGGCGACAGAAATGCATGCGTGCAAAAGCACACATGGTTTCGGATTCGCAGTGCCGACGTTCTGTGGGCGGACCAAGCAAGATAATGGCTGGTATGATTCTTGGGAAGCATGCTATGACGCGCTACTGGGAGGTCTGTTGAGTAAACTCGAGGCAAATGGCGGATTCGAGGAACTCTGTCGAAAGGGGAATCAGGTTAGAAAAAGGTTCGTATATTACTCACCCTACAAGCGGTCGACTTTACACTCCACTGATAGTGTGATACCTGCACTTCTCGGACCCCTTGCCATCCAGCCTGTGCTCCTGCACGGGGACCTATGGGTGAGCAAATACATTGCACGGCAATATACCAGATATTGACGGTAGTTAACGGCAGAGCGGAAATACGGGCACAGATGAGGGGACAGGCGAGCCAGTGATATTCGACCCCTCAGCATACTACGGGCACAACGAAGCTGAGTGAGCGTACTTGCAAGGTCTGTTGGAGTTTATTTAGTGCTCACCTCAGAACAGTCTAGCGATCGCTCGCATCTTTGGAGGATTCCCGAGGTCCTTCTTCACGACATATCACCAATACCTCCCGAAAAGTGAGCCCGAAGACCAGTACGAGTTACGCGGAGACCTCTATGAGCTATATCATTATCTAAATCACACGTTTTTGTTTGGCGTAGGTCATTTTCTCTCCTTATGCAGACCATCTGATTGACGAAGCGCAGAAAGGATATGCTGGGAGTTCAAAGGCTAAGATGGACAAGCTACTGACAGCATTTCCCGATTAGTTTCGGTGCTGCTATATATCTCAATCTCATCGAGTTCATGGCTTGGTAGTGTGAGTATATATCAGGGAGCCGGAGAGTTCGAGGAAGGCAATAATGAAGGTGAATTCACAAGGGCGTCTACGCGTGAACAGAATCTGGAACAACAGTGACAAACAACCGCCGACCTTCGTCAGCGACGACGACCTCCTCGTCTCTGTTCTGCTCGCTTGTTTGCCTGTCTCGTTTCTTTTCCAGCCTGTCACGTTTCTGGAAACTCTGCTCAATCGACTCTCTGTCTTCTGATCCAAACAGCCTGCTCCTCGCGTCCTCTTCACGTCGTAAAGAGTCGAAATGACCTCCGTCTCAGGTGTGTACCTTCATTCTGCACTATGTTCAACACTCAAGATCCTCTGAAGCTATGGACCTCGATATTACTCAGCCTGGCTTCAGCTACGACGACACAGGGTACGACCCGGAAGAGCCGCGGGAGGAGGAAGAGGACGACCTCCTGGAGATCACCCAGGAGGACTGTTGGCACATCATCTCCAGCTTCTTTAACAAGAAGGGCCTCGTGCGCCAGCAACTCGATTCTTTTGATGAGTTTGTGCAGAACACTATGCAAGAGCTCGTGGATGAGAACGCGGACCTCATCTTGGACCAGGCCGACCAGCACACGGGTCATGAATCAGACGTGACGAGGCGTTATGAGATCAAGTTCGGCCAGATTTACCTCTCGCGTCCTACTGTGACTGAGGCGGACGGCTCGGTCGTGCCTATTTTCCCGCAAGAGGCTCGATTACGGAACTTGACCTACTCTGCGCCACTGTACGTCGAGATGAAGAAGAGGGTTTTGCTAGGCAGGGAGGATCCGGACAGTGCGACAGGAGACATGATATGGGAGCAGGAGCGAGGAGAGTCAGACGAAGATACTAGAAAAGTGTGGATTGGAAAGGTGCGTGATCTGATATTGTTCGCGTCCGGGTGTCTGAACGAGCCTCACAGGTGCCCATCATGCTGCGGTCATCATTCTGTATCCTCAACGAGCTGCGTGAGGGGGAGCTATACGATCTCAACGAATGTCCGTACGACTCTGGAGGATACTTCATTATCAATGGCTCCGAAAAAGTGCTCATCGCCCAGGAGCGAATGGCTACGAACCACGTCTACGTCTTCGCCAAAGCACAGCCGTCTCCTATCAGCTTCCTCGCTGAGATTCGAAGCGCAGTGGAGAAGGGCGGCAAGACGATTAGTCAGTTCCAGGTCAAGCTGTATCACCGAAACCAGGAACGCTCGGTGAGTAGGCCTGGCGGCGCATGAGTGTCTGCAGGCTCATAGCTTGCATACTGTGTAGTTGGGAAACGTCATGAAGGCGACTATCCCTTACATTAAGGTCGATATTCCCATCTGGGTCGTCTTTCGCGCGCTCGGTGTTATCTCTGACCGTGACATCTTGGAGCACATTTGCTACGATATGCAAGACGTGCAGATGCTTGAGATGCTCAAGCCTTGTATAGACGACGGTTTTGTCATTCAAGATCGCGAGGTATGTGAAAGTATCATATTCTCTGACCTGACGATTGACCCGCGTGAAGATCGCTCTGGACTTCATTGGAAACCGTGGAACGACTACTGGCCTCAACCGCGAGCGTCGTCTTCGCTACGCTCAAGAGATTTTGCAGAAAGAGATGCTGCCGCATATTTCCATGGCTGAGGGTTCTGAATCGAAGAAGGCGTATTTCTTTGGATACATGATTCACCGTCTTCTTCTGGCTGCACTGGAGCGTCGCGACCTCGACGATCGTGACCACTTTGGAAAGAAGCGGCTGGATTTGGCTGGCCCTCTGCTCGCCAATTTGTTCCGTATGCTCTTCCGCAAATTGACGCGCGACGTGTACAGGTATCTCCAGAAGGTGTGTTCGCGCGTTTATACGTTTTGTGGTGTGTTTAGTTGAACACGCGCTTCAGTGTGTCGAGACGCACAAGGAGTTCAACCTGTCGCTTGCTGTCAAGCACAATACCATCACCAACGGTCTCAAGTACTCACTTGCCACCGGTAACTGGGGCGACCAGAAGAAAACAATGTCTGCGAAGGCCGGTGTGTCTCAGGTGCTCAACAGGTACACCTACGCTTCTACTCTCTCCCACCTTCGTCGTTGTAACACTCCGCTCGGACGAGAGGGAAAGATTGCGAAACCCCGACAGCTGCATAACACCCACTGGGGGATGGTGTGCCCTGCCGAAACACCAGAAGGCCAAGCTTGCGGTCTCGTCAAGAACTTGTCGCTCATGGCTTGTATATCCGTCGGCTCACTTTCCGCGCCCGTCATTGAGTTCTTGGAAGAGTGGGGCCTGGAGTCGCTCGAAGAGAACGCACACTCCGCAACGCCCTGCACGAAGGTCTTTGTCAACGGCGTCTGGATGGGTGTTCATCGCGATCCCGCTAACTTGGTCAGGACGATAAAAAAGCTCCGTCGGAAGGACGACATCAGCCCTGAAGTCTCCGTCGTCCGTGATATACGAGAGCGCGAGCTGCGTCTCTACACTGATGCCGGTCGTGTTTGCCGACCATTGTTCATCGTCGATAACAACCAGGTCCCTCTGCGCAAGAAGCACATCGAGTGGATTCAGAACGGCATCCCGCAATACAATCCGGACGGCTCACGGAAGATGAAGGTGAAGAAGCCGGAGGACATAGGCAAGCCAGACGAGCCGGACAACATCCCGTACGAGTGGGACAACCTTGTCAAGGACGGTATCATTGAAATGCTGGATGCTGAAGAAGAGGAGACTGTCATGATTTGTATGACCCCCGAGGATCTTGAAGCGGCGCGGTTAGCGAAGACCGGTATCGTTCCCGAGGTCAACGACGTCGACAACGATATGTCAGCGAGGTTGAAGGCTCCAGCTATGGCGCATTTGTTCACCCACTGCGAAATTCACCCCAGTATGATCCTAGGTATCTGTGCGAGTATTATTCCGTTCCCTGACCACAATCAGGTAAGTTGCCATGTCTTATAGGGAATATTCTACTGATCGCACGCGTTTAGTCTCCTCGAAATACCTATCAGTCCGCTATGGGTAAACAAGCGATGGGCATCTACCTCACAAACTTCCTCGTACGTATGGACACGATGGCAAATATCCTCTATTACCCCCAGAAGCCGTTAGCCACAACTCGCTCCATGGAGTACCTCAAATTCCGTGAGCTTCCTGCCGGCCAGAACGCCATCGTCGCCATTCTTTGCTACAGTGGCTACAACCAGGAGGATTCAGTCATTATGAACCAGAGCTCCATCGATCGGGGTCTCTTCCGTAGTATGTACTACCGCAGCTACATGGACCTCGAGAAGAAAAGCGGTATACAACAACTCGAGGAGTTTGAGAAGCCGACGCGCGACACAACTCTTCGTATGAAGCACGGAACTTACGACAAGCTCGAGGACGACGGTCTTATCGCTCCAGGTACTGGTGTGCGGGGTGAGGATATCATTATTGGTAAGACTGCCCCAATACCCCCGGACAGCGAGGAACTTGGCCAGCGGACGCGAACGCACACGCGACGCGATGTCTCTACGCCACTCAAGAGCACGGAGAGTGGTATCATTGATCAAGTGCTCATCACCACCAACGCGGAAGGCCAGAAGTTTGTCAAGATCCGTGTACGGTCGACGCGTATCCCTCAGGTTGGCGACAAGTTCGCTTCTCGTCACGGTCAGAAGGGTACCATTGGTATCACCTATCGACAGGAGGACATGCCCTTCACGGCAGAGGGTATCACCCCAGACATTGTCATAAACCCCCACGCCATCCCATCCCGTATGACAATTGGTCACTTGGTCGAGTGTCTTCTGTCGAAGGTCGCCACAATTGTTGGCAACGAGGGCGACGCGACACCATTTACCGACCTCACTGTCGAATCTGTCTCCCATATCCTCCGTGCCGAGGGCTACCAGTCGCGTGGCCTCGAGATGATGTACCACGGGCACACTGGACGGAAGCTCCAAGCGCAAGTCTACCTCGGCCCGACGTACTATCAGCGTCTGAAGCACATGGTGGACGACAAGATCCATTCGCGTGCGCGAGGACCTGTGCAGATCCTCACGCGACAGCCTGTCGAGGGTCGTAGCCGAGACGGTGGTCTGCGTTTCGGAGAGATGGAGCGTGATTGTATGATCTCACATGGTGTGGCGGCATTCTTGAAGGAGCGTTTGTTCGAGGCCAGTGACGCCTACCGATTGCACGTCTGCGACATGTGAGTCGAGTTTGATTCTGACGTAGTTCTACGAGCTAACGTCTTGCCTCAGTTGCGGTTTGACAGCAATTGCCAACTTGGTGAGTGATGTTATCATTACTTCAGTTTCGTATACTCATTTGATGTCTACAGAAAAAGCAAACGTTCGAGTGCCGAGCGTGCAAAAACAAGACAGCGTGTTCACAACTGTATATTCCGTACGCGGCGAAACTGCTATTCCAGGTTCGTAGTCTGTATTCTGGCGGAGCTACTCATGGTTGCTTACGAACTCGAGCAGGAATTGCAAAGTATGAATATAGCTGCTCGATTGTACACCGTATCCACTGGGCGGATACGAGACTAAATCCTCTGAGCCTCGCACATATCTCCATTGCTGTCCACTTGTATGTCATGTATTTTACAACGCATCCCTCGCATTCTGAGTCACTACGAGACAATGAATATATTAACTGTAATCTAAACGTCCTTCATAAGTCCCTCGCGCTCGTGCGCCTCGCTCTCACCATGGTCCTGGCCGCGCCGCTTCTTCGCGGGGTCTTCGTCCTCGCTAAGTTCGTGCGCGTCTTCGTCGCCTATCTCGAACACGACTGCGTCGTCCGCCATAATGGAGCCGGGGCCGCGGCCCACGAGCGTCGCGGCATCGTCGTCGTCGTCGCGGAGCGAGTGGTGACCGAAGCGGTCGTTCGCCTCGGTGCGCGTCTCGAGCGCCTCCATATCGTAGTCCTCCGCGTCCTCTTCGTCCTGCGCGAGCTCCTCGAACATAGCTAGCGTGCTGCGGAGATCAGCCGGGAGGCAGCGCTATCAGGGGGCAGAAAAAGGACGTATCTGCGGTTGTTGGGTGACGGCCGCCACAGGTAGGCGATGGCGACGAAGTCGATGAGGTAGAGTAGCGCGAGCCAACCGTCGAGTAGCCACCATTGGTATCGCCACGAGCGGGCGCCATAATCTGAGCAAAGCTCGTGAATACAAATCTTGACAAAGAGCGGGAGACCTGACCTTCAGCTAGGCGTCCTGAGAACGTCATAGACGACACGACGAAGAAAATTGACACCATTAGAACGGTGAAAAGAAGAAGACGATACAACCGGGTGAACATGCGAAGTTTGTATCGCTGTTTCCGCGCAGCCAGTTGGTTGATAGTCGCTATGGGGAGAGTTAGGTATTGAGAGATGGATGTATGTGCATATACGCAACTTACCATTGAGAGAGTAGAGAATCCATAACAGAAATCCGCTCAAAGTGAAGGCCAAAGGAATGACAAAGAGAAGAAGGATGAAAGCTGAGGTCGACTCGAGCTCGAGCTCGACGATACCAACGGCATACAGGACTGGCAGCTTGTTAAGTGATTCTCAGGGCTCTAAGATGGGTCAGGACTGACCTCCGAAGATGAAGTGCGCGGCAGCGAGTAGTTGGCAGCGTATCATGAGTCTGCCAAGGGACTCTCGGACGACGCTGAGACCTAGTGAGACAACTAAGAGAAGGAAGAAAGAGAGTGCATTGCGTCCGGCATCAAGGATCGCAACTGTCAGGAGTTAAGCAACGTTATCTACAAAGGGCGAGGAATTTTGCATACCAACAATGAGGAAGACGGTTGAAGACGTTCCTCTTCCATGAGCGTTGAGGAAGCGGTAGTAGGCTATACGCGAAGGTTCAGTTGTGGTTTACCTCGTATGACTGATAATCTAACCCCAGTTTGCGACCATCTCGACTATTAGGAAACCTAATAGACTAGAGAGATAATACTGCATGCGGTCAGAAGGTGGAAAGGAGTTGGGAAAGTGTGAACGATGTTAGAATACTGATACTGACTTGGATAGGAAGAAGGTCTTGCAGATTTCTGTAGCATTGCCAGCCCCAAACACCGCCGATGACGGCGTATATTATGAACATTGCGAAGTAGAACTAGACCTTGGATATAAGCATAGAAGCATAGGACGTTGATGACTTGTACCCACGTTAACCTTTGGGTATTCCGCGGCAGGAAGCTTGCCCTTGAAGGAGTTTTGGAACAGAACAGTGCCTTTGTATTTTGAATGGAAAGGAACGTCGGTGGGAGCTTGCCGTGGTGCATTCGCGTTGTTATTTGTCCTGACAGTGACGGGAACCATGGCTGTGAGCGAACATCAGCTAAAGGCTGAGGATTAAGACATGAAATGACTCACCGACACAGTAGTAACCTGACTTCCGTACGAAGTATTGAATAGAATCCTTGTAGTACAATATTCCAGGGGGACTGAGATTCAAATCTTGCCTCTTAACCACAAGGGATTCCAGTGCGCTTCGTTGCCCGAGATATGTGGTACGTTTGAAGGGAGACGAATACTCGCTATTCTCGTCCGGTGGCGTGGGGTTGCCCTCAGGGTTGTCCCAGAACCCGCTCGTGGAAACCTCATCTGAAGATGAGCTGCTGTTGCTACTTAAAGACGAAAATGCGACCCGCGCAGACCAGAAACTGGTTTCATTCACTGGTTTTCCCTCGGGGAGGTCGATGATGAAGCGTCCTAGTTGCGAGTTGTCACAGTAGCCGCCCTTGACGGCGGTTGTCGTACAGACATACGTCTTCAGCTACAGATATGTTCGCCCCACGCTCATACGCTCATATTCTGCGAGGGCACTTACAGGATAGGTATTAGCATTGTCTGCTTGCGCAGTGACTTTGCCAAGGTATTCCACGTCCTTCCACTCATAAATGACCATTGCAAGCTGTCCTTCAGACGAGCTATCAAAAGTGGCTGTATACCATACACTTAGTCGGCCGTAATGATGGTCCTATCGCGGCGTGCGCACCGTTTATGAAGGTATTGCTACCTGCCCACATCCCTGAGCATATCTGGCGGTCATAGTCGGCATCTGATATGGGGACTTCGTATGCCGTAGCGGGGCTGAGAGCGAGGAATAGTGAAAGTGCCGCGGGAAACAATTGGGGCCATCTCCTGGGTAAGACCATGGCGTGCGGCACCGTAGGGACCTTGCGGATGTGTGGAAGGACATGCTAGACGCCGCACCGACGTTGCGCAAATACGAAGCGCCTTGACCGCGTATATACCACTTCCGGCACCTGTTGCCCTGCTCTAGTTGGTGGGACCAATTGCAAGGACGTGAACCCGCCCGAGAAAAGTGTGTTTGTTTGCCACGAAACAGCCGTGCGGATAAGCATGCAACTAACGAGATCATCACACAGTATCTGCATCCCGTCACTCAATGCCTCTGCGTCATTTCCTCGACAAAATACGAGGCAGAGCTGGAGCCTAGTCTCCCCGAGGCAGACAGCGAACAGGGAAAACGCTGTTAAGCCTGGAGCCGTATGTAGGTACAGCTACGTTGTATGCGACTCGACACGTAGCGCGTCACGAGCAGAGGGAATGTTCCAATTTTATGGATGACCGTACCCCGCCTATAGGCTGTTTGTCAGCCCTGCATGCGCTCAGCTCGCGATCGACCCCTGAAAGCACCAACCGGCCGCAACTTGTCATTGATTATTCCGATTCCGCCCAGTGAGGCTATATTTCACAGAGAGGCCCATTTCTTCCGCCCTCTATACTCACTTCTCTATCAAGATGACAGTACTCCCAGGTGTGGTGCGCGACTCCTTCCTCGGCACGTTCGTATACTTTCTTTCAGGTCGACGCTACTTTCGCCACCCAGAAGAATTATCCGACTTCGTACTTCCAACAAAGTATGACAGCACACAACTAGCCCGCCAACATAATCGCGCCTCGTATAAAGACAATTCCGACGCTGCAACTCTCATAGAACCTGCAGGCGGCGACCTAAAGAACTCGTCGAAGCGCATTTCGGGCTCCGCGAGTAGCCAGACGCATGGCCCGGCGAACACATCTACTTCACGGACGCCTTCGGTCAAGCCAAGCACAAGGAAATCGCGACCGTCGAACCACCAGCAGAGGCTGACGCGGACGATAGCGTCGTGAACTGGTATGGGCCAGATGACCCAGAATGCCCCCGTAATGCGAGGGTCATGGCATCGTCAAAGAGTACGCTATGCTGACTCTTATTGGTAGTGCTCGCCCTTCAAACGCTGTTTTGCTACGTTCAACATCTGCCTGCTGACGTTCAGCATTTACATCGGCTCTGCTATCTACAGCCCTGGTATAGTGTTGCCATGTTCAAGTTCTGGTTCGGACGGACGAGCGGAGCCAGCGTGCCTTGGATTGTGCCTATCATCGCTTCCTCATTCTTCACCGTGTCGGTGTTCTTATTATTTCAAGCGGGTCTCAAGTACGTTTGTTTTCTACATAATGGTGCAGAAGACAATGACATAGACGCTTTATGCAGCTACCTGTCCAACTATTACCCTCACTACGTGGCATCCATCTTTGCCGGGAACGATTTCTTCCGTTCGATGGTTAGTGTAGCGTTCCCGTTGTTCAGTACCGGTGCGTAACATGACTCACAACGTCGAATGGAGACTGAAGTACATACATACAGCGTTCTTCAACAATCTTGGGGTTGGCCCAGCATGTAGTATTCTCGGAGGTATCTCTATTCTCATGGTGCCTATTCCATTCGTCTTGTAAGTGTCATTTCTCTTCAGGTTTATTTTGAATCTATCTCATGGCCCACCTAGATATTTTTATGGAGCGAGGATTCGGGAGTTAAGTAAGTATGTCGATTAGGCATGCTATTGCGATTCCACCGTTTTCATAAACAATGGTCGACCGCCTTAGATATCTCTTTTATGTTAGTATGTAGTAGACATGTTGCATCAGGTATTCATTATTCAAAGGTCATGCAGATCTAGCGGCGGCGTTGATAGAAACTAAGTGGCATGGTCGCCGACTTGCAGATGGGTCGTATTGATGATACAAAAGATGGCGATTCGTGTAAGGAAACACATCCCGGTCAGTGCGGCGTGTGAATGAGCAGATTGAGTGGATGCATAATTTGACAGTTCATGTTCGTGGCGTCTAGCGCATTGGCGCATCAACGAGCGATCTGGACCACGGCGGGACGCGCAGCACCAGCCGAGCTTCTGGCGCTTCCTCACTGCCCACCTTTGCTCATTGCTCTCCCACCCAACGTCAAAGAGCAGGCCCTTGCGTGCTGCCCGTGAACCTGTGCAGCTCGTATATACACACTTGAACAATGCTCGGAGATGAAGACGATGTTTTCGACAGCGTAACCTGGGAGTCACCCGCTGCGCAGGGCTACGATGCCAGTGGTCCGTCGTCGGCACCCTTGGGGCCTGGCTTCAGACAGAGCACGTCCGAGAGCGACCCTGGACAGGGGCCCAACGACCCAAAGTGGGAGGGATACCTCATAACTGCTGTGAAGGATCCTGTCAAGGAGCTTGCAGAGACGAAGGATGCCTATGTCTCGTACTTGGTGACGGCGAAGGTGCGAATGCCCTCACTGAACGATGATATGCTATTGACCATATCATGTACTCGTTCAGACCAATCTTCGTATATTCTCAATGCCTAACCCGTCGTCACGGAGGAGATTCACCGACTTCGTGTTCTTGAGAGAACACCTCGCCAAGAACTTCCCCGCGTGTGTCGTACCGCCGTTGCCAGATAAACATCGCATGGGTGCGTCGCGATATTTCATGGAGTACCAGCCCGTTAAAACTCAGAAACAAATACAGAATACGTGACCGGAGACCGCTTCAGTCCGGAGTTCATGGAACGGCGACGACTAGAGTACGCTTTTCACCATCTTCATCCCCTCGTATTGCTCACTTCAGACGACAGCCTAGATCGCTTCTTGCAACGATTATCCCGCCACCCAACTTTGCAACGGAGCACGCTACTCCGTGCATTCTTCGAATCCACCGAATGGGTGAGCTACACGCTCGGCAGCTCCAAATTCATATCTAAACCTCTATTAGCATGTACACATGCATCAACACGTTGCCCATCCCCCAGGTCCTGAGAGCTCCAACGGAGTGATCGATAGCCTCTCAGATACCCTACTAAACGCGTTCTCTCGCGTGCGGAAGCCAGACGAACGGTTCCTGGCGATGCGGGAAGGTGTGGACAAATTCGAAGACGGGGTGGTCCTCACTGAACGCCTGTGGAACCGGGTGCGGAACAGGACGAACGGTGAGTGGTCAAAGTTCAGCTGCAGGTATTGTGGTCTGAGGCTGAAGAGACGGCGGTGCTACGCTGGGCGAAGATCTCACCGGGGACTACCACGACCTCGCCATCGCCGTTCAGGGCCTAGGGTTCCTGGAGTCAGGTATCACAGATCCTCTCAACCATTTTTCTAACACTCTCCTCGAGTTCTCGGCTCTCCTACGTCATCTGGTATGTTCCCACGGCCACTCTAACGCGCAACCACTCATCCCTTCGCAGACTCAATCGACCACCGACCCGTACTTGGTACATTTGCATTCGATGCTCCAGTATTCGCACGCCAATAGAGCAGTGCTGAAACTCCGAGACCAAAAGCAGATGGATTTCGAGGACTTGTCGGAATACCTATCCAACTTGACGTCAGAACGAGATCGACTTGCCGCGGTAATTAGCGGGCGCGCGGGCAGCACTGGCCTTGGACTAGGGTCATACCTCAAGGACAAGGTCGATGCCTTGCGGGGTGCGGACGATGATCGGTCCCGTGTGGAGAAGATGCGCAAGTTGGACGGCAAGATTAAGGAGCTCCAGGATGCTGTGTCGGTGGCGCACGATACGTCCGACGCGTTCAGTGAGGAGACACTCAGGGAGCAGAAGGTATTTCAATGTGCGAAGGAAGCGGAGATGAAGGAGATGCTCGGCAATCTCGCAGACGGCCAAATTGAGTTCTACAAGGCGGCGAGTACCCTTTTCTCAGTGCAGAATTTGTGCTCTAAACCGATCTTGTAGGCGATGGAAGAATGGGAGAGGATAATACCAGTTATTCAACGTATCCGCGTCGACGTCTAACAGAAGAGGTGGCCCACAACGTTCTTGGAGCTTTCTGTCTAGTCGTACATTTATATCATATCTTTGCAGCTTGGATGCTTGTGCAACCTCGTGCATATCCTTTTATTGAGACCGTCACCCCGCACGGCCTTTGCCTTTGCCGTCATGTTTACTTTCGACTGCGAGCTTTGCTTCTGATTCTTGAATTGACAGCGACAGCTGAATTCAGTGAGCGTATCAGTATCCAAGCCACGTTCCCGCAAACTTTCACACTTACACTAATGATTCCTGTATCTACGGTCCTTACCATATGTAGCTCAGCTTTATCTGAAGCACCACGCGTCGTGTGTGGTGTACTGGCGGGTATCCACGGCGGTGGATCCTAGAACATAGAATGAGTACGGTACACACACCAATACAGGCCACATGCACATACCTTGCCACGAGCGACAGACGGCGCCTGGTCATCCTGCAGTTCGATGACAATGGCAAACGAGCCATCGTCTGAACCATGAGTACTTCAGAAATGTCTAGGTTAACCGTTCGACCCACCTCCTAATGAAAGTTGACCAAGAGTAGCTTCGATCGTGCACAATTTGATCATAAACGCGCGAAAGTATCTGCCTAGAGCAGATGGTGTCATCGCATCCTGGACGCTGCGCGTGAAATCAGTGTGCCACAGAGTCCCCAGCGTACAAGCATATAGACCTTGTGTCTTTGTTGTAGGATTCCACTGCAATCATATTCTGCACCGAAAAGACAAAACGCTCAAGAGCTACGTCATGTTTGTCTTTGATGACGACCACCAGTTTTTCGACGTTTCCCTAATACTATAGAGTTAATACGATGAATAGGGACGACGGGAGGTACGGACCACTGATATCTCGTCTGCAACTGCCTTCACGGCACCTGCGATATACTCGTTGAGAGTAGGATGGCGGGACTGAAATACTGGCGTATCGTATTTCTTTCGTCTTACGAAGAGTTCTGCGGGATAGACATGTCGAACATAGAGAATGGTGTGAATCGCGACTTCGACTACAAATATCTTCGTGAGCTGTTTGTTCTAGGGGCGCACATGGTAGCACTCACTAAATTCGCATATACCCTTGATAGCCTCTACGTCCTCGAGTGAGCTCAATAAATAAGAAAGAGGCCACGAAACTCACGGTTGAAGGTGAGTGGAGGCTCCATTACGTGCAAGTTGATCAGTGAAGAGGGCTTGCCTGATTGGGAGGGTACACTTGACGGCGGCTTTGATGGGCGCCACGTGGACAAGTGACGCGTCGAAAGAGGTAGGTAGTGAGAAATGCGGAGCGACTTGGGAGCGGTGACATGATGTCAGCTCTCGTTAAATTCCTCTAATTATAAGGTAGGTGTTCGAGGCAGAGGTCCATCTTCGTCTCTAACCACCATCTCCCTCTCGAACACCACCATGTCTGAATCAGGCTCAGAACCATTCGGTAGCAGGCCGACGCACCTGCCAGTGTCTGACGAGGACTTAGAGCCTGGACCCTCCAACAGATCCGCCGCTGCACAGTCACGGCGAGGCACTCGAGGTAACTTTGCCCCGGCCCCCAAAATCCCCACGGTACGCGTTAATCCGTTGTTTGCAGCCTGCGATAGATGTCGCAAGATTAAAAGTCGGTGCGAAAGCAACGAAGGAGACGAAAAGTGCAAGAACTGCCTCGCAGCCGGTGCACGTACGTGATGTCCCAGACTCAAGTCCACGCCTACCACTGATATCGCGGTACAGCATGTACATTCCAAGGTATTATTCGATGGTGTTTGCGTGTCGATAACGCGGGCGTCTTACATCTTGTCTAGGGCCCAGCTTCAAACGTGGTCCGCCCAAGGGCTACATTCACGCCATTGAACAGAGGTGGCATCAGGTTGAATGCATTCTTGCTACAATTATGGCCTCGCAGCGAGCACGTGACGTCATCGCAGAGCTCCGCAATGATTCTGTGGCTCGTACTATCCTCGATCGCGTAGATGCCGGTCCTTACGTGAGTTGAACCTGCTCATCCTTGACAATGTTGCTCATCACAGTAGGGGGGTGTCGGAATAACGACTCACGAACAACGAACTGCAGGAGATGGGCTGTACAACACCATCATGACACAGTCTACACAGGGCGTGTCCGACGACCGTCGCTCGAAGCGCCAGTCACGAATGTCCCGAGAAATCGTGTCAGCACAAGGTGGGCATCTTCTGCCTTACAGATCCTGTAATATCATGTCAATGTGAATATACTAGACCCTGCCATATCGTCTCCTCCGACAGTCGAATGGCAAGAGCATCTTTTCCGTCGTCTCACCTCGTTGCAGCAATACTCTACCCCTGCGGCACCTTACTCAGTAGCATCATCTGATGCTACGGGAGCGAGGCTGCCTTCGTGGTCGCCGTCATCCGGGCAAGACAGCCCCATCATACCTCCACCATCGAGTGAACCCTCGCGAAGGCGGCGTAGGGTGGAAGGACTTGCCGCGTTAACAGTCCTCAACCCTCGTCCTGCTCATGCAAGACATGACCCAGAAGGTCCGCATTCATGCTATATCATGTCATTGAAATTTCCTGGCATTTGCGACTTATTTTATTATCGTGTGTTCCACAGAGGCGTATGGTGATGACGAATACGACGAAGCCATTGACGCTCTGGGGCATCTATCGGTAGATAACAATCAAGAGGTAAATCGGACAGTTCAGTTTCTGAGTGAAGGCTGAAGTGATTTTCAGTTCCGATACCACGGAAGATCCGCAGGCCTATATCTTCTCGCTAAGACAGATCGTAAAGACGACAGCGAGCAGAAGGAGAACGGTATATGGTGAGTAAACTCATATCTTACCCTTGTTCTTCGTCTGAGAGTATTCTCAGGAAATTCCAATCACCGCATATCTCGGCCGACTGTCAATGTCTATCATTCGACCAAGTCAACGACAGGATTGAGTTACCAGACACTGCCACGCAGGATCGGCTCATCACCCTTTACTTTACGTATGTCCATCACTATCTTCCGATAGTACACAAGGCTAGCTTCCTGGCGGCATATCCCGAACGGTAAGTTTATTCTATCGCTACATAATGGCTCATCCAACATGGATACCGCTCACTAGTGATTGTACGGGTCACAGGAACCTCGATTCGTCGAGCATAAGCCGCCGCGAACCTATGCAGACTGTCACCAAACTATTGCTCTTGTCGATGTTCGCTTTTGCGGCACGCTATTGGGATGAGGGCGATGGACCTCATCGTACCAACTCGGGACAGGATGAGCTGGAGGCTGGCCATCATTATGCGAACGATGCGCGCCTGCTACTGAGTAAGCCCAAACCGCTTCTTGAGACGTTGCCTGACTAGATGCGTCTTTAGATACGCTCTATGAGGATAGCAGACCATCCGTTGTCCAAGCACTTCTCATACTGGGCATTCGCGAATTTGGAATCGGTACGCCGAATCACTTATGGGCGAACATCATCTGCTAATGTTCCCTCCTTAGGGTCTGCTGCCCAAGGGTGGTTCTATATTGGTAAGAATATAAATGGCATACCGTACATATCTGAAACTAATCTTTTCCACACCATAAGGGATGGGTTGTCGCATGGTTCGTCGATTGCATTCTAATTTAGCACTCATTTACTTACCGCATACAGGCTATCGATTTAGGCATGAACCGCGACGCAGACGGATGGAAGGATGGCTGTGGAAACGACTTATTCACACCTGTCGAAAAGCAGATACGAAGACAAATTTGGTGGTCGTGTTGCATTGCAGACAAGTGAGCTTGAGAATCTGATATACTGGCACCAGAATCTGACGTGTTGCCTGGCAGATTATCCTCTACTTGGCTTGGTAGGTTGTTCTGAAAATTTGCGTGGCTGCTTCTCATTGATTTATCCCGCTTAGGCCGCCCGGTGATGTACAAGATGGGCGACTTTGACACGCCTATTCCTGACCAGGATATTGTACGTGTATGACCTGGCGCATCTGGATGTATCATTGATATGGCGACGTAGAACGAAGATCAAGAACTCTGGAGACCGTATCCTCGTCATGTTCTAGGACCGACCTTCACGCCAATGGCGAGCCATGTTATGACATGCTTCCGCGCGCAATGCAAGCTATGTGAGTCTCATAGATCTATATCCGTCACAGTAACCGACTTGTATAGCTTTCATCATGAGCGAGATCATGGCCAAGATGTACCCGGTGAAATGGTATATGGACCAACCACGCCGTGCTATCATGGACAAGTTGGAATCCGCCTTGCACAATTGGATGATTGATCTACCTGACGAATTACGATACCACGAAAGCGGTGGCCGCACACCGCCTCCACCACACGTCTTGATCCTCCATGCAGAATACTATTCTGCACTGTTGCTTTTGTACCGCGCATTGTACGTCTGCGTGACACACTCGTCGGATGCTAGCTAATCCACACATTACAGCCTCCGATTTCGATCGTGCGTAGCCTATAGCTCGCCCCTGTGAACTGATCAATAATATCCTTCATTCAGCGACGCTGGTGAACAGGCAGAGTTATTTTCCCAGGATCCTGTTCACGCGAAATGTTTTGACGTCTGTCAAGGTGCAGCCTCGAAAATCAGCTCGATTAGTAAGTCACACACACAGTGACTGAGAGATCACAGTTTGATATACGGTCAAGTAACCACGTTCCACGATACGTTCGGTCTGAAACGAAGCCCGCCATTCTCTGTCATATACGTGCAATGCGCTGGGTACGTCGGATCTTGTGCATAGCTCAATTTTAGCTTATATCTCCTCTTAGGATCATGCACGTTGTAACATGTCAGTGTTGCCTCTTTTGCCAAATTGGCACACTGCTGACTTACAAACATTCCCAGTAACACGATTACCTCGGGATACGCAAGCGACCATCGGTTTGCTCCAATGCATCCACGCGGCGGAGGAAATGCAGGTGTGTGATCAAGTAGAATCATCTCCCTCCAGCGGCGTTGTTGCTAAGTAGACTTCATAGAACGTGTGGCCCAGTGCACATCTGGTACGGAACCTACTGAAAGGTGCCAAGGTCCAGATGGCCGACCTCCCAGCGCATCGCGAGACTACATCGGGAAGGAACAAACGTCCCTTGGACGACATACTGAGGTCCGAAGCCCCCATGGATCTGGGTATGCATTCCTCTTATCCTCAAGGACTACCGTCCTTGCAAGGACCTGGTCCTTCTGGATCGAGCCAACTCCCGCCTATCATGCCTCCATATGGGATCAGCAGCACCAGTAGCCCGGGGCCGTATGTGCCCGGGTACGAGTGGTGGCCGCCCCTTGTGGGGCCCGGTATTAGCCACCCGTATCAGGCTGACCCAGCAGCTTATCCCCCTGGGCCGATGGTGGGCCCGTTCGCGGGTGCGCCTAGCTCGCTTTTCACCTTCGATCCCACCCACATGTCCGCAGACTTTATGCACGGTGTCTCGCAAGGCGATTCTGGTTCGAGCGTCATGCCGCAGCATCATTACTCTCAACACCACGACCAGCAGCATCACCCGCCCCGTTGATTAGTACTGAACAGGCTCCTTTCTTGTGGTTGAAATGAGGAAATCTTTGTCCCGGTGTATCCTTCCACTTACCCTTCTGTCAGTTTTCAAATCTCTTGTACCTTAGAATTCGGACTCTGCTACCAGCGTAATGCTCAAAGTCTGCAAGGTTGGATGCAAAGTTATTGTACACATGTCAAATATACTACTACTGCTCTGCCCTGCGTTTGGCCCTGCATCTCGGACCCACGCGTTGAATTACGAACATTAACGGGGCCACCAGCACACACAGCCCGGCTAATAGAACATACGTCCACCCAACGCCCATAGCGTTGACCATCAGGTCTATGACTGAGACGCATACCGCTCCTAGAGAACATCGCACGAGATTATTCTGCACAGCGGAAATGAGTGATGGGAACCGGTTCGATGGGCGATTTGACTTACGCAGGCGGTCACCGAGGAGCCTTGATTGGGGAGCAGGTCGACGATGAGAGTCTGCGTCGTGTTCATCATGCAAATGATGCAGTAGCCCACTGCCGAACGGAGAGAGTGAATATACCCGCCGCTTTTGCGAGATATGACTTACTGATAATTTGGAGTATGAGCGGCCCCGCGATATTAGTTTTGGCCTGCAGCGTCCAGCCATAGCCGGCGACGCATGCGACATAGACTGCGCAGTAGACGGGCATCGTCCTGAACCGCGCGTACTCGATCGGGAAGTTCTCGTCCTTCGTCACGTCCTCAACGCGCACCTTGCACTCTGGGTCCTCCCTGCACCTGCGCTCCATCTTGCGCTTCACGTTCTGGTACTCGCGATCGAGGATGCTGCCGTTGATCCAGCTGCCGAAGAGCATGCCACCGCCGATAGCAAGGAAGCAGAGGCCGATATCAGTCTCGGTGAGGAAGGGGTACGCGTCGCTGAAGAGCGTGGATATTGATGCGGTGACGCCATAAAATACCGAGTAAAGGATCGCATTGTAAAACAGCAGGAGGTCTACGTCGAAGTAGAGGAAGAGGCGTAGCGGGTTCTGGAAGGGCCGCTTGGGAGGTCGACCGGAGCTCGAGCCTACCTTGCCTCGCCCGAAAACAGGGACCAGGGGCCGCCACACAGGACCAGGTTTGAAACTTCCGTTGCCTACCAATGAACGGAGTGTCTCTGGGAGAAATCTGGATACAAGAGTAGTGACGCGCGATCAATGACAATGATGAGAGAACTTGGAAATGTTCGTACAAAAACATTGCAACAAAGCACAAGGCAGATCCTATGCAGAGGAACCAGAAGATGGATCTCCACCCAAGACCGTCAGCCAAGGCTCCGCCGATAACAGGGCCTAGACATGGTCCAACCTACGGCGTGTGTGAGTGTCGTGTCACTATACGTCCGCGTAGGAAATGCGTACCATGGGCCCTAGGCTGAACAGCCCAAAGAAACCTCCACGCTCCGAGCGGGTTGCGATGTCTGCGATAACACCAGCGCCCAAAGCGATAGTGCTCGCAGAACCGGCGGCTTGTAAGCATCGGAGTAGCATCAACAACCAGTATGCATTCGTGGGGACCAGAGCTAGCCCAACGCATGCAAGTGAGAGAACAAGCATGCATCCCATGAACATTGGTCTGCGTCCCCATCGGTCGGCCATTGTGCCCCAGATCATCGGCGCTGCATGATGTTCAGTAGCATGATGGATGATACGCATACAGAGTGCGTACAAATCCCTTGCAGCACCATGTACATGGTGACTGTCAAGTTTATAAGTTCTATGCTCTTGTGAAACTCATTGGCGAGGGTAGGAATCGCCGGGAAGTATATATTGGCTGTCAGAGGGCTGAGTGGCAAATGATTAGACAACACTCTCTGCGATGAGAGGTCTACATTTACCTGAATGCACCTGCCACAGAGGAGATGAGGACTATTGCCCATTTCTCTCTCCCAGTGTAGATACTGTATGGTGGTTCGTCTATTGGAACGGGCTGCGCCTCCTTGGTGACAGAGGGATCTAGCACGGAGACTCAGTTTGAAGTGATATTCATAATGATGAGGCGCCTACCCTCACTCAGATCCATTTCTCCCAACGTTTGAACATCGGGGCGATAGGCACTCACGTCCTGGACGCCGGGGTGGTCGAACGGTTGCTGAATGTCCGAGTCGTGAGTTGGGCCGAGCGAGCTAGTCATCCAAGTAAGGGGGGGCGCGACAACACCAAGGGAGCGTGAGGATGTCCAGCAGTAGGAGCGGGGTTATAAAGGAGCGTATGTCTCGCATATGGTGGGAAGTTCAGGCGCATGGCAATCCTTCGTTTCCTCTTTAGGGGAGCGGTGGCGGCTCTTTCGCGCCTTCAGCGCGCTTGCCCCGCGCCCTCGCGCGGTTTCGCGCCGGTTCATAAGCAACAATGCCTCACACGCCGTACCTTAGAGGCCCAACCCCTACGCACGACTTCAAATGGATTCTCTGCGGCTCCGCTCGACTACCTTGACTTCAAATGACTGGTCGTGATTCATCTTGAGCTGCGGGTGTACGGCATTGAGATGTCAATGCGCCGCGAGCATGGGCGTATGCTCTGAATCAAACAGATTGCGTTTCCAATGCTCCAACTGACGAGGTACGTACAATCGCTGGAAGCCGGAAGCCTATGCTCTACACATCGAACAAGTAGGTCGGAAGTATATCGTGAACAGAGTGCAATCCATAGCCTTCCTTCTGCAGAATATCCTCGAAAGGCGGACTGCGATCGAAGGTGGCAGGGTTGACAATATTGTCCTTCTTCAGCTGCTCAACCTAAGGCAAGGGCGATGTTAGTGTCGTAGCAGTCAAATGCAACGCACATACCTGGGCGCGTGTAAGAGTAAACATGTTTGTTGGCAATCGTTCGAGGAAGAAGCCTTGCATAGTACCGATTCCATACGGTACAGAGACAATCGGTCGCTTTCTATTCGTATACCGCAAGACAAGTTCCATAATTTCGCGATAAGAAAATACTGTGAATAAATAAATCAGTCTCAGTTGTTCCACAAATGACTATCATATGGCCCACCGTCTGGCCCGCCGACTTCTATCGTCTTGCCATCTACCGCGCTGCGTAATGCTATGTCTCTTCGAGAGATGATTTCGACGAGTCGGGCGACATCTTCGACATAGACAGGCTGGAATCGGCTCTTTCCCCCGCCAAACACGGGCATCACTGGAAGGACCTTGGATAGCTGGGCGAACCGCTGTGATACATTTGTCAGGCGTCAGACGCGGATGATAAAGTGAGAAAGGCCATACGCCAAAAAAACCATCTCCTGGGCCGAAGAGAATACTCGGCCGAATGACGGTGGCGTCGGGACAGAGAGAGAGCACCGCGTCTTCACCGAGGGCTTTCGTACGTTCGTACGGGACATTGCTAGACGTGTCTGCTCCAATTGCACTGATATGAATGAGCTTCGCCCTGGCATCGCGAGCAGCCCTTGCGACGTTTTCTGCGCCCCTCCATTGGATGCGCTCGAAGTCCTCCATCGAACCATGCATGATTCCCACCAGCGAAACGACGACGTCAGCATCCTTGATGGCGGCACTGAGCGTATCTGGCTTCGTGATATCAGCATCAGCCGGTTTCTCCAGACGTTCCAGGTCAGTCGGGTTCAAGTCTTTGGAGATCGCGTCCTGTGTCGTTGATGGTTTGCGAGACAGCAGCTGTACGCGGCGAGGCGCGTTGTTGGCGGTGCTGAGGATAAGCTTCGCCACGGACGAACCTAAACAAAACTTGCAGTGGTTCTGCCGCACATCTCGACGCAACACGTACCGAGAAATCCTGCACCGCATATAACGACCTTTGCGACCATGTCGAAGCTGGAGGAAAGCTATACAGTGCCGGAAGGAGAGCCACCCCAATGTCGACGCGTTCTATTACGCCTTCCTGGTTTGGATCTGGCATCAAATCGCGGCGATGTCCGCCTCGTCCCAAAATGGATACTTGGTATGACCCGACCGCCGTCCCCGGCTGACAGCCTGACCGTCGCGCAGACAAAAAGAGCGGACCATGTCAGCCCGCAGACAATGGGTGTATTACGGCACTGTGGAGGCGGCTGTCTGTCGGTGGAGTGCGAGGATGGCTTAAGACATGCAGGAACGGAGGCGGACGGATATCCCACACCTCTCCTCCCACACATCTTGTTGACCAAATGTCGTCGATGGCAGGACCCTCGCACGTCCGCTTTGTTGAGCCTATGGCTCTGCCACCAAGAGACCGGCCCAGGAGGGTGAGTACGAATGCAGCCATCATGGTCAGCCATCGTCATATACATCCTTCGTAGTCAGACGTCAAGTACCCTAGGGTCGCACAACGGAAGGGAGACGGAGATAGGACTATACCAGATTGTCGCTGGCGTTTCAAAGCGCTATCCGCTACGACGTATCCCACGTCTAGGAAAAACGTCGAGGTACAATGACCGCCTTAGTCGCTGTGGACGCACACACTCACTTTGCAAGTGCAGGCAAGGAATTCGCTGGACGACGGTTATGACGCTGTCAAAGAGCTGTTAGTACGCGCATGCGAAGTGGTGGCCAAGGTGCCGACGTCGAAACGTACCTCCTGTACCACAACTCCCAAACGACCGAAGCTCCGCCTCCGCTACGACCCCACAAAGTCCTTGGATACGTACACACTACCACAGCTGGTGTTCGACTCGGCAGACTCATCGACGACGAATTCCTCAGCGAACACGCCTTGCAGCGAAGATATGCAGCCTGTATATCCCTCCGTTGACGATTCGGCATTTGGGCGATAGCCATATCGAGACACGAGACGTAGTGGCACTGCCGTACATGGGGAAGCCTCCGTATATATATTAGCGTAGTAATCGTACAAACATGGCATGCGGAAAACACAACGAACCGGGACTCCGAAAGGAACGGGAGACAAGCTTAGTCAGCATCAACATGCATCTGACCTCTCCCCCTCCGAATGCGCTCCTCGAGTCCACCGGTGCCACCGAAGACTTTCTTCTGCTCATGACTAAGGAAGCTTCCCATACCCTTGTTCTTCGCCCGCACAGCTTCCTCTACCTCGAGCTCCGCCTTCTCTTTCTCTAGGAGCTTCGTCAGGTGTTCTCGACGTTCGACGCTCATCTCCGAGGCGTTGGCAGACATTGCGGCCAATCGGGCGGCTCTGTCCTCTCCAGCGTTCGCGGCAGGCTTCTGGTTGTCCTCACCGTACGATCGGCGAGGAGGAGGTGGGGTCCGGCGGGAACGTTTGTAGTCTGTGTCACGTCTGAGGCTAGGGCTATACCGACGTTTCCTGTCGTCGTCGTGGCGGTCCCTTGAACGGAACTCAGGGCTTCGACTGCGCTCACGGCCACGACGTGTGTTGTCATCCGAGTCGTCAGATTTCGGCCAAGTGGGAACATGGCTGTCGGCTCGACGACCGTTGAACCTGTCCCGGGGACTCGTACTGCGGCCTCCCTTCCGAGGAGGATCCTGCGAGCGACTGTAGCCCCGACGCGAGTCCCGGTCATACCGGTCGTAGTCATGGCGCGGTCCACGCTGGGGCGAGCGTGAACGAGAATCTCGCCTGCGGGGACTTGCCGAATGCCTTGAACTGCGATGGCGATGCAGAGATGGGGAACGGTGGCGGTCAGAGCGAGGGGAGGCCGAACGGTCACGATGCTTGTCTTTCTTGTGCTTCTTCTTTTCCTTCTTGTCTTTCTTATCCTTCTTGGGCTTAATGCCGGTCCTCTCCTGCATCTCGCGCAAACGCAGGGGGTTCGACATGAGAGTCTGATACGCCGCTTGCTCTTGCTGCTTGATAGCAAGGAGGGGATCTTCACGGATCTTGGAAGCAGTATCGCGAGCTGTGTTGGCATACTGAGTCGCGATGAAGCTCTTGTGCGCTGCGCCAACCTAGGAATGATGGTAAGCAAGTCGAGACAACAGCTGAATTAGCATGTAGCGCACCCTCTCGTTCTCCCCAGCAATCAAAATCTTGTCCACCCGCTTCTTCCCCAGCAGATAATCCTCTAGTTCGTTTGCATTGGCCCCACTACCCGTCGCCGGAGTTGCATACATCCACTCTAGCTTTTCCTGTCGTTTCTTGCCCGTCTGCTCCTCTTGTAGCCTCTGTAGCTCTTGAAGTTGACGTTCCTCCTCCTTTTCCTTCCTAAGCTGATCAAGCTTCTTCTTCTCTTCCAGCTACACGCAACTGAGAGTCAGAGGAGATGGCCGAATTGACGTGACGAAACTTACAGCCTTCTTCTCCTCGAGCCAGACCCGCTCCTGGTTCTTCAACAGGAGCGGGTGCCAGGACTTCTTCATGTTCAAGTCACCGCCACCCATGTTTGCTAGTTGTCTTGTAGGTAAATGGAGTGAAGGAGTTGTTCAAATAGCGTCAAGGACGAGATCAAGACGAGCAACCAGATGGTGGTCGCTCAATGGGAGTCGGCCCTCGGGCCATCAGGGCGCCAAAGCGCTTCGCCTAGAAATTTGTTTGGTCTTATTTGTCGCGCACTGCACTTGAGTTTCCGAAATGACGAGCCTGCGGCGAGGGTCGAGTGCGAGTCGGCCGCGAACGACCATGTCCTCCCAACGCGATACCCAAATGGCCGACCTCGAGGCAGGCGAGGGCGAGCCACTCTACGAATCCGATCCGCCAGCTGTACCCGCGTACGCATCCGCCCTCTCAGCTTTGCTTGCCAGCTCATAGTACGCCGTTAACAGCGCTCTGTACATAGGTCTACGCGTTCGATATATTCGATGACACGCGATGAAATCACCAAGGGCATCGCAAATCGCTTCGTACACTCAAGAAGCTATATTCTCCTCTACCTCGTCATGGCGGCATTGTCTGTCACGACTGTCGTCCTTAGTCTCGTCAACGGCTGCCCCACGCTACCGTTCTACATTCTTGAGATGATTATCAACGGAGCTATGATCTTGGAGGTTGCAATACGCTTTGTTGCCTTTGGCAAAGTGCGTCAGTCTTTCCACTTTTCATCCGGCTTGGACTCACACACTTTACTGCGCAGCGTTTCTGGAAGTCGCCCTTCAACGTAATGGATCTAATCCTAACCGCGTTCTGCGTGATCACCCTAGCAGTCATATTCTTTGCCGGGTGCGATAATACGAGCAAAGAAGAGGAACTCTTGGATACTCTTCTCCTGGTCGCACGTAACGTGCTACAATTTGGCCGGCTGGCGTCAGTCATGCGGCAGTAAGTAAACATGTCTACGCAAGATGGTACCCGCTGACAGCTGCGACCACAGATCCGGTCAGTCAATTTTCTCCCGTCCAAAGCCTATCGATCTGTCGTCTGCGCGACGACGCCCTTTGAACCTCGACATCGATATGGAGGGAGAAGAAGACCCTTCGGATGAGCTGGGACGTCCTCTCATTCGTAGCGATGTTGTGTTCGATGCGAATGAGGAAGTACGGCGGCCAACCACTATGACACCGATGCCCCGAGCTGCCCAAGCCGCGCAGGAGCGTGACACGGAAGATGTGTGGGCAGAGTTGGGCTGAGAGGACTCGTCTCGGCGCGCCGTGTATAGTTCTATGGTATAACTTATTCTCATTACTCTATAAATAATCGGAATGCTACCGATTCATCGATAGAACTACTTCATGAAAGTCAGCTTTACCGAGTGTCTTGCGCCCTTACGACACATGGTGTAAATGCGCTCCGTATAGTCTGATATCCCGCGGTTGCCTCGGAATTCCTTGGCGTTTTGTCTTCCATGTAACTCATGGATAGCACCCTACTTGAAGAGCACGGAAGACGGCTTGAACGCCGCCGCCAGCTAGAATGCGAGATAGTGAAGAATGCCTGTAAGATAGTTATTAATTGCTGCAAGGTAAACCACGCGAGGGGCTATTGGCCACCGATTCCGCGGTGTACGCAGCTTGTGGACCCTTTTCATGTCCGAGGTATCCGAGCCGAGTCAACCAGCTTGAAGTGATGGTACGTAATGAACTCAAAGAAGGAATTTCAGCGAACTCTGAGCATGAAGTTATATAAAGCAGGGCACTTGCCTACAGGCTCCTCGCAACCCAGCGTCATCGTTAGATCGAGCCTGCTGCGCTTGAGGCTCCCCTTCACGTAGTTCTTTCTCTCATCCTGACGGTACCGGAGTAATACGTTTGTCACTACAGAAGAGTGGTAGCAGGATCGTCACTGCCTTAGGCAGTGGCTATCATGCTGTCAATCTTTCGTATCTGACGGCCCACCGCACCATTGACTGCGGCATCCACGTTCACGTTCAGCGTACAGCAGCGCCATTGTGGAAGAAAACCATTATATGCTCTTGGTCGGACTGCGTGAAGGGTATATGAAGTGCGAAGGGTCGAAGGTACGGGATATACCGTTATATAGAAGTCGGCCCCGACGCGATAGTCGGAACAATCTGAGATTGGGGCTCTTGGTGGACCATTTCGTGATCTATCGCGAGCGATGCAACGGCAGGTCGAGCGTTAGCTCGGGGAAGCAAGATGATGTCTTTGATGTTTTGCTTGCTCTGCTGTAAAGGCACGCGTTCAGAAGCTCAGAACCCTGTGTGCAGCCATGGACTGATGGCGATGTGCTCTGAGAACGTCCAACATACATCAGAAGGAGCCACCAGGGGACGCCTCGGGGACAACACCTTGGGAACTTTGTCGGCTGGGCAGAAATATTACGGCGGGTGTGGCCTGGAGCGATATCTGTGTACCTGATGGTCCGGGTTGAAATCTAGGGCACTGGTACCTTGAATATATGACACGTCAGCAGTTGAGATGTGTAATGGCAAAGGTTGTGGCGACACAGCCAGGGCTGTGGCTCGCAAGTGGCTCGGCCTAAGAACGAGTGAGTAGATTAGACTTGTAATGTCTGACAAGTGTGGGGACTGCTGACCGCGGGGATTGATTTGGTCAGCTATCAGGGGCAAACGCCGGACACGATCAGGAAGGAGTTCACCGCGTCGATCTTCTGACGCGTTCAAGGTTTTCGTCCGGAACTGCATTCAACAGTCCAATTGAAGGAGCAGCGCAAGCAGCATCGGTACCGAAGAGCTGACGACGGTAAATTGAAGATTAATAAACATAACGCAAGCAACCGGGGGGCAAAAGAGCTGGCGACGACCTAGGAACACGGTAGGGAGGCAGGATGATGTTGGGAAGCGGTCGAAAAAGATTCGTCCGATGGCGCTGTTTATGGGATAATTGGGTGGGATCAAGCGAGAAGCGCCAGATGCACGGTTGCCACGGCGTTTGGGCCGGGAGTCGTCCGGAGTTGGTTTGGGCTCAGTTCGCGATGGTGGACGCCTTGCGGGCGACAGTGAGCTCTTGCTCGTCGCTATCTCCATCTCTCTCCCCGACCGCCACAGCCCTCTCGATTCCATGTCTTGAGTTCCGCGTAAACCATTGTCAGCCTACAGCCTTTTCCGTCGCGGCCCTCTCCTCCACGGCGGCGACCCATCTGCTCAGCTACAATCCACATCACTGATCTCGCACTAATATCAGAGAGCTTGTGCTGCCTCTACTCTCCTTCCCAAGACGCTCCTTCCTCCTTTTCCGTCATGTCCACCTTCTCTCACCCTCACTCTCCATCGTCCAAATCGTGGTGGTCCAGGTCAAAGACTGCCAAGGATGTGCCGTCAAGCCGGTCCAGCTCTTCTGGCCTTCCTCTTCCACCTGAAATGAAAGCGTTACCTTCCATTAAACACTCCAAGTCCAGGGATAACATGGCAGCTTCCAAGCTTAACAATCTCGTCGCGACTGCCATGGGCAAGAGGTCGAAAAAGCCGACTCTCACCATTCAGGACCCGCCTCCCCAGATCATTTCGGCGCCCCTCAGCTCTGCATCGAGCTTTGGTCACTCTGTGCCCGGTACTGCGGCCACCTCTCCAGCCCAGTCTCCGCTACCCTTCTTCACTAACCGCCCTCCCGCGAACTCTGTCTCTTCGACAGTGCGTTCGTACGAGTACGACGACCGTTCGGACCCCCACACCATCTCAGAGCCTCGTACGCCTTCCGACCACCCGCGAGATCGAAGGTCGTACCAGAACTCCCTTTTGACGCTTTCCGACCCCGACCCCTTCGCCGCTGGGGCGGTCATCCTCCCGCAGTTCATGCATGACCCCAACCGACTATCTGTGTACTCAGACTCTTCATTATTGGATCCGCACGGTATGAAGCGCGCAGACACAATGCAGGTTAATCGAATGTCATATGGGTCGTCGTCGTCCAACTCTCATTCCTCGCCCTATGACGCGTATTCTCTACGTCCTCAGACAAGCCCGACCGTGTCAAGGTGTGTGAATATCTCGTTGCACTGGATGCCGCGATTTTCTGACCGTAGTGTAGGTGGCCGTCAAACGCTGCTACGGGGGAAAAACGCAATCGGAGAGAAACATTTATCCTCACAGACGGCTCTGCCAATAGCGTACCCGAACTTGATTTCTCTCCAGGCGTCCAAGAGAGACTACAGACGGAGTCGGAATCGTCGTGCGCGACGGTTTTACCGAGACAAAGAAATCTATCCGCTGCACCATTGCCTAGGCCAGGTATGCTACCTGCGCGAAAGGAAGTGCCGTTCATACGCCCCCGAGGGATGACAGTCGCTGGCGACAGGGCGAACCGGCCGACAATCAATACAGCTTTGCCAAAAGGGACCACAGCACCGCTGCGCTTAACTCGGAAGCCTTCGGCCTCAGACCACTCGCACAGCCAGTCGCCTTCTACCGCATCGACCTCTTCTCCCATCCTTTTCAGCGCGCGGTCATCTCAATCGCACGGCAGTGTCGCTACACAGCCCGTCCCATCTTCTTCGCGCCCGCTCGTGCTTGTGCGCAAAGCATCGTCATCTCGCGTCAATCTGCCTCCGTTGACCATCCAGCCTCCGTCGCTACACTTGCCGCCGACTCCGCTGTCGCCACTGCCGCTATCCGACGATGTAGACTCTGTAGAATCACTCGTGTTTCCGGATCCACCTTCCGCTGGTTCGTCGAGCATGAGTTTTGTGTCGCTGGACGAGTTCCCTACCGCGGACGAAATTCACCACTTCATGCATGACGACACCCAGCGTGGCAGTCCCGTTGCACCTCACCCCACGTCGGTCCTGGAGGCCCTGGATATTGGTGCGATGCCTAAGAGGTTCTCCGAGGAGCGGACAGTGGCATCGGCTAGCATAACCCAGGTCAATTTGGGTTCTCCGAAAGGTTCGTTACGGAAGGTCGTCTCACAACAAAGTGTGTCTGCGAAAAGAGCTTCGCAAGTCAGCATCACCTCAGCACAGACCAGCTGCGATGATCATACGTCTATTGCCTCGGGGTACACTGGCAAGGCGCCCAAGAAGCAGCGCTCTTTTCACCATCCCCGGATACCTCTGCCCACTCTTCGACATTCAAACTCGTATAACAGCAACAGTCCACCTTCCGAGCCGAGTCCCCTCTCGCATTCTCCCTCTGCCAGTAGCCCGCAGCCGCGAAGGCGGTTATTTTCGGGCTCAAGCTACCGGAGAGGTAGCTTATCGAAAGGTTCTTCGAGCCCGCCGCCAACAGCAGATGACGACCTTCGTTCAATGTTCAGCCTGAGCCTAGATGGCGGAGACTCCGCCTCGCGCGAGACGGCTATTCATGCACAGCGCCAAAAGCCTATCATGATGTCCTTCACCAACATGGGAAACCAGTTGTCGCTCGTCACGGATAATGCGTGCATCGCACCCATGTGGGAAGAGCTGACTGCCAGTGCTGTGACTGCTCCGTCGAAGAGGGTGTCCCAGTCGGATTATGTTCCACAGCAAATCATGTCCCCTGCGGACATGTTAAGGTTGGAGGAAGAGCTCGCGGACGAAGCAGCGTACAAGGCGCGGGAGGCGGAAAACTCGAAGCCGGATTGCGAGCCTGGTGATTTCGGGCTGTCTTATGTGAAGGGCGGGAACCAGCGGCCTTCGACCCGATCAAGGGCTAGTTCGATTCTCTCAAGCACCTCTGCCGCGACGATGGCATTTGGCGAGAAGGGCGGCGAGGAAGACAGAGCGATACTTACCAAAGTGGCCGCGGGTCCTAACATGGGGCCATCCGTGCGACGTCCTTCTACGGCCGCGGACACGGCTAGGCCCAGCGTGGGAGGGCCTGTCAGTCCTTCTCGCAGCTTCACCCGAGCAAGGAGTGGCACATCGTCTTCACGACCTGCCACTGCTCAAGCGAGCCTCGCATCCGCTCCCACGTCCCCCATATCGCTCAATCCTCCTTCCCCGCAGTACAATGCAACCGCGCTTCCCCCTCCGCCTCGCCCGAGACCCCCGCGAGCACACGTCCGTGGAGACAGCGATCTCACAGCCTCTTCCAAACGAGCCAGCGTCGTGCCTATCCAGCCTCTCTCTCCGCCACCACGCCGCCGGCCATCTCGCGCGGTCACCACAGTCGAGCGGGAGGATGACGAGCCAGCGCGAGCTTCACGTCCACCAAGTGCCTTCAATCAGAAGGCTATCAATAGGCGTTCCGTCATACGGAAACCTTCGTTCTTGGAGATTGACGACGATTTCGACGCGGAGATGGATCCGGAGACGATCACGCTCGCGGACATGCGCGACACACGCGCGGTCGTCGCGGAGCCGATCGAGATGGAGTCCAGTTTCTTGGACCTAGACAGGGGGAACTCGTTCGATACTATTAGGAGTTTCGAGGACGACACTTCCTTCCATGCGTTTTAAAAGCTTTCTGGTGTTTATCGTTTTCTATATTTGTTGCTGGTATATATTCTCCCCGCATTCACCCTAGTATCATATTACTCTTCTGGCACAGTGTTGCCATATTGCTTTCACAGTAGCATCATTAATCGGGTTCATTGGCCCATCTGCATTAGCGAAATGTCGTACGCTCACATGCCTTCACGACCCACTCACCCCCTCACCTTTGTCTAGACTACTTGGTGCATAAGTATCACATATCGGAACTCAGTTGTTTGTGAAAAATGTGTCTTATTTCCATATTTCTGGAGATATACAATGATATACATGTAACGAGAAGCGAACCGCGAGCAGTGCGTATTAGGGAGGTAGGCAGGACATCCGCCAGCATTGTTTATCTTTAGTCTGTTTCTTCTGTGTGGTAGCCAGCGCGACGCATTGCACCCAAGCGATGCCTGGCGGCACCCAGGTCCTTCTCGAGCCTCAAGATCTCCACCTGCTGCTCCATCTCACGCCTCTTGAATTCAAGCACCGCCATGTTCTTGTAATCGACCTCTTCATCCTGGACCTCCCTAGCCGAAATTGCCTTGACCTGCTTAACAAGCGCCTTGCAGGCCTCGGTGACAGCCTTCGCGGCCAGCTCGAGACGCTCCTGGGTCTTGGACATCAGGTTCGCCTTGACGCGAGAAGCGGCGACGAGCTGTGCGGTGGCAGCGGCGACCTCGTTCGAGGACACGATCAGCTGCTCCAGCGTGTGCGTGCCTGACAGCACGCCGTCCGCGCTCTCGATGAGCAGGTTCGTTGCGAACGCGACGGCGCGTGCAGCGGAGACGAGACCCTCGGTCCAGCGGTTGTTCTTCTTGTAGAACTGCTGCGCCGTACTCGACCCCTTGCCCTGCGCGACAATCTCCTGCTGCGACTCGGTGGCGGCTCGGATGAGCCGTGCAATCGCGTTGGTGATAGCGAGAGCGGCGGCAAGGATGGAGTCGTGCACCTGTAGGTCGATGGCACTGAAGCGGTCCCGAGGGCGCGACATGAGCTGCTGCAAGCGCTCAGTCGCCGCCTCGATGGCCTTCGCGGCGCCTAACATCTCCTGCTCGACCAAATCCCCGATGTCGCCGTTGGCCTTCGCGATGGCACCTGCTTTACCGCCCTTGGGAACTAGTTTGTCCACCGTCTCCGAGAGCCTCGTGAGCGCGGTTCGCACTTCGACGTTGTTGCGCATAGCGACTTCCTTTCGCTGAGTGGACTGAGGAAGCAGGTCGAGCTTGTAGGACTGAAGGTTAAGGAAGCCTCGGAGTCCAACGTCACCCGCAGTTTTGGCGACGGCAACTAACCTCTCTGACGCTTCCTCACTGACCAAACGAGTGATACCCTTGGTGTTGACGAGGACGTCCGAGAGTGACTGGGCCAACTCGTTTGCGCCCTTGATGACGTCGACGTGGTCACCACCAACCTCACCACCAAGGTACAGGTTGAAAACGGTGGCAAAGTCGGTTGCGTCGTTGATGGCCTTCTCGATCATCGACAGAGTGTACTCTGGCGTCGAATTGAGGTTACCCGTCTGTGCCGGGGACTCCAACTCGTAGATTGATTCGTCAACCTTTTGGACGCAGGCCTGAAGGATAGAGTCTGTGGGGGATTAGATCGAAGTGCATCACAAAAATGTCAGGACAACGGACCGATGATAGCATTGAGTTTCTTGCGGCTGTCGAGGATAAGGGTATCGATCTGCGCGTTCGTAGTTTCCTCGACAATGCCTTGGCTCTAGCAGTCATGATGAGCAAGCAATCCAACCTTCTGGTGCTATATGCATCCCCTACCTGCTGTGTATCGGACAACTGCTGCAGAGTTTGATCTACACTCTCCTGTAGGACAGCGATCTCCTGATCCTTCTCTTCGCGAACGCGTTCGATCTCACCGGCCGTGGCGTCGAGCTTAACGAGAAGATCGTCGATCTGCTGTTGCTTCGCCTATAAAAAATCCAGTTAGCTTTGTTGAGATTTCTATAGGCGCTTGAAACGTACCCTAAGCGAGTCTTCAAGTTCGGCGAGCTGGCGATTATATTTGGACAAAACGGTCGAAACCTCGGAGCTCTTCGAACGGGACGCGTCCTCTGCACGCTCATTAGCAAAGCGTAGCTCGCGCTTCACACGGTCGAGCTCGTCCTTGTGGCTGGACTTTTGGCGGTCGAGGTCGAAGCGGGCACGATCACGTTCCCTAATCATGTCCGCAAGCTCGAGGTTCTTCGCCTTCAGGTCGCGCTCCATGCGCTCCATCCTGTCGATTGCCTCTTGCGCTGAATTGGCCTTCAGCTGCATTTGCTTGAACTTCGCCAACATATCCAAATGCTCCGTTCGCAACTGGCTGTACAGCTTCGCGAGGGCTTCATACTTGTTGCGCCAGAGGGTGACTTGGTCCTGTAGCTGCTTGATGAGTTCGTCCTTCGACATCATCTGGGAGTTGATGTTCAATGAGACGCTGCTCAATTCATTCTCGAGGGCTTTCACTCTCTGCGATCACGACGTGAGTATACGTGCATGTAAATGTGCAAGGTAACATACTCGGTCATACTGCTCAAGCATCAGCTGATCGCGTTCGTACTGTCCGTTCATCGCCAACAGCTGCCGTTCAAGTTCGGCCAATTGCTGAGAGGTCTGATGCGCAGCGAGGTTGTTGTACTGCATCTGCTGCTGCATGAGAGCCTCTTGAGCAAATCTCTCGCGTTCTGCTTGTTCTGCTTGGCGCCGCTCGAATTCGCGTTGCTGTGCTTCCTCCGCTTCCCGACGCTGCCTCTCCTCCGCTTCGCGTGCTGCTAGAAGTGCTTTCTGCTGGTCTTCATATTGCTTGAGCATACGCGCTTGCTCAGCAATATCTGGTGAGGGCGTCGCCGGGGGAGGTGTCTTAACAGGAGGAGCAGCTGTTGTCGGCCGCGCAGGGAGGTCTGGGGCGGGGCCGCTGTCCAGAAGATTCGGTGGGTCCTACGTGGTTGTTAACGCGCCACACGAGAAGAGATGACGCTTGTCCGACTAACCTGACCAAGCTTTGGAACGTTGATAAGACTTGTGAGATATTTAAGATTGGAGCATTCATAGTAGAATTTGCGCAGAGCGTAGTGTTGACCAGTGAAACGCTGTCTGAGAGGTTCAAGCGCCTCCGGGTCGTTGGTCCCTGGAGCGAATGTGGGTGAATGCGACAGACGCCGTGAAACAAGCTCGTACTTCGGTGCATTGCGCGGAGCATGCTGGTGATGAAGCGGTAGATGCCCCAGCTCTCCTTCACCAGGGGCACCAGAGCGGATATCCTACACTCGTTGTTTGCGGAGTGCTTGAAGTGAGCAAATACCATCTTCTGGAAGGAGTCTATCTGGTCTTGCAGGTTCATAAGATCCGAGATGGTTTCGTAGCTTTGTACGACTTAGTATGCAACTAAGGGAAGTCTACGAATCCACTTACCCTTCATTCGGATCGTCGATTCCCTTCAGTGTGACATATTCCTCATATTCAAACAAGCCATTGAACTCCGGACGTAGACGGTGGAACCTGAGCTTGGCAAGGATGAACTGAACGTAAGTCCTGATCAGAGGGCCGTAGCCTGCGGGAGACACATCAGTCGTGAGCCAGAGATACAAACGCGACGACAGACCTCGAGCACTTTCGTGACCAATGGTACGAGCACAGGTTTCAAGCCATCCGGTCTGGCCGTGCGCCTCCTTGATGGTCTATTGCGCGACGTGAATGCCGTGAAGGGCCCATGGGAAAGAAGACGTACCACTGGATGACCCTCCTGGAGTACCTTATGAACAGTAATCAACGCTTTGAAAGTTTGCACTTCATCAGCCAAGATGGGCTGTACACGGAGGCCGGTCCAGAAAGAGATGGAGGAGTGGTAATCCCAAGTGTAGACGATACATTCTAGAGTGCAGTATTAAATAAGCCGGCCGCACGCGAGGTCATGTACACGACGTACTTCGGACATGCTTCTGCTTGGGCGCGGTCTCCTCAGGATTGGTTGCCTTCTTGATGTTCACGACCAGCTCTGCCTCTGCCTTGTCCTTGTCGACCGGACGGGTAGGGTAGTGCATCTCATCGCCATCAATGTCGAAGCCGCCTGTCTGCCGCGTTCGCGACCCACTGAACCTGTCGTAACGATGGGTAAGCAGGACCCTAGCTATGCATGTGTTGTCTTACATGACGAGATTTGGTCAGTGACCTGGGTATGAAGAGGTTGAGGTAGAGGGGCAAGTGACGAAGCTGCGTCCAAGCTGCGCGTACCGTATGCCCGAGCGCGTCTAACACAGGACCCTCCGTAACGGCCCTCTGACTGAACTGCCACCGCCCTTCCATGTCCTCGCTTTATACTCTGGGTCTGTGGCGAGGTGTATTCCCAAAATCGGCTCGGATTCCACGGCCCCGGCGACCCAGCGCACAAAATGTAGCATCTTCTTCAAGAATGGAGTCTACTTCTAGCACGGGACAATCACAATACAAGTCGAAGAAAGATTCGCTACTCAGCCCGACCATGATTCTTCTCGGAATTATGCCCATTTTTACATTTGCACTAGGCACCTGGCAGGTCGAGAGGCTTAAATGGAAAGTCAAACTCATAGATGAGCTGCAGGAGAAGCTTCAGCGGGACCCGTTGAGTCTCCCAAGGCGCATAAAGTGGGTACCAATGAGTTTTATGCAAGGTGTCTCCACTGATCTACGTAGCCTATCCGCTTTAGCTGATTTTACATACCGCAAAGTCATCATACGCGGAAAATGGGACCATGCTCATGCTATGTTGCTGGGTCCGCGTGTGTACGACGGGACCAATGGCTACCACTTAATCGAACCGCTTGTCCGAACAGATGGTACAACGGTAATCGTTGACCGTGGCTTTATCTCTCAAGACCTTGTGGACAGAAAAGCATACCTTCAGGACAGCAGCGAGGTTGAAGTCCTCGGAATGCTTAGAACGGGGCACGTCAGAAATCGTTTCACACCCGACAATCACCCCGAGCAAGGCAAGTGGTACTGGGCAGATATTGAAACCATGGCACAGTACGCCGGAGGAGAGCAGGCGAGCGTGCAGTCTGTCTTTATCGAGGAGATTTTCGGTAAGCAAACTGGGGCATTTTCATGTACCCCATACATCTGACTCTCTCTCAGAGGGCCACGCAGGGGATGCTGCCTGGCGTGTTAGTCATGGCATACCACTTGGTCGGCCGCCTTCTATCGACGTTAGAAATTCCCATGCTTCATACATCGTCACCTGGTGTGTTCCCACTGCCATTTGAGAGAGCCTTGACTTATAATCCATCAGGTATTCGCTTTCAGTGTTTACTACAACGATGTTTGTGCGCCTCCTTCTCAAGCAGCGACGCGCTCGTGCCCGGCTTCCAAGATAGAAGGATGTCGACTGTGTGTATGGGTCGCTGGTCAATATAGAGGTCATCATAGTACTACCGTATAACCCTGGTAGTTTCTGCTTGGGAAAATCTGTTCAAATGACGCAGCCAACGCCCCGCGCTCTTCCTATCGTCAACTGATTTGATGTGGGCGCACCAAAACCTTCACGGCTGCTCATAGGGTGTGGCGCAGAGCGACAGTCCATGTGATTTTGCATAGATCATGGAATATTACAATTTACCCCAAGGAAATATATCGTGGTCGCCTTGGCCCAGTAATATGCCCGTTCGCAGTCGTATGCATTCTCAGACAGCTTCGTCACGACCCTCAGTACTAGACTCACGTTGCGGTGTATTAATTCCTCATGCGTTCATAGTTAGTTAGAAGCGCCCACGGTGGAATGCTTGGACAGATACTACCTCAACGACCTCACCTTAAGCTTGTACTTGTCCACTCCTGGGTTCTCCCTCCCTGCTTGCACCATAAGTACGGCCTAGACGCAGCGACTGCTTGCCTGTAGTCAGCTATTGCCCCTGTTCATGGCAGAGGCCGGGCCGTCTAATGGACATGGTGCAAGCTCGAATACAGGACCGCCATCACGACCAAACCGTATACTATTTCCCAATGCTGAATTCGATGGCGGTATATCTCGCTTAGCTCGTGCCTCAGAAGGAGCCACGAAGGGGACTCTACAATCTCTAGCCCGCTCGGCCAATGGAAGGTACCCCGCGTCTGCGGACGGACGACGTAGGGTCAGGTCTGTGGACGAGGCCCAGCATTCGCATTCAACCGGACTTCGCGACTTGCCAAGGAGGGTCATCTCGGGGGGTAGAGCAGGGGGGAGCTTGCGGATAGGAGGTTCTTCCGCAGGTGTCAGCACGGACGCGTCTACTGACCGTTCATCCACTGCTTTCTCGGACGAATATGACCTCTGTGAGTCAACTTGGTCTTCCAATGCGAAGCTTTGCTAAACACATTGCATTGAACTGTTAATAGCGCACGAAGGTGAGTAATTTCACTGCTCCCGAGCTTCTTAGCCGACAGACACTCAGATCCCAGGATACTTGAGGATGTCCAGCGTGCACTGAACTTGCAAGCGCGACGTGAGGCTCGAATAAAATCACTCCACACACTCACGGCGCCGAAACTACGCTCGTTCACCCCAGAAAATGCGTCTAACTCATCGTTCTCAACCCAGTCGTCGCCTGTACGCGCAAGAGTCCCGCCACAGCCTATAGCTGCAGCTTTTGTGCAAGGTACACAAGGCGGCAGCATCGAATCCGAAATAGACTTCAGCCCCTCCGTTGGTGTTATTCCTCCGCATCCAGTACCTTCGTCGTCTAATGGCGGTGCTACACTCGACTGGACTGGCTCTAATTCCGAGGACGAACGGGACAAACGTTGGCCACTGTATATCACAAAGCGGAGGAGTAAAGACAAATACCCCATCGGTGCTAGCAAGACGGTCGTTGAGAAGCAAGAATCTCTATACGCCGGTAAGTTTTTATCGGCCTTAACGAATGCTGCGTCGTGTTGAGTGCACGCGCTAGACAAGCTATCTACAATCAAGGCAAGGGCAAAGCCACATACTCTACGCAAGGCCAGTATCACTGCGGAACAGCTCCGAAGACGATATAATGTGATAGAGGATGCTGCAGATGCGTCGATGAATCTGCTTGGTGCTGCTCGATGGTATAGTCAGCGCGAGACCGTTTATCAGGCATCCCTGGACAACGCAGAGCCTCTCACCTGGTTGAAGCATCTACTTGACAAGCATGGCAACGGATTGGCATCCCGACTCCCTTGGCATCTCTCAGCACTTATACTCGAGGAGTATGCTCGGTCTCGCGGGCGAACGCTTCAGTCCATACCTGAGGATCGTATCGCCAACTCAACTCCCACTGTCGATACACCTCCTCAGGCGTCGAATGGCGCCTCCCCTGACAGCAAGCACAATAGCAAGTCTCCATCGAGTGACTCATGGTCGTGGACTCCGCCCTCGCAGCCACTCGAGCCGTCTTTGTCGAGGCGAAGGCAGGACTCCTCTGATGCTGGCCTCTCATTTGAGCCTCAAGTTGACTCGGGAAGATCGTCAGCGGGTGCAGACTCAAGACGCAGCAGTCTCGATCCAATCGGCCGCAGGAAACACTCGTTAGCACATGGAAGTGACTCTGCTCGGAGCTCTACACATAATGCGATTCTGGCTTCGGGTCTTGGATATAGCATGTCGCCCACAAGTGGCCGTATGCATCTACGAGAGTTCGCCAATCGAATACGGCGCAAAACTCACAATAAGAGCGACGACGGCCTGTCATCCGCGCGTAATTCCATCTCGGAGCATAGTCACGAAGACGAACCGTCTCCTACAAAAGTTCGGTCGCGCCCAACAAGCCTACATCTTCTTCCTTCTGCGGCTAGAGCTGCCGCTCATGACGAACATCCTGTACCCCCGCACTCAGCGTCAGAATACGGCTTGTCTAGCAGCGGAGAAGGGCCGCTCACCGCGAGACAGACATCTCCCTATATCCCATTCGATACTGCCGTCTCGTCTGCACAACTTTCGCGCGCTCCTTCTCCAAACCCTAGAACGCCCAGGCCACGTAGTAGACAACGCCGTCTGTCGCTGCCGTCGCTCACTCAGATGCTCCTTCGCGAGCAGGAGAAGAGGCAGCAAGTCGCAGATGAGGAACTGGAGCGTCGTGAATACGAACACAAGTCACAGTGAGTGCTACGTTGCTTGCTCAAGAAACGTGTCTCTAACGATGTACAAGGCTCCTTGATGATGCTATCATGCAGAATCAGCGGACACGCCTACTCCTTCAGAGAGTTGGAGGAAATATCCGTGAATACGAGCACGTTTTGTCGCGACTCTCCATGCTTCTCGGGATACAGCATACACCCATCCCTCTAGAGGTCCTCGAGGCTCTCAGCCACGACCCTGCATCTGTCATGAGCGGAACGAGACGACTGAAAAGTTGGCGTGCTATAGAAGATATTTGCGATCGTATAGCTCGTCAACGAGAGACGTTACGCTCATTCGCGACTTCCATCACACATGAAGAAGCCCCTTCGGGCACTGCGGACATCTTCGACGGGCCAGTTTTCTCGCTCTCCAGCTCATTGGACCAACTGGAGCATCATCGTCAACGGCTCGCGCAAGAGGCAGAGAAGGTCTTGCAAACGCTTGCCCACGTCAAAGAGACACATTCTACGGTCAAGAAACAGTACAACGACGTCACTGCCCATACGTCCCTCATCTATCCTCAGGTAAGATTCCGTTCACTTGAATCTTGCCGTGAAGCTTATGGTGTGGTAGCTGTCCCATGTCGTCGCTCTTGAAGAAAGTTACCGGAATAAGTACAAGCAATTCTGGGACCTTGGCCTTGACGCGTTGACACTGCTCCTGGACACGGTCACACCAGTCTGGCGAAATTATGGCAAGGTTATAGGCGAGGACGTGCAGGATTTCTTCATCATCCCATGGTATCGCAACGAGTTCACCGGCGAACAGAAGCGATACCCCATTACATCCTTACCGAGGCGGTCCGTGCGCCATTGGTTCGGCTTATTGCTCTTCTTTACCATCTTGCTCGGTGTCACCGCCCTCCAGATCGGAGGGGCCGTCTCTTCCACCCTCAACTACAACCTGCCCTGGATCACACATACAGGGTTCCGATGGCTCTTCACTCCCTTCTTCACTATCCTTCTATTTATTCAATGGACCGTAGTTCTTCTCGAGTGCTGCATTGTTCTCGCGGTGCTCTGCGTGGTGTTCTGGTGGCTGGGATGGGCCGTTAAGATATTTAGCTGATGGTTTTCACTTTGGGAAGTTGGCTGTACATCTGTTCGGCTCACAGTTCGCTTGGATATCGGAAATATGTACCATTTTTATACAGTCGTATACCTAGATCACCTCCCTAATATTACAATGCCATCGACGGCCAAACTTATCATCCTGACGGGCGGGTCCAGTGACTGAAGTGCGTGCCAGGCACTATAGGCGAATCAGCTCCCGAAGATGGCTGCCCTGCCCGATGAGAGGTCCCTGTTGACGAGGAGCCATGGGTTCGGCTTGGAACGCTAACCTCGGGAATGGGGAATCTTTTCGCCTCGATGCACGCGCGACAATACCCTGCAATGAGAGCTCAGCCATATCCCGCACAAAACAAATTGTAGGATAGCAGAATTACTCACCGCCGCCGTGCATCAGTTGCACATTAGATTTGAGACAGGAGTTGCAAGTTGGTGGTGGCTGTTCATACCGCGATTTTTTTCGCTTTGGCGGTGGTTCCGTCTGTTGAATGCGAGGCTGTGACGACTGTGGGGCCGTCAGGGGGGTGCCTGGGGTGGCCTGGAAAGTAGGGGATGAAGGTGAAAATGTCGCAGGCCAAGGGACTGGGGTAGTACTGATATAAGAGGGCGCGGCGGAAGGGGAGTGCACCATGGCGGGAGCAGAAATTGAAGCATACACTGTAGCAGGAGCAGAGAATGTAGGAGCGGGGGAGTATGCTCCAGCAGAAGCAGGGGGTACAGGAGCACTTGATTCGGTGTGAGAAATATGGTCGATAGGATGCGCCCCAGCTGTAAGTGCAGGGGGCGTATTGGCAGACACCTGCTGAGGAGCCATCTGAGCAACACTGAATGTGGAGAACTGCCCTCCCATCGAGGGAGGCGGTTGTATCGCAGGAGAAACTGGTATAATTGGTGCATTTGCTGGCTTTTCAACAGTCGATTTCCGTCGTGTATTTCTCCGCTTGGTCCGACCGCTATCAGCGTTGGCTGGCCTGATTGGTTTCATCGCATGCGGGGGTGCTACAGCCTGCTTATTTATATGTCGTGAGAAGAAAGATGGGTTCCAATGTTTTTAGTCTCACCGCGCGGACTATATCGAATAGCTCGCCATCTGGAAGTTGATGAGGCAAATATACTCGCGACGAAAGCTAGAAGACCCTCGTCAAACTTTGATTGACGTGAAATATTTGGGTCGTACTTGATTACATGTTGCTGGATCGAGAGGGTGGCTTGTAGATGACCAGCGTTTTAGCAGCTCAAACGTACGCTGAGTCAGACCTCGCCAGTGAAAAGTCACGGGCTGAGGAGAGGAGACATCGTTAGGAGTAGCAAGAGTCTCTTGTTGGCCGGACAACTGCAAGTCGACGCCTATCTGCTGTTGAGAATAGGGAAGCGTCGTAATGACCATGGCGTCAAACAGTTTGCCCCAGGGAGTCTCGTGGGCCCTTTCTAATTGCACCGAGCCTCTTGGAAAGATGCGCCTATCCAAAGACTTCTCTTTGAATTCAATGATGAGGTCCCAAGCACGGGGGCGAGGAGGTGCTTGTGTTGAGGAAGGGTTCGCGAACGCGCTAGGCACGTGGACATGTATTATTTCTGCAAGCTTCTTCGTGTCGGCTTCAGAAGGTTTATGTCTGCGGGCTTGCTCAAGTAGTTGGGCAAGATCGGGATTGTCAGCAGCAGCGGCAATGACGAGGCGCTCCGTCTCAGGTGTAACGTATCCCATCGTCTGGGCTATGGCATTCCGACCGTCCGTGTGGGTGTAAATGACCTCGAATAATGATGTATCGGGAAATATGTGGGGACCAACGGATAGTTCAAATTTGTCGTGTGCTTTGTACTCGTGAATGGGAATGTTGGACCCCGCTTGTTTCGAGCCCCGCTGCTTGGGTAGCTTGGGGAATGCAGACGAGAGCCATCTGTCACGAGCTGACCAATTCCAATGAGAAGTTGAATACGTAGCAAGAGTTTCAGAGCTTACACTGCTTCAAAGAGTGTAGTATTACCAAACTTCGTTTATCACCCTGAGCATGCAAGGCGGAATGTTCGAGGGTAGTACTACTCACCTGTCCGCGACGGAGCGCCATGGGGCGCGCTCTACATTCATACTCTGATCCTCAAGTTCCCATGCGGGACGATCGCCCACTGGAACAGGCACAATTCGAGACATAGTCTCCGTCTGTAGCTTCACTGAGGAGAAGGCCGGCGGTGGTGAGACGCGGGCTTGGGGGGAGACGCGCAGCTGCAATAACTCCATCAAGACCGCGTTCTATGGGCGCCTCCAGTTTCTTCTCATACAGTCATTGTCTAGAACAGGTTACATCTATATCTTGTTGTTGCTCGACATGTCGACGCGTGTCCGTACGTATACAGCCAACAAAGTATCTGTAAATCTTTGCTGACTTTCTGCGGACATATAGAAAAGGGAGGGACGGTCTTCAAGCCAGTCGCGAAACCCCGCCCACGCATGGGCAGCGAAGCTCGCCAGAGCTCGCACGCTCCTGAGCCTCGCGCATCTGCACCTCCGAATACTGGGCACAGTTCAACGCCTGCACCGGTTACATTTATGCCGCCGCCGTCGACAATACCTCAGAAACCTCCCTCGTCGGGTCCGGCGGCACAAGTTACGACAAGCCGTCCAACCTCTGTCCTCGCGCCTCCTGGCACATCCCCTGCTCGGAATACTTCTGCCACAAGTATTACTCCTTCACGAGATACACATCGCCCTCCCTCACTCCAAACACGTTCGATCCAACCCTCCCTTCCACTTGACTCGGCTCATAGCTCGCAGCTCGCACCAACGGTCATAAGTACGCCCTCGCGCTCGTCCTCTCGTCCCCCACATATAGTCCAAGCAGAACCTGTACCATTTGTGCCACATCACCACCCCGACCCCTACGCTGCCGCTCAAACCTCTTTCCTTGCCCTACCTGATCAGGACATTCCACTCGCTCAGCGTGGCCCCCACGACGTAAATGACGCACAAATTGACCCGGCACTCCTCGAAGCGGTTGTGACCGCTCTCCGCCACGTTGACGAAAGCCAGTCCGCACATGTCAGCGACACATTACAAGGACCACAGGGACCAACTCTGAGCAGCGATCTGGATGTTCCACCTCAGCGGAGACGTCAGTCACGAAATCGCGGGGCTACGGATCCTTCGGATGGAGGTTCGTCCGGCCCTTCCAAACCTCGTGGGCGCCGACGCAGGCCTTCTGCTGCAGGCGACGAAGACACGTCCTCGGCAGACACCAGGCGTCGCCGGAGTACACGACAACCCTCAGAAACCGGGGATGAAGAAAGCGGAGACGACTCTCGTCCGCGACGTAAGCGTGTCCGTCGCGCCCGTGCGCCCTCTGTTCCGCCTTTCGACATCGACGCGGACCCCGGCGAAGAGTTAGATCCCACCGCGGTTACCATGGCTGAGCTCTGCGACGATCTCGGACGGGGGAAAGTGAGCAGTAAGGCGGCACAGATTGTGACCAACCACGCTGCATGGAGAGCTGCGAACAAAGAGAAGCGTGCTCGACTGAGAGCTATTGCGGAAGCGAAGAAGTATGGTCGCAACCTCGAGGAGGAGGAGGAAGCTGCCGAAGGTGCTGGTGCCGCGGGAATGGCAGCAGAGGACGAAGAAAACCCCGCAGATGCAGTTGGTCAGCAAAACATAGAGGTCTCCTCTAGCCAAGTCACTAGCGAAGGTGCTAGCGACCAGAGAGGTGATGACTACGATTACACGCAGAACATGTCTACGAGTCGCTTCAATGTGCAAGTGCGCATTGGCCCCAACGGCGAAACGATTATCGACGAGGGCTCGCTCTTCGTCGACCGTCAAGAGGAAGACGACACGGTCGAATATACCCACATCGAAGAGTCTGACGCCACAAAGTTTGTTAATTCGATGACGTATAGCAAAAAGCTTCGTGGGTCACGCTGGAGTGCTCAAGAGACGGAGCTCTTCTACGACGTACGTTGCTGTAGTCACAATAGCGGTCATTGACATACTCACTCCCTGCTCGCTTACGTAGGCTCTACAGCAATTCGGTGAGAACTACGAGTTAATTTCGTATATACTCCCTGGACGAGACCGCAAGGCATGCAAGAATAAGTTTAAGGCGGAAGATAAGCGGAACTCCAACAGGATCAACTACTGTCTCAAGAACAGGATGCCATACGGTATGCAGATATTGTAAGTATCATGAGGGCTGTATTTATACTTCACAGACATGCAAACTCTTGCACGGATGACTGGCAAGGACTTCTCTGGCCCACCACCGATTATCAAGGCTCCAACTCCGCCCCCGGTACCTGATGAACAACCAGCTGACGCCGGGGATGCCGACGAGGATAGCACTCTAATGAGCGAACAGAGTAGGCCTCCTGTGGGAGATGACAGTGAGGAGATAATCGGCCTGGTTGACGAGTAGGGATTAAGTATTCCGGTATTCATATGGTGGATGTGTTGACGGGCTGGGGATTAGAGTTATCATGTTAGTGTAATGGGAAGATCGTAAGTAGATGGACCATCACTGTTCCATCCCCACAGGTGGCATTTTTTACCTTGTCAAGTTTAAAATTTGTTTACATGTCGAATCCACCACTCGCCCAATTAGCCGCGCACGCCCAATCAGCCGCACACGCCCACCATGATGAGATGAGTCCTTGCGGACACGAGTGAGTCTCTTGAGAGCGTTGGGTGAGTCTCTGGAGGGCGTCTGAATGTCAATAGTAAATGTACTTGACCGGAGTCTGCTCAACTGTAGGTGTACCGCCCTCACTGCAGCTGATTTTCGGCTCTAGCGCCAGCAGCCGGATCTACATTTATAGTAACTCAGGTGACAGGCTCGTCTTGGAGATGCATATTTCAACACGCCTGCTTTGAGACTATCATATTAGTGCTCAGACAATGTACTGTCTGAACAGCACTCAAACACTCGCAGGCATGTTTACAGAGGCTCTTCGGGAGCCAATCAATTTTTATTGATGGCTCGGATTTGCAGATGGTGATCTGCAACGTGGTTGCCTAATTTGTACTTGTTCAACTTCACCCTCAACTTCCAGTGGTACGGCTGGTGCATGACCGGGCATCGTGCAAAGCCAGATGATCGCAGCATTCTCCATCAAGATGCACTTATAATGGCTCAATCCAAAATCAATGAGCTCACATGCAAGTGGCATGCCTGCGAAGCGGTGTTGAACTCTTGGTGGACTCTCAACTTGGTGAGTCTCTCGTTTATCTGCTCTTGGAACTCTTGTGTATTTGGAAGTAGTCAGATTTGAGTAGCTGGTAAGCTATATGCTCTGCAGCTGGATTCCGACTTGGATGAATCCTTGACATGATGTCCAATTTGTTTGCCCGCATAACAGTGGCATATCTATTTTTCATGCTATAACAGGAATGCCTATAGCTAGAGTGCAATCCCTTGAACAAGGTTGTACAGACTGTCTTCTGAGTTCTGTGTTACAATCACACGACATCAGAGCACAGTCTACACAACTTTGGTCAAGTGATTGCATTCTAATTCTAGTCATATGCCTGCAAGCGGCAAACCAGTATGGTTTTTGACCAACAGTTCATCTGCGGTCTTTTTGTGCTTGCATCTGCCGGT
>KN840458.1:106315-143179 GCA_000832265.1 Phlebiopsis gigantea 11061_1 CR5-6 | reverse complement strand
CGGCCAACGCGTCGCGGTGCCCTACACGCCGCCCCGCCGTGCGCCGCCGCGGTTCGTGCCGCGCACAGAGAGCCCAGAGACGGACGTCGCGTTCGCCCCGCTGCCCTCGCCCCGTGCGCCGACGCACGCCGCGCCGCCGATGCTGCTGGCGGACGTCGGGCACCGCTCGCGTGCGGACGCGGACGCCGTCGGGGCGATGCTCGCGTGTGCGGCGGAGGACGTGCGGCTGCTGAGGACGCTGAGGCCGGACGCGGACGAGGAGAGCGTCTGCGAGAACTGGCTGTCGCGTGCGCCCGAGAAGCCCACGGCCGAGCGCAGAGCAGAGTTGGAGGAAGGCGCGTCGAAGCACTACTCTGGGCGGAAGAGGAGTGGCTGGTCTTCGTTCGCAACGGCGTTCAACGAGGCGAAGGCGAAGGGGCTTGTCGATGGTCTCGGACAACTACCGACGCGGGGCAACACACCGAACGTATAGGAAGAAGAGTTAAAAAAGAAGGGCCCAGGTGTTTGTCGAGTACTCAGTTGACATGACTAGGTACCTTGCACTTGAACTATGAAGGGCGGAGGGGCCGGAGAGATGGAGACGCACGCGGGCGAATTAGTACTTTTCTTTTCTTTTGCTTTTCTCTCAATTTCTTGGTCGCACTCAGATTTCTTGTCAATTCGCGTTTCATTGTTTCCGCAAATGCACAGACGTAGAGCTATCTGCTCATTGAAACCCTCCCCACCGCTGTGTGAGCCCCAGCCCACGCCGAGGCTCACTGCACCGAGCCAAAGCCAGGAATACAGTTCTGCAGCGCGAGCGCCGTGCTCCCGCTGCGCATGTAGCAGATCTTGGCCGGGACGCACTGGCCGGTGCACGGCTGCGTGAGGACAGAGGTCTTGCCCTGGAACGTCGTGAACGTCTGCAAAGCAACGACGTACGTCAGCCGTGTGACCGATACACCGACGGGTGGGACGCACCTCGACGAGCGAAGGGTCCTTGTCCATCTCTATATCGATGCGTCAGCACGGGCCGTCGACGAATGCAATGGAGACGACGCACGCTCGGTGACCAGGTGCCACCAGGTGCCGTTGAGCGGGTCGTTCGGGCCCCAGCCCGTGATGTTCGCGCCGTACGCCTCGCGCGTGCTGTACTCGAGCTCGAACGTCGGGCCGAACTGCGTCTGCCCGTCGAGCGCGGGGAACGTGGCGACGTCCGCCATCCAGCTGTCGTTGCGGTCAGTAATGGCGGGTCGAAACCGGAGACGGTGGACTTACGTGTAGGCGTCGAGGATGTCGAAGGTCTGGTGCAGGTTTTTTTGTCTCAGCGCCGACGTGAGAAAGCAAGAACGGAACGCACCGAAGAATCGACCTCGTACATGCGGAAGCCGGAGTTGAGGTTCGTCAGTGGCGTCAGCGAAGGAGTGATCTCCAGGCGACACTGTCAATATAGGGTTCGGCGTGATCCAGCGGTAAGCATACCCAAGACGACACCAACGCAGTGTCGCGGTTCTGAACGGTGCCGTTGTTGGTGTAGAAAATCTGTACTCAATTTCAGTGACGCCGAGTGCGGTAGTTTCGGGTATTGACGCGTACGGAGAGTGCATCTTCGTGCGTGTGTCCCCAGAAGATGTTCGCGATGACGTGGGGCGAGAAGCGATCGACGCTATCGGTCATGTGAGACCGCCGCCGCGGACGTTCGCGAGAAAAAAACTTACATCTGATAGACTACGCAGCCGTCAGCACACACAGCACCAGCCGAAGCGGAGATGAGGAAGCGCACAGAGATCTGTGGGGTTGCCCAGCGCGTTGCCGCCGTCCCAGCCTGCGAGGACGTGGCCCATGATCCAAACTACAACACCTGTCAGCAAATGGTTTCGAGCGCGCGAGAACGCCGCCCTGACCTCGGTCGCCGGCGTCCTCGGCGTCCTGCAGCTCGTCCGTCACGAAACGCAGCATGCCGGATGGGTCGTGCGAGGTCATGTTGATGTAGTTGAACCAGTTCGCGCTGCGCCGCCTGTGAGGCGCCCTCCACAGGCAGCGAAACGGAACGCACTCACTTGTACCCTGTATACAAGGACGTCAGCGTCGAGAAGGAGATGAGGGCGGTGGAGTACGCACACATGTCGGTGTTGATCGTAATGATCCTGAGGCCGTCCGCGCGACGCACCATGTATGCCGAGTAGTGCGCGCGGGCGAGGGTGATCGCGGACTCGGGGAGCCACTGTTCGTGCTGCCACAGACCGGCGAGGTGGTCATAGTCCCTGTCCCAACAGCGTCATTTTGCCCCTCCGTAAACGAAAACATGGCGCAACCCACCACTGGAACTGATCGGCGAGGGGAGGCCCCAGTGCGTGCGGCGCGTCCTGTGCCCTGGTAAGACCGTCAATGAGGACAAATTCCGAGAGCAAAGGAGACTGACTGATTATAGGTATCGTGGTTGCCGAGTGAAGCATACACAGGGCCAGATCCGAGTTGCCGCTTGTACAGGTCATAAAGAACCGTCTAAACGCATGTCAGTCCAGCGATCCCAGTCGCTCTAGAACTGAGCACATACCTCGGTGTACTCGATATATTCCCTGCTCTCCCGTCAGCTCTTTCAGCGTACTGGATAATCTGCGCGAACGCACCTGCTCAACTGGTGATCCGGGTCGTGAGAGACCAGATCGCCCGTGTAGACGGTAAAGTCAAAGCCGGTGTGCTCCGTGCCCGTGAGGACGGGGATCGACTGGAGGCCGGCGAGGACAAGCGAGAACGGCGAGTCGCTGTCCAATGTGAACAAAAAGAAGACCAAGAAGGCGCGAAACGTCGCACCAGAGGAAGGAGCCGTATCTCGGCGCGGGGAGGCTGATGTTCGGAAACGTCGCGTCGTTCTTCACGTTGCTGCGGCAGCAGAGGCCGGTCGTGCAGTTGGCCTCGGCGCCGTTGTCGAAGCCTGGCGCACGCGTGCTGTCAGTGGCGCGGCGGCGGCGATAACAGAGGGCGCAACGCACGGGGGTCGATGTGCACGTCCGACAGGTGCAGCACCTTGAGCCGCTTCCCGCTGGGCGTCTTGGGCGGGGGCAGCGGGCTGGGCTTCGGCTTGGCGAACCAGCCCGTGATGTTCAGCGGCGAGACCGGCGGGATGGGGCACACGCCGTTCGCGAAGTTGTGGCAGAGCATCTGGCGCCCGGTCGTCAGCGGCCAGACGTTCCCGGCGGCTGGGACGGTACGCACCTGGCCGTCGAACCCTCCCACGTCCGCGTTCGCGACGACCTGGGTGACGACCGCGCCGATTCCGAGCACGCCGAACATGGTGTCGCAGTCGCTGTTGAAGTTGAAGGCGTGGCAGATCGCGACGGCGAGTGCGGGCCCCTGCTCGGGCGCGGCCATCGCGAGGAACTTGCCCACCTCGAGCGCAGCCTGGCATTTCGCGCAGGCGCTCGTGAGGAAGGAGTTGTTGGCGAGCGAGAGGATCTGCTCGACGGCGTGCGCAAAGAGCAGGCTGTCCGATGCCTTGTTGGGCAGCGGGTGCGGGTCCTTGGTGTCGTTCTGCCCAGGATATCTCGTGAGCGGAGATCTGGTATGTGAGATAGGAGAGAAGTACTTGAGGGATGTGGACCGGGTCCGTCAAACTCTCCGGGAAGATCTTGTGCTACAGCGCCACGTTAGAATCTATGGTTCTGAGTGTGATTGCATTGGGGATCTCACCAGGACAGGGTCTGTGATGACGGGCTGTGGCTGAGCGGAAGTCGCGGTTGGGTTGTTGTAGTACGAAGAGTACACGGACGAGGGAAAAACGCCGGTGACGGCAAACGAGGACGGACCGAGGGAGACACCCGCTGCAGCGGCACCCGACGCCATTCGCGCGGCCAGGGCCAGGAGAAGGAGAGCCAAAGAGCGCATGGCGTCGATTCGCTGAGGACTCGCGGACGCTAGGAGAGGACCTCGCTCACAGCGAGCCATCCATTTATGTATCTAGCATCGCCGTGTGAGTCGCAGACGTCGAGAAGGACGAGAGGGAGAGTATAGGACGAACGTGCGTGTAGTCTGGCTGCGTCAGGCTGCTCAGCGTTCTTGATGCGGCCACAGTTTCGTGCCATGATCTGGCCGCACTGTGAGGCTCGAGCACGTTCGCCCGAGGCGCACCGTTGATTCACACAGAGCCTTGCCCATGACTCGAGGCAAGCCCGCGCCGCTGGAAAGGATCATTGCAAAGAACGCAAGCAAGTACGTTCTCCTCGTCACGTGGCAAGCCTGTAATCGAGCGCAGACCAGCACAGTGAAGCCCACTCTTTACCGCTTTCCTTTCTACCATCATATTTTCCCTTGCACAGGAGCTTCAAGTACAGTATTCATCATTATGTCGGGCGCCGCATAGAGTAGATATGCATGCTATGGACTAGAAAGAGAAAGGGACCTTGAAGAGAGACGGGAAATACTACGAGATGGTATGGGCTATCAAATAATAACGCGGCAGCACGGGTACAAGTAGTAGGTGTGTGGAGTACGACAATGGGGAATAAACACTCCGCATACTGATGCGGAAATAACCTTCCAGTAGGGCGCTGTGTGAAACGTCCGCCATGAAAGTAATGTGGTGGACGTCGGTCGACGGAGGACCGCGCGAGGTAGGATGAGGAGGGTGAGTGGGTCTGCGGCTGCTCGTGCTTGCACGGGACGACGGCGCTGCTGACGTCGGGATGTTGGCTAGGGTGGCGGGGCTCACGCTGCTTTCGGCAGCGGGGCGGCTTTCGACGGGGCAGCTTTCTGCACCGCGATCTTCCCGTCCGTGCTCTGCGCATTGCCCTGCCTCTTGGTCCCCTTGGACGACGCCTGCCCCCTCGACCTCGCCTCAGACATCCGGATGGACTCGGTCCACAGCTTCAGGGTGTAATCGTGCAGCGATCGTGAGTAGAGCACAAACGGATCGGTGTCGGCGGCGGCGCGGCTAGGATGGGTGGTGTACATGGCGGTCGTTGCAGCGGCTGTAAGGAATCTGAGCGGACGGTCAAGAACCCCCTGCAGGTGTGCGGATAATCGGTGCAAACGAACCGAGAGCGACCCGCTGGTCTGAATGGCGGATATGTGCAAGCTGTATGGGAGACTGGCCGCGGAGGTGTTCGGGGACGAGGACTGGTGGCGGTTGTTACCCTGGACTGGCTTTTAGGTGGTCACGCGTCGGAGCCCCAAGAGCTTCGCCACCTCCACCTGTCGGCATCGGACTGCCCCTCAACACCTAAATTTCCCTCGCCCGGGTCGGTTCTAGGATTGATAGCAGAAACATGCGCGCGTTGATTGCCTCGTCATGTTCGCCGCCGTCGTCTTTTCATTCTCAGACGAATACCCATGCCTCCTGTGTGCGCATAGCCCCAGCCACGGACGACACGCGTCCCCCGTTACTCGCCCCGCGTTCGGGCCAGCACAAATTTCTGGGGGCCGTAGGCAGCCTTTGGAGACCGGTGCATCCCATATTCGCATCGGCACCCCCGATCCTATGAACAGCCCCCACATCAGATCTCCGATTAGCTCGTGCGCGCCACCACGCCCGGTCGCTCTCGTCATCGAGATCGTCATCCGTACATACCAGGGAGGGCGGCGGCGCGACGCGTGGGAACACGGTATTTGGACCCCGGGCATAGACACGGCCCGCCCGCAGGATATGAGGACCCCCAATAGTGCTGTGCATGTGGTATATCCCGGTGTATTGGCCCGGTGTGCAAGACATGCGCAGGCCTCGCGGTGGCCGGGCGATTCGCAACGCGGCGCGGTGTACCAAAGTGGAAACCATGAACTTCTCGGTGATAAAATGCGTGAAAATATAATACACAAGGTCTTACCGTGAAACACGAAACACTCTCTTCTGTACCACACACTGGAGAAGAAACACTGCCATTTACCTGGCGTAAAAACCTGGGGGACGAAAAATTAGAATGCCCCCGATGTTGGCAGGTTCCGCGCGTCCAAGGCAGGTATGTTGCGGTGCACTAAACACAAGCTGTGGGCACTTTGCTCCTCTGGATCTCCATCGGCATCATCTCCACTGGAGCTCGTAAGCTCTTGTCTGTCATATCTGCAAGCCAACAGTCTGTGAAGCGGGTAGTTCTGGGTGGAATAGAGAGGCATGGTCCAAAGAAGCTTGCACATTTGAACGTACAAAGTACAACAACTGTACGCGAACTATCCGTGTCCGAAGAGGCCGAGTCTAAAATGCTGGTATCTAGAATACACACACTAGACATCATATTCATCACTGGTCGTCTCAGAATAAAAACAAAATATGGAGCACACGAAACACCTAAGAGGTGAAGCAAGGTCAGATATGAAGCAAGGAAAAGATCTAGCGGGTATCAGTGTCCAGAGGGCGAGGTAGCTGGCCGCGGGGCCGTGGGCGAGAGCGAGCGGCGGTGGGGCACGTCGTCCTTGGAGCGCACGTCGAGCGCGACGTGCAGGTTGTGGTACTTCTGGAGGTCGTACGCCTCCGAGCGGCTGATGTTGCCCGCGTCCTTGGGCAGCCAGATGACCGGCGGCGGCGCGAGCAGCTCGGGCGCGTACAGGATGCCGGCCATCTCCTCCGCGTGGTCCGCGAACGGCAACGACGGGAGGTGCGGCGGCGCGTCGGGGTGCGTGCGCGCGGCGCGCTCGGTCGCCGTGAGGTCGTCCAGGTTTTCTGTCTCTGCAGAGACGCGAGTCAGTGAGCAGGCAGCGCACAGGTACTGTAGGAACGGCGTACCGAGCGGGACAGGCCCGCGCTGCTGCGACGGCGAGGGCATGACGGCGAGCGTGAGCGACATCATCTCCAAGATGGACGCGAACGACCCGCGCAGGCGCGTGTTGCGGCCTGAGCTGACGAGGCTCGTGCTCTCCTCGTCGACGTCGCGCGGCGTGGTCGGCCGCGCCGCACTCGCGAACGTGCCGAGCGCGTCCTGCGTGGCCGCGGCCAGCGTGCGGCGCCCGGGCAGCCGGGTGCGCCATGCGCAGTAGCCCTCCACGACCAGCACGACGAGCAGCGCGGTACCGCAGAGCACGCCGCCCTCGATCCACACCTCGCGGCTGAGCAGGATGAGCCCGAGGACGAGCGGCTGCAGCGCGACGAGGGTCCCGAAGCGCTTGATCATCCAGATCTGCAGAAGGCCCCCCGTCTGTGCCCGTGTCCGTCCATAGACGTAACCAGTCAGGAAGCGGTGAGCTATAACATTAACGTCAGTTATGGACCCCTCTTCAGAGATGAATTGTGTACGGACCGATCAGCGTTAATAGAAGCAGGAGCACCGCTGCGGGGGCGACGAGCGGAAAAATGAGCGAGAACGTCGAAGCCAGGAGGACGGCCATCACACAGCACGCGACGGCGTAAATAGGGTTGTAGCTTCTGGGGTACACCGCTGTTAAACACATTTAGTCATCTACACTAACCGATGTATTGCAAACACGCTTACCTCTGAACCTTTGCCGAGGAGTGATAGCAGCCTTCTCTTCTCGCAACACGCGCCAAAGGTGGAATGGTTGGAGCATGAGCAAGGCAGGTGCTATGATGGCGACGTTTATGATCAGAGCCATTGCAAATGCGCCCATATAGATCACTCCGTTCGCTACAGTAGATGACTGTGCGACCGAGGTGCTGAATGCGTCGAAGGCGAACAGGACAGCCCCAACGGTGAACAGCCAGGCGCCAACAACAATAACAAGCATGTAGAACACCGTTTTGAACACGGTGATGCGGGTGCCAGACAGAGACACGATGCTTCTCAGTTGTGCGGAGTCTGGCGTGTGCGAAAGGATGAGTCGTGTGACACACGACATTTGTAAAGAAGACTTACGATTGACCACCATGACGGCGACACTGACAAACAGCGTGGTAGCTACAGAAGTAGCCAGACATATGGCCACCCCGGCACCGAAGTTGTTACCGCTGGCAATGGGCAGGAAGAAAGTAAGGTAGTGCGCGAAATTCGGAGCCGCGGCAACTGATAAGCCTGCAACAGCAGTGACTGAACAAAGGCGTTAATAGGGGTGAAATACCAAGAGAAAAGCGAAACGCAGGACGCACGGCAGATACCAAGCAAGATTCCCACCGTCACTACAATGATCCAGTACGCCAAGGTACGCAAAGCACCGCCCTCATTCTGCAACTCGTCCCACCGAATATCCTCCTTTGCCCGCCCCTCAATGAGCTGAATGCCATGGATGTAGCGCAGACCACGGCCGACCATGAGCCAGCCCTTGATTCTTGCACCGTCAGCGATGTCATTGTAACACTCGCGCTGGATCTCGCTGATTTCGTTATTTATTGCCTTCAGCTTCGCCCGCCACGCATTAATGTCTGCATATATGCGGCCCAGATCGTCATGGTCGAGGCCGGAGAGCGGTCGCACAAACGGCCCTCGTGGTTGGATACGAAGATGCGGAGGCGGCTGCTCTTCAGGCTGCTCTGGTGCGTGGCCGCGCAAGGGGAACGTCTCGCGTCGGTCCTCGCTCGGCTGGGCAGCACGTTTCTGTCGTGGCGGACGCGGTCGTCTGCGTGGCGCGGGCGCTGGCACGTCGTACTCTTCTGCGTTATGGAACGCCTCAGGAGCCTCGTTCATGATGTCTACCCAGTCTTCCCCGAGCTCTGCGAGTTCTTCCTCCTCGCGTATCGAGTCGCCAGGCTGGTGGGTCCACCATTGATGAGGAAGCAGATCCTCGTTGAAGGCCGCCGTATCCCAGGAAGCATGTGTGCCCCCAGGGCCATATGGGGCTGCGTCTGGAAGAGGGGATTCGGTGAGCGGGACAGGTCCTAATTGGCCGCCCTTTTCTACCATGACTTGACTGCCAATCGGTAATCGGCCGTACGCGACTGAATCGCGATTAACCTCTTGGAAGCGGGAGCCGATCACGCGCTGGTTGAACGATTCTGCCAAGCTGGGACCACCAGCTTGCGAACTTGACTCGGCGACGCCTTCCTCCGTAAACTGGCCGCCGCTAACGCCTTCTACGTTGCGCAGTTTATAGTATTGAGAGGGCATCACGTACGAGGTCGGGGGAAGGGATGAGGAACCAAAGGCGGGATTACGGCCTCGTCGTCTGCGGTGCTATAGAAAGTGGCGGTCAGATTGTCATGCCCTCTGCCGTAGATACAACCTTACCGTAGAGTTCCCCAGGGGACGCGGACGGCTAATTTCAGGCTTTGGTGGTACAGGTGGGGGCTCGTCTTTGGGTGGAGGAGGAGGTGGCGCAATGTAGAAATCGGCGATGGAAGGATCCGGTGTTGATAATTTGAATGAAGTGATATACCTTGTCTCAGCTATCTCGAGCTGTTCTAATATCGCGTCTCGTTCGTCAATGAGAACAGCGAGGTGCGCCGTATCTCTGACCGTGAAAATGTAAGCAGGGAAGTGTTGCTGACCCAACGGGAAAGACTGACCCGATTGAGAAGAGAGTTTGAATGTCAATCTCGAGTTGAGCCTTCTCCTCATTATTCCAGTCGTGGTTTCGTCTCCTCCTCCGTGAACGAGAGTTACTGGCACCACTCGTCGCGTCGTTGGACTCCAGAGAATAGCTAAGCCCAGACTTGACAAGAAAATCCTTGAGACGCTTCTCCCCCCATCCTACAAAACCTGGAGCGTGGCGGACGCTCAGCCAGCCCATCTCCAGCCCCTGGCATTTGACGGACAACCAGCGCTTTCGATAGGCTACCAGCCTGTTGAATTCGCGCAGTATCACATGCAGCGCAGGCAGAACGCCCAACACGATCGCCAACACGGTCAGAATGATGATGCGCGTCTTCACCTCCGGCACGCGATCGTGGCCATCGATGATTTCGCGCGAGGAGAGCGAAGAGACGAAGTCGGTACGAATGTTCACGTTCCCCGTGTCGAGTAGGCGCAGTAGACGAAGTAAGCTCAAGTCTTGTAGAACCGAGTACGCGCCGGTGAAGGTAGCAGGCGCGTTCGAATGGGCGAGACACGGGGTGTCGACAAGGTACAAGGGGAGAAATCCGGCCAGGGAGAAAAGCGACCACAGCAGGGTCATCCGCAGGCATAACCAGAGTGCTCTTTGGCTGAGCAGCTCATCCGAGGGGAACAACTGGGCGTCGCGCACAGACGAGCGTCCCGCGTCCGAGACGTCCGAGGGCACAGGCGGCACGAAGGGAACGTGTGGAAACAAAAACGCCCAGAATGAACGACCGAGCGGTTTGGGTCGCAAGCTGTGCGCCTTCCGTCAGTGTAGTGTCGTTAGGCAGCAGGCTGAGACACACGCACTCTTGTTGGACAAACCATTCTCTTGCAGCGTACACTTGACGATATCGGGGACGTAGGATAGCAAACAAGGTCTCCGACATGGTCAGTACCATACACACGCGATCGAAGAGAGCAACACTCACCCACAGCAATAGTCCAACCACACACGACACGACCACGGTCGAAATCAGTCCTATTGACTGAGCATCAATCCCTTCTCCAATGCATACAGGATCGACCTGCAGGTCCGACAAGGCGGTCTGGAAAGCAGGCAAAGCAGAAGCCATCTGGGTTGTCGTGTAGGTAGTCTGACTGAAGGTAGCGACTGTGGTTTGTGCTTCGGATATGGTAATAGGTAACGACGAATTGACGGTAATAGGGATCGCACTTGAGTTTACACTGGTAGAGGTGGGTGTCACAGAAGTTGAAGCAGAGTCCGTAGATGTTGTCGAGGCAGGCAAAGATGTCGCCGGCTGAGAGGCAATGGAAGAAGGGGTGTCGATTGGAGCAGATGGGCTGGACGAAGTTGACCACCAGAAGTCATGAATAGCAGTATCGTAACGGGTGTCTTGAGCGCGTCGTGGGTAAGCCAAATGAATGATTGCAGGCGTTTCTCTAGTCATGAAACCCCAAAGCGGGGAAAGTACGTAGATCAGGGAGACAGAAGAGATTCGTGAGACGTGGTGGAAGGCAAGGGCCGGAACGAGCGAAGCGACCTGAGAACGGTCCTCCAGAAAGCATGCACCCTTGCACACCACCTCCATCACATCGAACATACTTGCCTCTTCCGGTATCCCTTCCCACGTTCAGCCAGTCGCAAAGCAGCCTAGCAAAAGGCGCGAATTTGTTTACTGTGAAGTACAGAGGTGATATAATCCGCGTTCAACGGTGACAAAGGAGTGTGAGCGGCATGGAAACCAAATACAAGACGTCGCTCGCCAGAGGAAACCAAAATTCGCAAGTCCGGGCGCGTTCTTCCGCAAAATCGCCGTCCCGGCTTCAGGTTCATGAATGCGCTTTGATTGTAATGTGGTCTGTATCTAAACGTGAAGAAACCATCAGCTCGAGTGCGGGTATCCATGGGAGCGATGGCGTACAGGAGGACCAACTTCGACGCTATGAAGGCTCGACTACTAACAACACTCCGTCCTTTTCTGTTAGCACCGCACGGCTCCCTAGCCATGGCGGAAGCTCTCCTTCTACAACCGGAGAAGGTGGGCTGCGGCCTTTACATGACCAGAATAGATTTCGTCTCTTTGAGTCTTTATGTGAGGCCTTCTCAACGTGTGTAGATATAGGGTTGATAACCTCGAAGTCTACCGGCACAGCCGACTTGCTTGGTATGCAGCCCATGCGAAACGCCTAGGTAAGTCAGTAAACACTTTAGACGGTGTCAAGGGACCTTACAAGAGGTGGAAAGCAAGGAAAGTAAGGCAGAGATGCAGGCGCGGTTTCGTTAAATACTACACAGCAGCAGCGTCCGGTGGACCGGTGCCCCCCTGAGCTGATGAGGTGTTGCGAAGGCTTGAGATTGTTGCCCGCACATCTTCGTCAGAGATGTCATCTCACGAGTGAACAGAAGATCAAGGGTTGTCATTGGGCGACATAGGCTGGTTTCTGATTGGTGAGCATGCTAGTGTTAAATGAAGTGCGAACTTGCAAGCGTCGCGCGGGCTCATCGAGCGTCTGTATGGATTGATGCGTACATCATCCCGATGGGGTAGTCGCCACGTGGAGCCGACACGCTTCCACCAGTTAACGTTGTAACCACTGTGTACCCGCTCCTTGACTGCTCTTACTACGTTGGCATCCCGCAAAGCAGACTAATTTAGGGGTCGTTTAGGATGGCGAGCAACGCCCTCAAACAGGTGTGTAGCTACGCATGTGGGCATTGTTCGCACACGCCCAACTCTCGTCAATAGGCACACACCACGCCGCCTACCCTGCAGCAAGCGCAAACCAATGCTTTGCTGACCCTGCTGAATCTCAACGACCCTACCGACACCTCCTCCACCACCCTCTCCCATATCGTCAAGTCTACTGCTCCCACCACTAAACCGTCCAGCCCTCCAGGCCCTCCCGTCTGGAAGGTGCTGATCCTTGACCAGTACACTAAAGACATCCTGGCAACGGTACTTCGTGTACAAGATCTACGCGATGTAGGAGTAACACTACATGTGTAAGTATGTCTCATAATGCTCTCTGGTAGCGTACCAATATTTTCTAGGCAGCTTCATTCCGCCCGACCACCACTGGCAGACGTTCCTGCTGTTTACTTCGTGTCTCCGACGCTAGCAAACATCAAACGGATAGCCTATGATTTGGAGAAGAACCTTTACGAGTCCTTTCACTTGAACTTCGTGGAACCCCTTCCAAGAGCTCTCTTGGAAGAGCTCGCCGCTGCGGTCGCCCGGGATGGCAGCGGTGAGCTGGTGGAACAAGTCAGTGATTATTATCTCATACGTCTGCAATGACTAAGTCTCGACTTGTGTAGGTCGTTGACCAATACCTCTCCTTTATTGCTCCTTCACCGTCGCTCTTCTCTCTGGTGCCACCTCCGGCAGCTACTCCTTCCACTACCCCTGGAACACCAGGTGCATCCGCACCTCCGACCGAGGTTCACTACAGTTATACTACCCTCAATTCTCCATCTTCCACTGAGCAAGATATTGAGGCTGAGATTGAGCGGATAGCCACTGGCCTGTTCAGTGTCGTCGCAACCATGGGTAAGGTCCAACTTCTTTCATTGTAGAATATCTCTAAAGTGTTGTCCAGGTCATGTTCCGATTATTCGTTGCCCTCGAGGCAATGCAGCTGAGATGATTGCGAAGAAACTCGAGCAGAAGATCAGAGATGCAATCTTGTCTGCGTCCCGATCACACACTCCCTCGATATTCTCTCAAGATACTACAGGTCTATCAAACCTGCAGAGACCATGTTCGTTTAATCACTACCTTGCTACGGCAGCGGCTCATATTTTCTCTAGTGCTGCTCTTATTGGACCGGAACATTGACTTGGTACCAATGCTGTCACACGGCTGGACGTATCAAGCCCTTGTATCGGACTGCTTGGAGATGAAGCTCAACAGGGTTGTCGTCACACAGCCACAGAAGAGGTCTTACGACCTGGACTCTAAGGACTTCTTCTGGGCAAAAAATGCGGCAAACCCTTTCCCCCAGGTTGCCGAAGACATCGACACCGAGTTGAACCGCTACAAGCAAGATGCAGCTGAGATCACACGTTCGACAGGAATAAGTGATGTCAACGATATCGCCCAAGCGTATGTAATCCCTTTATGTGAGGCGATGAGTTGTTGGACCATTGTTTTAGTGACCTATCCGCAAACACTGCATATCTCAAGACAGCGATTACTGCCCTACCAGAGTTGACGGCACGGAAAGCGACTCTCGACACTCATATGAACATTGCGACTGCGCTCCTGGACGAGATTAAAAAGCGTGGCCTGGACGAACTGTTCAGCACCGAAGAGGCCATAACAAAACAGGCCCGTGTTAAGTACACTTGTGCTCATCACGATACTCATGTCTTTCCTCTAGACCGTCCAAACAATCTTGGAGACATTGAGGCACCCGAAGTCAGACGTCGCCCCTACGGCTGCAGACAAGCTTCGCCTCGTTCTCGTGTTCTACCTCTCATCACCGGACAACGCCATCTCCAAGGACGACGTCGTAGAGCTTGAGAAGGAGCTCAAGGCCGCCGGCGCGGACGTAGCCGCGTTTGAATACGTCCGTCGCACTCGGGAGATCTCACGCCTGACCGTGCCCACGGCTGTCGGTGGGTCATCCACCCCCATCATGGGGGGCACGCCAGGAGGCGAGCTCTTCAAGGGCTTCAGCGCACTCGGAAACAGGCTCATCAAGGACCGTGGTCTCGATAATTTGATCAGCGGCGTGAAGAACTTCCTGCCTGCGAACAAGCTGCTCCCTGTGACAAGATTGACGGAGGCGCTCATGGACTCGTCGTCTGCGTCGAACCAGTCGCTACAGGAGACCGATGATTACCTCTTCCTCGATCCTCGTGCGCCCAAGAACCCCAACGCTGGCCTTGGTATCGGTGGTGTGGGTCCGGGTGTTGCGGGCGGCGCGGGCAGCGGACGTTCGCGGCGCATGGCCTTCTCTGAAGGCGTGGTCTTCGTCGTTGGCGGTGCTGGATACGTCGAGTACGGAAACTTGGAGGAGTGGGCTCAGCGGACGGGGAAGCGAGTTACCTATGGTGGCACGGAAATTGTTGACCCTGGAGGCTTCATTCGTATTCTGGAAAGCTTGGGGAAGAGCGCAGCCTGATTTTTACGTTTTGATTGTTCTTATATATTTATCCGGATACCTGTTGCGCGCATAACATGGAACCTTACAGACAACTGCCTGGATTCAAGTCTACTATGAGTTGAGAGCTACGTTAATGCGTACTTCGGTGCTAAGTATGATACAGAGGAGGTCTAGCTATCGAGAGCCAACTATCAGTTTACTTCTTCCGATTCTGCATGGTAAGAATTTGAACAAGGCGAATGCTAAAGATCGATGTCAATTTTAGGCGACTGAGTTCATATAAAATTACTGACAAAATATTGATCATATCTAACTCGAGACTCAGAGACTCCTTGACGGCGTCCCGAGGGATGACTCCACTCTCGGCCAGGCGAGCATTGTGCAAAATCTTCTGTGTACTATATCGTTCCTTAGCAAGGGCTGCATGACTGAAAATATATCGGAGCATACTCGAAGAGAACAAATCCACTGAACACGGCCAGACCGCCGTAAAGTGAAATAGCCTCTGTCACGGCCAGACCACGTAGGCCAAGTGGCAGGACCATCGGTGCGAGAGAGCTGAGAGCAACAACGGTGACACCAGCCAAGAGAGGACCACCCCAGTAGAGGTATTTGTCGTTCCTACGAAAGTGCATGCTGAGGGCCGACGCTTGGACGAGAGTTATGGAGGACGTACTTGGCTGTTGCACCGACATAACTAAGGGATCCAACGACACCACATGTATAGATAGCTGCGCGTGAAAGAATGGCTGGGCTGAGGAAGAAAAGAGGGCTAAGCGTTGCAGCCTGGAATCCGTTGAAAGCGAGCCAGAAACCGTGTTTGAGGAGAGGCCGATCCGGAGAGGTCATCATAACACCCAGCATGGAGCCGATGGACCCGACCAGACTAACACCAAGGACGACCCATGGGTTTGCTGACATGATGCGGACGGCGGCTCCGGAACGGAAGAGAGAGCGTGCACCGAGGGCTGTCAAAACGAGGCCTCCGCCGGTGTATTTGAACGTGTCGTGGAGATACGACCGTTCGGCGGGACTCAACGAGTCGCGAGTCTCGCGATTGAAGAAGCCATTAACAACAACGATTGTTCCGGCAACGGCACCCTGGCGCAATGTGATTGCAGTGAGTACCACGACCACAGTACTCGAGTAAACTGGGCTACTCACGGCAGTAATAGCAAAGCGCCTCCATGACTGAGCCTGGGTCGGACGGGCGGCGACTGGCGAGGAATCGGTCAGGAATGTCCTTGAAGAGGACCTAGAAGACAGTAGGAGGGGCTTCGATGTCGACTGGGTGGGCTTGAGGATGTTCTGCCGGAAGAGACTGAAGTGTCGGATGGTGGATGGCGCGTGAACATTACGAGCTAGCGATGCCGTTGGCCCAGGAAGTGGACGCAGTGGTAGTAGGCTTAACCGCAGCATGGTGGACGTAGTGGAAGGGGTGGTAGTCGTCCTATGTAAGTAAGCGTGTGGCGTTGTCTATATTCCGGCGCCTACTCCGGCAGACGGCAGACGGTGCACGTCATAGCCGAGGCAAGAAACTCCTCGAAGGAGAAGGAACGGGAGACAGCTCTGAGCCACCGCCCGTGTAGGTAGCGTACGTGACAGTCGATGCGTCGTCTGCTTTTACTTCATCAGCTTTCGCTTGCCTGCGGTTCACATTATAAAATAGCAGTAGTTCGAGTCAGAGCCATTACTACAACGTCTACTGTAGGTAAGTTTAGTGACATGGTCAAGCGATAATGTAGACTAGGAAGCAAGCATCAAAACTATAGGTATACTTCAGGTATTTGCGTGATATCTACTACACCGACAAGCCCCGACTCCAAGGCCATCGCAATACGGTTGACGTTTCCGAACTGTTGCCAGTCAATTTCGAAGACAGCCGGGGACTCAGTAGTGCTATGCCAAGACCACTTCAGCTCTTTTGACTGCAAAGGACTTCATCAGCTCGGTGCTTTGAGGTACCCGTTAAGGGATCAATAGGCCCACCTTCACGTCATACACATACAGATAACCATCAGCTCCGGCGGTTGCAAAAAGGCGGCCGTCCGGACTAAAGGCCAGCGTGTATACCGCTGCTTTATGGTGCTGGAATACACGCAAGCATTCTCCGGTGGTCGTGTTCCATAATCTCGCCGTACCATCGAGCGATGATCTGTATGGAATAGCTGACAAGAGCACCAAGGGCATGCGAGTGATTATACGCACGTTGCCAAGACGTCGTCGATCGAGTGCTGGTCCCACGGACACCATGCTATGCTGCTAACCGTACTGGAATGACCTTCGAGCATTAGTACTTTCTTATTAAAAGGTTTGCCGAGCTTGATCGCTTCAATGTCCCAGACACGTGCGGTACCATCGTCCGAGCAAGATGCGAGTAACGTTCGTCGAGGGTTGCATTTGAGTTGGTTTACTTCGTCTATGTGGCCGCTATATGGGGCATTAAAAGAAAATCTTCACGAGGGAATAACAAAAGAACCTTAGTGTCTCCAGAGGATTGTCCACGCCAAGTTTCATGACATGGATAAGCAGGTCAACTCCGCAACTAACAAAAATGTCATCCGTCAGCCACTCGACATCCAGACAACAATCTACAAGGATGAGTCGACTGCAGTGGATGTCAATTCCATGGACTCACTTTCGTGGATATGATATTGTTTATAAAGTGCTTTCTTCGGGATGTCCCAAACACACACACTTCCGTCTATACTGGCCGTGAGCAGATATTGGCCCGTTGGAGAGAATCGAGTGGCAAAGACAGGTCCCTTCTCCATCCGAGGAATTAAGTACAACGATTACAGCAAGATACGGGAAGTAGCTACCTTCTGCATGCTTTCCGCGAAGTAGAGCTTCCCCGACGCGTCGCATACACGCAAATACGTGTCATACGACCCTGCCGCAAGTAGGGTACCATCTGGATTCCAGTCCAACGACGTCAAGTCACCTTGGTCAGAATTGTTGAGATACGCGAAAGTGAGTGGCGAGTCAGATGTTGGTGTTATATCTTCTTCGCTAGGATCCTTGTCATGTAGTTGCCAGATGTTGATGACAGTGTCCTTGGATCTGATTACCAGGCTCTGTCAGCTATCACACCAAGCAAGCGGCAAGCGTACCCTGTACCCAATAACTCCTTCCGCACGGGATTCCACGCGCAAACAAATACCTAATCTCAAAACTTCAGAGCCAGCGTAGTGGACGCATACGCATATACTCACCTCGGAGTTGTGTCCTCGAAGGAGACCAACATCGGACAGCACTCTGATACCCTTATACCACTTGAACCGCCTTTCAACTTCCCTAACACGACCACTACCATCGTGCGCGGGCACGGCTAACGTCATAGTCGCTGGTGCTGACTCTTGAAGAGGATAAGCTAGGGACACATAGGCCGCGTTTTGGGTATGGAGAAAACATACGTTCGGCAGAAGCAACACTATCAACCTCCATCTCCTCTGTTCGCGCACGTTTCTCTTTGGGTATGTCCTCGGGTGCCGGCGGCGTGCTTGCTTTCCGCTTCTCAGATGTGCTATTTGCTGTAGGCTCAGTAACTTCTATGACAGGTGGGTGGAACGTAACTGTCGCAGGTATATTGGGGTCCAGCGAGCAGACGTGTTTGTCCAATATTGAGAACGACGCTTTGCAGTTGTTGGTCATGGCGTTGCCCTTCCAATGTGCCTCGGCCTCGGAGTAGAGCAGAGCCTTGCTCAACAGCTCTATGAGCTCTCCACGAGGGATATGCTTTCCATAATGCTGTGAGCCCTCGAGGTGACCTTCTGCCCGCAGAACGAAAGCGCTGTGCACAAAGCCTATAAGAGTGTTGATTTCAGCTGCAGTGACATTTTACGACGCCTAGTTTACCTGAATCTTGGAAGTAGGAATGGATGAGGCAGTTGACTTCATCCGCAGTTATCATGAATGGGGCAGTAGCAGTCATTCTGGGGGATTGTTGTGTGCAGGGATGGGCGAAGTGACATAAATTACGGCAGGCTGAAGGTTTGCTACGCGGTTTGTGTTGGTTTTGTGGCACGCTGTGGCACGACTGTGGCGGAATGCATCGCCGATTAAAACAAAGAGATCTCCGACGCCCGCCTAATCTTATCTTATCGCACTCGTCACTGCCGATTGCACCCACCGGCGGCGAGGCTTGCTCAGCACTCGGCATTCCACAGGTCACATCCGGAATGAGTCCTCCACGGCTCCCCTTCGTCCCTTCGACTTCACAATACACTATCGGGGGCGTCGACAAAAAAGCAGCTGAGCATGTCGCATTCTTCCAACACTGAAGATGAGCGTACAGCCGTCTATCGGAACTTCATTCGCAGTATGAACGCATTCATCATTGTCGCCCATGCATGCTTGGTACTCAATACACCACTCTTATTCCACACAGCTATCATGGCAATGCGATCACGAGAACTCACGCAGGTGGGCGATTCCATGGACAACACTTTCGTCGACGCTACAGGTTCTGCTACCATTGACTCCTCAGCTGAGGATCCTCCACAAGTTATGAGCCTCCTCCGAGACCTAATCCGCGACGGGGCTATCACAGTGCATCCCGAGGACGGCGACGAGGAGTATATCGACATTGAGCACGGCCTGGACGATGAAGATGAAGATGAGGACGAGGCTGAAGAGGAAGCAGAGGATGGTGTAGACGACATTGAGATGGACGTCGAGGACGCAGATGAGGACGAGCTGGAAGTCCTCTTCGGCTATCACCCAATCAACTACCCCGCTACTGTACCTCGCCCTCATCTTCACGAAGCGGCCCAAGAGGCGAAAGAGGCGGGCCTGAAATTGCTTTATAGCGGGGAGTTCGGCAGATTACAGCACCAGATACGGTCACGCAACAAAGCAGGAAATGTGGCGAAACTTGTGCTGAACCGTGGTAGAAACAGCCGTCCAACATACAAGGAAGACCTTGCTACGGTACGTGTCCTGATAATGCACTTCGGTCCACGCGTAATTTTGCAAGTATAGGATGTAATACCAAACACGGACGGCACTACCGTTGCCAGCTACTACGCCAACGCATATGTGGGCCAATATTCATCAGGTACGTTCACAGCTTACATAAGAGATCGCCTCAACTGTATCTCACCTCGATTCAAGATTCGTCTTTTTATTATACATGTGTACGAGGTAAGTCTCAGTCTATTCTCCTCTTATGCCAATCTGACAGCACCAGATTTCCGTTTACACATTTATGACACCACCGCTCCCATCACGCCAACAAATCCGTCGGCACGGATATCTCGAATAAGGAACGGAATTGCTACGCAAGACCACGAAACTTCCATGAAGATTATCAAGACCATTCGTGCGCATCCAGGTGGATGGACGATTACGGACTCTCATTTGAGTCCGGACAACCAAAGGTAAGGCATATAACCCATTATCCCAGGAAAACCTCTGATCATATCGCCAGGATGATTTATGCTTCTGTTGTAAGCATGCAGTGCTAAATCCACAGGAATCTTCTCTCACTCCGCCGACAGTCAAACATCGTCTACATGGTCTCCACTCTTGACTCTTCAGGAGTTCAAACACCCATCAACTTCGCAGATCCAGCACGTAGAGATCAGCACTACAATTACGATGATCGATATGGGATTTGGAGTTGTAAGTTTTCGGCAGACGGTAACGAAGTCATCGCAGGAGGCGCAGGATTAGTCTTCGGTAGGCGACACAGATCCTATTGAAGTCACGGCGTTTACGCGTTTGCAGTATATGATTTATTGGCCAACAAGCGAACGGTCAAGATCCAGGCTCACTCAGACGACATCAATAGTTGCTGCTGGGCAGACTCTGCATCTGGAAATGTGCTTGTTAGTGCATCGGATGACAGCTTTTTGAAAGTTTGGTGAGTGTGGCGTCCGCTGAGTAATATGTACGTATCTCAGACTAGGCATTGTAGGGACCGCCGATCTCTGGGATCGACGCCGACCCCTTCTGGTGTACTCATCGGACACACAGAAGGTATCACCTACGTCTCTGCCAAGGGAGATGGCCGCTACGTCATCTCTAATGGCAAAGATCAAGTGCTGCGCCTTTGGGACCTACGCATGATGCGCTCGAACTCGGACTACGAAGCAGTAAGGGGTAGACACTACGGCATTCCTAACTTTGATTATCGGTAGGTAACCTTTGTGTCATACCGTTGGTGAGGTTATGAAACTCACCTCGCAAGCAGCCGTGCATCATATCCTAAACCAAGGTTCAAAGCACATCCGAAGGATTGCAGTGTCATGCAGTACACTGGCCACGAGGTTCTGAGGACTTTGATTCGATGTCACTTTAGCCCTGCAGAGACCACGGGCGGACAGTACATATATTCCGGTGGCGCCGATGGGCGAATCCATGTAAGCTTGCAGCGTCCTCATGTATTCGATGGTATCTAACTGCTGGGTAGATATGGTCCCTTGACGGCAGAGTCGTTCAAGTCTTGGATCGCTCCAGGACACTGCCCATGTCTTGTGATCCTTCGGAACCAGACACGATCCGGAGGAGTCAAGCGTATAAACGGGTCTGTGTGCGAGATGTTAGCTGGCACTCTCAGGTTAGTTGTGGGACATATCGGCAAGACCTATCACTAATCGCGCAATTTGCAGCAACCGATCCTCATGAGTGCAGGATGGCTGGGTGGTGGATGGGGCACTAACGAGTCTAGCGTTATTGCGCGCCACGAGTGGAAGGGCCTGTCCAAGATGGGCTACCATCTTGAGGATCACGTCGAGCAGCAGCAGTCAGAGCGCGCGGAGCGAGCAGCGCGACGTACCGTGATGAGGGCCATGCCTGGTTCCTTCCGCAATGAATCCGACGACGACGATATGTGATGAGAAGAGCAAGCTCATGTATATAGGACCTGCATTTTGTACAGTACCCGTTCGTGTATCATCAGTGGAGTGTCAATGTCGTACAACTTGTGCTATAGGCGGCCATGCGAGGTACGGTCCGTTATTGCAACAGCTGCGGGCGTGCTGCGTGATATGAAAGAGCGCGATTGACTCGCGAAGCTGCGCCGCAGATCCTTGGAGATGCTTCCGTCGAGCGTCGGCGCTGAGCTTGGCAAGCCAAGTTATAAGGCATTCTCCAACCTGGAACTATCCCAACAGGAGGCAGTGCGCCTGACACCCTGCTATAACGGCGCTCTGCTCGAGATGCATCTCAGCCCAATAGAAACAGCTCTTAACATGCAACTCCCACCTCCATCCGCAGATCTACAGACTTATGGCTTTCCTGCCGGGTATTTTGTGATCAAGAACTTGGCGAACGACAGACTCCTCGATGTTGAGTCTGACATGGTCGAAGATGGCACTCCTCTCATCTTGTGGCCGGAGACTGAGACGTCCTTAGTGGAAGGTAAGTGGAGCGCTGCTTCTGGACTCATGCATATCATCGCATGTGACTGACTGACCGACCGATACTACAAGATATGAGGAAACCAGAGTCAAACAATCAAGTGAGTGGATATCTGCAAGAGAAGTGCAACTTCACAACCTAAGACACGCCTGGCAGGTTTTCTTCATCGATACTTCAGGGGCACTATGCTCGCGGTCAGCAGGACACAGCATCGACGTCGAGGGTATGTCCCACAATGCCGCATGTACTCCCTTTCATACTGACTCCGAAGCCAGAGGAACGGCTGGTTATCCGCCATCGGAGACCCGTCTCTCACCCCTTTCCCAATGCATATTCTCATCCGTTGCCACGATTTTCATATGACGCTTCCGCGAGGCACATCACAGTGACCTTCGCATCCGACCCCGCCTATCCAGTTAGTGCCACGGCCGCGACCGCGAGAAGTGCCTGGAAAGACAGGGTCTTTCTGTTGACCGCCATCCCCCTCCGAAAACCTCGCACGATCATCGACGACGCATCCGAGATACTCACGAGCGCGATTTCTGCGCCACTGTCACTATTCTACCGTGGTGTACCTTCCTCGCCGCGTCCGGACGAGGTGTTCAATAGCGGGGACATTGATCTCCGCGAGGATGAGATCCTAGAGCAGGAACGCTCGGAGGAAGGTGAGGTGGATGATTCATTGGAGAAATACCGAAATGTGCGTGTAATCGGTGTGGCCAAGGAAGATGACCAAGTGGCGGGAGAGAAAGCAAAGGCTAGGCGTGAATGGGTCGTCATCCCCCTAAGGAGTACTAGGAGTCGTACTGGTCCCATCTGAAGAAGGGCTAGCGGGCATCTGTCTGTGTACTACTATGTTGTAATATAAATGTACTCATGACTTCATATATCTCCGTGCTGCCCTGCTTTAGTATTTATTCACAGAGTAGAAAACAGTTGAAATGTAGTCGTAAATATCGTGACCCCAGAATGCTATATAATTTGACGCTTATCACTTGGGACCAATGATTCTCCTCGAGTATCGCACGAGAAGGCGTAAGTACGCCTTCGAACTGTTTGGTCGTCACATACTCATATAAATATGCAGAGATAAGCTGAGGGTCGAGTCATGATGATGTTGCACTCTACCGTCACCCTGCTCCTCGCTGTAGCCCAGCTCGCTAGGGCGCACGCCGACCATAGCCAAGTACCACTAGGTGCTTTCGTCGGCACACAAGCTATTCCAGACTCTCCTACGTGGGTTGAAAAGTACGGGCCCCAGATTGACCAGCCATTCTCCGGACCACTGTCTTTTTCTCATCTTCCGTACGCTCGATGTCTCGAGGATGTCTCGATGAACTTCGACATTGCTCTGCTTGGAATGCCCTTTGACACTGGCGTAACCTATCGCCCTGGTGCACGCTTTGGTCCTTATGCTATCCGCTCCGGCAGCAGGAGACAAAGGGAAGCTAGAGGTTATACACTCTCTTGGGGCAACAATCCATACACTCTCGGGTATAAGGTCATGGATTGCGGAGACGTAAGTACTCACTTCTGATTCCACCATACTAAAACGCCTCATTCATTTGAACAGGTGCCCGTGTCCCCTTTCGATAACGCACTTGCCGTCGATCAGATGGAAGTAGCGTATTCGACTCTTCTAGCTCGCCCCGTCGAACGCACGGATAGTTATTTGGCTACGTACACCAGTGCCTTTGCAAAGGATGGCGTAGAACATCCTCGTATCATTACGTGGGCTCGTCTCTTATATTGACCGTGATCCTTCCCCTTATCGTTTCGCCCTCACTCGCAGCATGGGCGGCGATCACACCATCGTCCTGCCTATTCTCCGTGCCCTGAACAAAGTTTATGGCCCAGTCTCGGTGATACACTTCGACGCTCACCTCGATACATGGCCGGCCTATCCAGGCACATCTTCTGAGCAGTCGCGGGTTACGCACGGAACGTTCTTCTATCTAGCTCATGAGGAGCACCTCATGTCGAACACCAGTGTGCACGCTGGCATTCGCTGCAAGCTTGCCGTGAGTCTATGTTTTTGTACGAACCGCTGCTCCAGATAATATGAGTGAAATTTAGGGAACAGGAGACATAGAAAACGATGTCCAAGTCGGCTTCCAGGTTATCACCACAGACGACATCGACACTTATGGTGTGGATACTATCATCAAACGCATCCGTAAGCGTGTAGGCGATAGTCCCGTATACCTGAGGTGTGTTCCGTTGTTTGCGTGACAAGCCTGCTACTCACAGGATACACCGTTAGCCTGGATATTGATGTGGTCGGTACGTGCCTTCGCTGATAGGATAGAGTTATGACAACTCTGACAAACGCATGTCTAGACCCCGGCCTTGCCCCCGCCAGTAAGTCATGTACCCACTGTGAACTTGGGGAAGCATATTTACAATTTCACAGCCGGCACACCTGAAGCAGGAGGATGGACGACACGAGAGGTGAAGAGGATTATACGCGGACTGGCTGGGCTGAACTTTGTGTATGTTTCCCCCACGTGGTCTGAACTCGGACTCATGCCGCGCCACAGCGGTGCTGATATTGTAGAGGTAGCACCAGCATATGACCATGGTGGGTGTCCTCAACCTAGCTTCTCAGATTATGCGTTATCTCACCACAACCATAGCCGAAATCACAGGGATTGCAGCAGCGGACTTTGTTCACGACTTCCTGTCCATGCTCCTATCTGAGAAACCCCCTCAACAAAAAGTATTTGGTATCAAAGATGAACTGTAGCATGTCGTTACATAGTCGTCAAAAATGAGCGAGCACATAAGCAATCGCAGACCCCACTAAGAACCTGAAAAGAAAGTGTCCATTGAATACTAGACTTCAGACGCACAAATACTACGTTAAGTTACAAAATTACAAAACAGAATGCGTCCGAATGTCAGCTAAAAGATTCACATCACGTAAGGGCCTATTATCGTTTTGCACCCCATTGCCCGGGCGGCTGCGCAGTCGCGTCGTCATACATTGGTGGGCTGTCCTCGTACACAGGATGCTGCTCGGCCTGAGCGGGCTGCAGCGAGGTCGGCGATCGTGGTCCGCGAGGGGTAGTCGCCACCCCGGGTGATGGGAGCGCCGACGTGGGCGCGACTTGTGTGTCCATGTGCGAAGCTGAAGGGGTGGGTAAAGGAGAGTACGGCGACGTCATTTGGCTCGTGCCCGAATATCTGGCATAGTATGCGTCATCCGCGTATGGGTTTTCTGCGGTGGTGCCCGTCGCGGGTGCATAGTTGTCCCCGCCAAGCGTGTAGCTGCGCTCCGGCGCAGCATTCGGCATCGTGTATACGGCTTGTGAGGGCTCGCCGTAAGACGAGTTAGGGGCATATGGTGTGGTGTAAGCGGTGCTGCTGGGCATCGCTATATGACCTGTGGCGTTGTAGACATCGGCGTTGAAACCTTGACTAGGCTCTTGCGCATACGCGGAATATTCTGTAGGATATTGCTGATGACTTTGCGCAGACATATCTATAAGGGAAGAGTCAGTATAACGAACTTTTGGTTTCAATAGGGCCATCCTCACATGTGGCACTACGAGCTGGATGAGCGTACGGCTGAGATGCCGCCGAAGCATACTGATTGTGGCCATATGCCCCACCCGCCGCGAGATACTGACTGTTAGCCCCTGGCGGAGGAATAGTGGGAACAGGCGGGACTGGCGGGATAGGTGGTGGGCTTGTGGAGTATGTGGAATATGACGAGGAAGTTTGCGTATGGCCGCTAGTCTGCCTTCTCGGCTGTGGTGGATAGGCGTTCGGTTGCGACGGTCTAGCATTATAGTAGTCGTCAACGGCACGATTTCCTGGAGGTGCTTGAGAGTACCCTCCACTGTGGGGTATTCCGCCTGGTGGCGAAGCACCGTTGCGTGCATACGCAGCCATGCCCGCACCTACACCCGCACCTACGCCAGGCTGATTGGGTCTGTAAGGCAAGATATGATCGCCTTCTTCGATATACTCCTCAGGATCCATCTTCGTGAGCGGCTGAGTTTGATCGTACTCCTGGAAGGCGGGGAGGCCAACTTCCTGGCGCTGTTGCCTGGCCTTTCGATCAGCTTCAGCTTTGACAGCATCGAGGCGCATCTGTTCTGCGTAGCCTTGATCAGCACTAGGAGCCTGTTTATCGATTCCGCGAGGTCGCCTCGAAACGCAGCATCGTCCGAGTCCGAAGAAACATCCCGCGAAGAAGAGACACAACCAAGCGGCAAGCGTCAACCAGATCGCTATGCCCATGGTAGCAGATCCTCCCTTGACGGAATTAATGCGCGACTTGGCGATGAAGAAGAAGGCGAGGTCGAATATGAATGCAATGAGGGCGACAGCGGCGCCGAAGCCAGATATGCATGTGCTGAAGCATACCATGGAGAACTCTCGTACATGGGCGAGAAGGCCGAAAACAGCAGATATCGCAGCGAGTACGAGGGCGACGATGTGCAGCACGAGAGCGTAGGTGATCCATTTGACGGCGACTTGGGGAATCTTGATAGGTAGGTCGTTACCGACTAAGCCATTGATATCTATGGTCACGGAGGGTAAGGGACAAAGCACAGTGTAGCAAGACCGCTGCTGCGCACCAAGTTGATACCCAACACTTGGCTTAGAGCACGTTGTTCCGTTGGACAGCTCAATGCAGTACCCAAGAGTACCAAAGGTTATCGAGCCGTTAACTCCCTCGTCCGCGAGCGAGGCTTTTAAGAAGAAGACCGACTTGAAGTATGGTACAGAGAAGGAGACGACTGCTAGAAGAGCCGCGGCGGCGAGAGTTACAAGAAAGCCAGGGGTTGCGGGTCGAAGAATGCCCATGGGAGTAATGTCACTGAGACCAGCAGGACAGAGGGACGAGGTTGTGCAGACAGATGCGGTTGCCGCTCTCTCTTTTCAATCGTGAGGAGATATCCATTGAGGCGGTGAGCCGCAGTCACAATCGTCACGCCCCGCACTCGCGTCACGCTACGCCGAGCCCGCGCTTGCATTGTTTGCACTGCTTTCCGAAAGTTTCGACAGGTGCAGGAATAAAGTGGACAAAGAGCTGCGTATGTCTCCGCAGCGGTGGGTTATGAGGTTCAGAGATCTACCCTATCATTTTTATACATAGGATAAGCAAAGGTTTCTAGCAATCAAAGTGGCATGGTTGGCCAGCCCTCGGATAAATCCCAGGTAGGGCCAAACAGTCTCACACTGCAGCGAGGCAAGAAAACACATTTTCGTATCTCGTATTGACGTTCTTGTTGCACGGCACGGAGGTTGCAGATGTGTCATGCACGTTGTCATCCACGCAGTGTCTCGTTCCTAGGACGCTCACTACGGACCGACAGCGGGACGATGGCTACAACGGCCATCTAGTCACATAGGGCTCCGATGTTTAATCCGGATGCTGAGCGATGGATAAAAACGATAGACCGGACGTGGTGGATTGAGTAAGAGAGGCGGGAAGCGGAGCCGTGAGCGAGTCCAAGGGAGTCAAGGTAAGCGCTCTAGGCCCAAGTCTTATAAATGCCTGCCCTAAAGTCGATCGATAAGCCACAGGGATTGGCTGTAAAAACTTCGACCAGACCCTTTCGCAAAGAGTTTGCAGCCTCCGAGCTCTGCTGCTACTCTAGCCCTCTCGTTTCCCTTTATTCTTGAGGCCGACCTCCGCAGTGAGCTCGCCCATCTGCCAGAAACCCCAGTGTATCATTACCTTGTAAAAACTAGCCACCATGGTGTAAGTACCTGTGCCTCTCTGTTCAAGCGTACTTGAAAGGTGCTGATATGCGATTCCGCCTACGCCAGTAACTTCACCACAGGCGAGTATAACATATTGGTACCCTTGGCGATGATTCCTTACCGCAAAATCGCTATGCAGACCAGATCCGGGCCCTCATGGACAAGCCCACTAACATTCGTAATATGAGTGTTATTGCCCACGGTTCGTTCGAAATACCCCATACAATGGCATCTCCTCACGTTAAAAATAACAGTCGATCACGGAAAGTCCACCCTTACCGACTCCCTCGTTTCGAAGGCTGGTATCATTGCTTCCGCGAAGGCGGGCGATATGCGTTTTACGGATACTCGTGACGACGAAAAGGAGCGCGGTATCACGATCAAGTCTACTGCTATCTCCATGTACTTCGAGGTCGACAAGGATGATGTCGGTGCTATCAAGCAGAAGACCGAGGGTGAGTGAACGCCACCTCTCAGCTACTGCTATACTCACATTCTACTTTTCGATTTCAGGCAATGAGTTCTTGATCAACCTGATCGATTCTCCTGGACACGTCGATTTCTCGTCAGAGGTTACCGCTGCCCTGCGTGTTACCGACGGTGCTCTTGTCGTCGTCGACTGTGTCGAAGGTGTTTGCGTACAGACAGAGACTGTGCTTCGTCAGTCTCTTGCTGAGCGTATCAAGCCCGTTGTCGTCATCAACAAGGTCGACCGTGCTCTCCTTGAGCTTCAGGTCGACAAGGAGGAACTCTTCCAGTCCTTCCGCCGCACCATTGAAAACGTTAACGTCATCATCTCTACCTACCACGACGTCGTTCTTGGTGACGTACAGGTCTACCCCGAAAAGGGTACCGTCGCTTTCGGTTCCGGTCTGCACGGATGGGCCTTCACCCTCCGCCAGTTCGCCACCCGCTACGCCAAGAAGTTCGGTGTCGACAAGGAGAAGATGATGGCCAAGCTGTGGGGTGACAACTTCTTCAACCCTGCTACCCGCAAATGGTCGTCGAAGCCCAATGATGCCGAAGGCAAGCCCCTCGAGCGTGCCTTCAACATGTTCGTCCTCGACCCCATCTTCAAGATCTTCGACGCCGTAATGAACTTCAAGAAGGACGCTATTGGCCCCATGCTCGAGAAGCTCGACGTCAAGCTTGCTCAGGAAGAGCGCGATCTCGAGGGCAAGGCTCTCCTTAAGGTCGTCATGCGCAAGTTCTTGCCCGCTGGTGACTCCCTGCTGGAGATGATAGTCATCAATCTTCCCTCCCCCGCTACCGCTCAGCGTTACCGTGTTGAGACCCTCTACGAGGGTCCCATGGACGACGAGACCGCCATCGGTATCCGCGATTGCGACCCCAAGGGTCCCCTTTGCTTGTACGTTTCCAAGATGGTGCCCACCTCCGACAAGGGTCGTTTCTACGCTTTTGGTCGTATCTTCTCCGGTACCGTCCGTGCTGGACCAAAGATCCGCATTCAGGGCCCCAACTACGTCCCGGGCAAGAAGGAGGACTTGTTTGTCAAGTCTATCCAGCGTACGATTCTCATGATGGGTCGTTACGTCGAGCCCATCGAGGACTGCCCTGCTGGTAACATTGTCGGTCTCGTCGGTATCGACCAGTTCCTGCTGAAGAGCGGTACCCTCACCAGTTCCGAGACTGCGCACAACATGAAGGTCATGAAGTTCTCCGTCTCTCCTGTCGTTCAGGTCGCCGTCGAAGTCAAGAACGCCGCCGATCTCCCCAAGCTCGTCGAAGGTCTCAAGCGTCTTTCCAAATCTGACCCTTGCGTCCAGGCTTGGATTAACGAGTCTGGTGAGCACATCGTCGCCGGTGCGGGTGAGCTCCACTTGGAGATTTGTTTGAAGGTAGGCTGCTGTCGTTTCATTCTGGAAGGTCTTTCGCTTATTTTTTTCACTAGGACCTCCAAGAGGACCACGCTGGTGTCCCTCTGAAGATCTCGGACCCCGTCGTCGGCTACCGTGAGACCGTCAGGGCCGAGTCCTCGATCGTTGCACTGTCCAAATCTCAGAACAAGCACAACCGTCTCTACGTGAAGGCTATGCCCATTGATGAGGAGCTCACCCTTGCCATCGAATCTGGTAAGGTCAGCGCCCGTGACGATTACAAACTCCGCGCTCGTCTCCTCGCCGACGAGTTCGGCTGGGATGTCACCGACGCCAGGAAGATCTGGTGCTTCGGTCCCGATACCACCGGTCCCAACATGCTGGTCGATGTCACGAAGGGTGTGCAATACCTGAACGAAATCAAGGATTCTTGCGTTGCCGCCTTCCAGTGGGCCACCAAGGAAGGTGTCTGCTGTGAGGAGAACATGCGTGGTGTTCGCTTTAACGTCCTCGATGTTACTGTACGTGTCATACATTCGTACTCTTGAATAATCACTGACGATCACTTCAGCTCCACACTGATGCCATCCACCGTGGTGGAGGTCAGATCATCCCCACTTGCCGTCGTGTCTGCTACGCCGCGTGCCTGCTCGCCACCCCCGGCCTCCAAGAGCCCATCTACCTCGTCGAAGTCCAGTGCCCCGAGAACGCCATCGGTGGTATCTACTCGGTCCTCAACAAGCGTCGTGGACAGGTCTTCTCCGAGGAGCAGCGTCCCGGAACCCCCATGTTCACCGTCAAGGCTTACCTGCCCGTCATGGAGTCCTTCGGCTTCAACGGTGATCTCCGTGCTGCTACCTCTGGCCAGGCGTTCCCTCAATCCGTCATGGACCACTGGGAGTTGATGACCGGCTGTAAGCCTCCCACTTTTCTGTCAATTGCGTGTCGTGCTAACCCCCATCTCCAGCTCCTCTTGACAAGGGCAGCAAGCTCGAGGAGCTCGTCAGGAGTATCCGTGTGCGCAAGGGCCTCAAGCCCGAAATTCCTGCCCTGGATACCTACTACGACAAGCTCTAAGGAGGTGTACACTTGCAAAGCTGTTCAATTTGTGTCATGTATCTTTCACTGTGTCTCTAGCTCATTGCATTTGTACTCTTTCCTGAATCGCATCCTTTCTTTCGGTCTCATCTATTTCGTCGGTTGCCTACGTTGTAGCAATAGAGTGATGTCAGGGATTATGGTTATGCCATGTGAACTAGCCTATGTACACGGCACCGAACATCATCGGGCACGACGGTACGTACCGTTTGATTGTATTGGAAATGCTAAGGGATGACTGAATCTCGGTACCGTCGCGAGCCCAGGCTGGCGACTGGGATAAATACTACGCACAGGTTCACCAAAAGGTATCATCTCCCCAGCATTTGCCACAGCGTACGATGGCCGAACAAGATTTAGCGATAGTCAAGGATCTTCTGAGCTACCTCGAGCCAACCGCATTTGCGAGCTCAGGCGCAGAGGCTTTGACTGGAGGTTTCGGCAACTACGTGTTCCGCATCCGTCTGCGCCAGCCATACGATGGCAGACAGACCCTCGTTGTCAAACATGGCAAGCCGTACATTCCTGGCCGGCGGACATTTGCGTTTTCTTTGGACAGACAGGTAGATATGTCTCTCAGTGCTACTTTCAACTGGTACGCTCACTCATAACATGTTTAGAAATTCGACGTAGCGGCGATGCGAGATGTGCGTCAGGCTTTGCCCGTCGAGTCACTCGTAACGACCCCCAAGGTGCATTTACTCGACGAAGTCGCGAACGTCATCATCATGGACGATTGCGGGGCGGATGCCGCGATCCTCAAGGACATCGTGCTCGCGGGAGGGCTGTCAGTGTCGACGGCCCAGGCCATAGGCTCTGCTCTCGGAGAGTTCTTGGCTAGGCTGCACGCCTGGGGCAACGACGAAGAAATCAAGGGCTTCTTCGAAGCGAATACACAGGCTCGCACCATCTCTGCCTGGGCGACGTATGGTAGATTGATGGACAGCCTGTCGGGGGAATCCCGCCCGGAGGCCTTGCAGGAGCCTCCGTTGGAGGTGGGCGAAGAACAGCTCGCCACTCTTCGGGAGATCGCAGACGAGACCGCCGACGTGGTGCGCACCGCGAAAGAGACGCTGCTTCATGGGGATTTTTGGCCGGGTAACGTTATGCTGAGGCTGAAGGGCGAAGGAGAGAGCGCGGAGGTGGAACGGATGTTCGTGCTGGACTGGGAGCTTTCGAAACCTGGACTTCCGGGTTTCGATATTGGACAGTTCTGCGCCGAGCTTCACCAGGCTCGCCGCTTCTACCCGTCGGCGAGGGTAGCGGCGTCCGCACTGCTGGACGCATTGCTCGGAGAGTACCGGCGGTATAGAGGTGACGAAGACATGAGTGCTGTGGCAAAGGCAGCTCAGACCCAGTTCGGAGTGCACCTTGCGGTGTGGACTCCCGGAAACTCAACCTGGGCGGACAAAGAAATAGTCAGAGAAGTCGTTTTGGAGGGTGTCCAGAATTTGTTGGATACGAGAAAGGGAGATCTGCATCGTTCCGTATTCGCTCCTTTATTAGCATAAATATGTAGTTGTGTCACTGCCCGCTCAATTTGCAAATGTACATGCCGTCTCCGTAAGGGCTTTCAGATGCTATCGTCCAGCTATGTACAGAAAGCAGGAGTGCGTTTAGGAGCGGGCAAAGTAGGTTTTCTCCAATGCTTGTCCGTATTGGTACCCCCCTCGTACCCAGATGGAGAACCATATGTATGTAAAGAAAATCCCGTGCACGGTGCCAGCGAGTACTTGTGGGATAGTGTGGTGTCCCAGCCATATGCGGGACACAGCAATCGCTGTAGCCCAAGGAACCACGATGGAGGGGACAATGATCCTGATCCATGGAGTACGAGGTACTTGCTGATGAAGGGGTAGGTATGCACAGGCCAGTAGTGTATACGCAGCATAGTAAGTTATCACTGATGCGTGCGTACTGGGCATTCTGGCGCGGTTTACCGGGCCTCAGCGACCACATGTTAGGAGCTTGAAGCAAGTTGCTTACCCGTAGGATTCCTTCTGCCGAGCGGGGGAGGGGTGCGCGGGGCGGGGTTGACGAATGAACCTCTTCACTGCCTTCACGGTCCTGGAGCACGCAACTGCTCCAAAAGCGAAGTACGCTATGCCAGCGGAGCGCGTGTACAGGACAACGGCCGCCGTAAGACCTGTGACAATAACATTAGACTTTAGAATATTAGCGATAATGGACGCAGTAATCAGTGAATAGCCCGAACTTACGTGCTCTAGGGCAAGGTTGCACCCCGTGATGAGAGGCCGAAAGACGGCAGCCATGACGAGGAGTTGAGCGATGCCGACGAACTGCTGCCGGCAGAAAAATGAATGGATGATATTTGCTGGATGCGGTGCGTACTTACGAAAGTTGTGGTGCGAGCGGCCGCGACGGCTCTGCGTTCTTGTTGGCCGAGAACCAAGAATACCACTCGCGCAGTCGCCACGTGGGCGTCTCCGAACAAATGGCGTTCGCGTAAGCGCACAAAAGTCCTTGGCCATGTCTTGGAGGCTGTCTCGCTTTGTTTTTCCCCTTTCCTCTCCGCAGAGCCTCTTCTCCTAGTACTACTCGCATTGACTGCGAGGCTCTCAGGTCATATCCACCCCTCCCAATCCTTACACTTGCACACTATGCGTCTTACCACACAACATCTGACGCAGGTCGTCCTCTCGCTCCTTATTCCGGGCTCCCTCGCATATTCCGTGGGCCATCGTACTCGTGCAACGACATGCAATGGTTCCTCAGATGTGAGTTCGCGATATAGCGTGTCCAGCACTATCTAATACATGGTCCCAGCTCTGCAGTCGGTCATACGGCAACGTGACGTTCGTCGGCGCCCATGATTCCTATGCTGTCGGTACCAGTAATTGTAAGACGAGTCGTCCTCGCATCTGGCACTGCTCACAGCGTTAATGTTTCCCAGTGGCAACAAACCAGGACTATGATGGCGCGTCTAATTGATCTATACCGCAGCTACAAATCTCACATAGCCAACGCAGTGACCCAGCAGCTCACGGACGGCGTGCGTCTGCTGCAAGTCCAGGCTCACAACCAGAGCGGGACGATCCAACTGTGCCATACCACATGTGTACGGACGCCTCCAGTTCCTCTGTGCTTACAGGACTGATGGTAATTTCTTAGTCGCTATTCAATGGCGGTACACTCGAAGCCTACATGGGCAAAGGTACGTACACTAGTGGTTTGCACGTTACATCAGTTAAAACCGGTGTGATTCTTGATAGTCAAGAAATGGATGGACTCCAACCCGAACGATGGTTTGTTCCCTCGCTTTTTCGCTACGATGCATACATCAACAACTCTATCGTAGTGGTTACGATGTTGATTGTCAACTCGGATAACATTTCCCCGTCCGAGTACGCTTCGGTGTACAAGTCCGCCGGAGTTGACACTTTGTCTTACTCTCCCTCGTCGGCAACTCTCACTGCAAGCGAGTGGCCCACTCTAGGCTCTCTCATCGACTCTAGCACCCGTCTCGTGAACTTCCTCACAACAAAAGCTGACTACACGAGTGTCCCCTATATGATCGATGGTGAGCTATGTTGATCAGGCTGTTACGGAGCTAAACTAATATACGTCTACAGAATTCACAAACATCTGGGAAACGGCTTTCGACGTGACAGATACTACGTTCGACTGCAGCGTCAACCGCAGCAATGGCGACACAAGTACACAGATGTTTCTCATCAACCATTTCCTAGACAAAGTCGTGCTTGGATTCCCTGCACCAGACCCCGAACAAGCCAACACCACAAATGCTGTTAGTGGCGTAGGTTCTCTCGGACAACAAGTGCAGACCTGTGAAGCCCAGCAAGGCCGCGTCCCGAACTTTATGCTCGTCGACGTAAGTTTACATCAACAAGTCATCATGTGAATATGATTGGACTAATCGTCTACCCTAGTTCTATGAGTACGGTAGCGGCTCCGTGTTCGAGGTTGCCGCATCTGTCAACGGGGTGCAGTACGATCCCACTACGCCAATTGCTACACCCCTCCCACAAGGATCTTCGGCCAGTACTGCGTCTGGGAGCGCAGGGACTGTTAGCACTACTAGCACCAGCTTGAGTGGGGCATCTTCCTCCTTCCAGCTGGGTTCAAGTCAGCTCATGGCACCTCTAGGCCTGACTCTATGCGTAGTCATAGGGGTCATGAGCATCATTTAATCAGGGACTTTTGGACATTCTATCGATTCCGGACGCTATTGAACTTGCAGTTTAATTTGACTTGTATTTTATTCGCATGGACACGAATGGCTCTTGTTTCGATCCGGCTGCTTGGTATGCACGTGCGGCGTGACATTGTATGTGACAGATCGGCAGGGTGACAGTAACATCCCGCATCTGCGGCCCTGCGGGGGTTCAGCGTCTAGACTTCTACCATGAGCTTTCAGCACTTCAGACTTCATCCCCTCACGGCTCAGACACCACACACAGTAGTCAACCAGCACTCGCAATCATCCCTCTCGCATGCACTTCTGCAGCCGCAGCAAACGACAATCCCTCAGCCTGTGTTGAACAATGGGGGTCCTACCATTCAGATCCAGCGCGTGCAGAACGGGGTGAAGAAGGGACCATATGGATCTGGTGACGCTGACGATGGGTATACTTTGGTGTTCGAGTCGATGGATGCATTTCAAGAATGGCGGCGCAAAGAGGAGGAGGAAAAGATGATCGAGTTTGTCAAAGGGGATACGCACGGCTCGAAAGCGGTCCCGCCTCGGTTCAAGGACCATACAAAGCTCGTATGCGCGCGACATACACGTAGCGGGCGAAAGAAATACGTCAAAAAGTATCCTGACAGGGTGCGCAAGGTGCCCAGTCGCAAGGTCAGTGCTCGTTGTTTGGCGTGTCGGTACTGTTTCTAATACGGTAGTCCGAGTTAGCTCGAGGGAACGGGATGCCCCGCTTCGATCAGTTACAAGACATACTTTGATTCCGACGAGGTTCGAGTATGCTGTACGTTTCCGCATCGTCAACGACGCGTAGTTCCACTCACTACAGCGTCAGATATGTCTGAGCATTCGCATGAGATCGGACTTGCCAATCTCCCATTCACCAAACGAGGAAGGAAACTCCAACAGCAGCAACAATCAGCGAGGAACCGAAGCCGGGCAACTCGAGACGATAGCGACTCCTCGGATTCCCCTCCCCCAGATAACTCTACGAACGACACAGCGGCCGGCCCCTCTACTGCTGGCCCTTCAACCGCACCAGTCCCACCAGCGGGAATGCCCTCTCCGAACACCGCCGGCCCTCTGCAAACGTTTCAAAGTGCAATTGCTATGGTACCTCCACAGTCCATATCGCAGGTCCAGCTCCCAGCCCAACCCCAGCCAGGGCAAGGTCTTGTTCCTCCACCGCCTCAGCCGCTCTCCCAAGAGCGGTGGGACCGGATGAACGTACTCTTCCAGGGTATACGCGAAAACGCGCGTAATTTCGAGTACCCAGCGCCTTCGGTGGCCGCTTTGGAAAGCATTCTCATCCGCTTGTATCTGGAAAGCCCTATGCACGGTGGAAGTGCGTGCATCTATCTTCGCTATTCTCTGGCATGAGACTAACCCATTTTAGATCTAGTCAACGGCGGATAACCGATACACAGGCTACCGCCGCTTTGACTTGCCTTGCCGTTTACTTCATGACTTCTCCTAATCCTCGAAGTCCTCGAACACTCTGACGTTTCACATCCGTATGTATGCAGGTCTAGGCCCCTCCTGGCTTGAGCATCGCTGGTCTATATTCCTTCTGTATCCTCGCATTTTTCCTGTTTAATATCGTGTACTGCTGGTCAATATTTCCAGGTCTCACAAAGGAGAAGCTACATCCGGTCCTATTCAATGATTCTTGCAATGAAACACGGATCTTCTGGCCACAATTGATAGAGCCTACGACCAGGTGAGGCTGTACGTCGCTTTCCCTGTCGTCAAACTGCGTAAAACCGAACGCTTTTGCTTCCTACTCCAACACTTCCAGACTGCCGCACCGCACAATACCCGCATCCACAAGGCAGCGGGGAGCCTTGGGCCCGTGTCCGACAGGTGGGGCCTACAAAAGTGTGCGCCACGGTTTTGATGAGTTCGTCGGGTTCTGCTGAACAACATGAGAAGACGAGAGCTACGCTCTAAATTATGCAAGCAGGAATTACTTACTTCGTAAGGCTGACTAAATGTTCATTCATGGCACAAGTCTGAGATATTCAGGTTGTGGGACTTCGTTCCTTTCATGAGGCGTACATGATGGTAAAATACCTAGTGATAGCCCTGACGCGTCGCACACGCAAAAAAGAGACATGTTTCGATTCCTACGTAGTGGAATCGGGTAACATCTTGCTATGAGCTGCCCCCTTTCCACGTGACCTTGGCTTTTAAACCCTAA